>JACVVK020000007.1:510000-645000 GCA_018292915.2 Batillaria attramentaria | reverse complement strand
GGTGAATTCCCATTTTATCTCAAAGTAAAAAGCCCTCCAACGAGGTGGTTTAGGAGATAAGTTAGCCATCATTACTAATAGTACATCCGTCCACACACACACACACACACACACACACACACACACACACACACACACACACGTCTCACAACTCCCGCCAAAAAGAACGCAGCAGCATAGTGTGCACGTCAAGTGTCTATGACGCAGATTTCGTTACGTCACAGTGTGCGCGAAAGAATGTATTGTCTGGAGAAACGTCACAGTCTTGTTTTGTATCACTGAAACTTGCTGCTGCGCGCAGCGAAATCTGCCCCATCGCATAAAGTTGTTTCTCTATATAATAGAGACGTCGCGTTTGTTCGGTTTAGTCCCAAGGCCGAAACTGTACTGCGAAAACTCGGAAACCGATTCAGTCTAATAAAAAGAAACTATGATACACTCAGTGAAGCGCCTACAAATCATTAATGATATATCCCACGTGTGTGTGTGTGTGTGTGTGTGTGTGTGTGTGTGTGTGTGTGTGTGTGTGTGTGTGTGTGTGTGTGTGTGTGTAAAGTTGAGTTTTAAAAAACTATAAAACCGCCAGTCAAACTTGGCGTCCTTTGATTGGAATAACCCGCTGGTGGGCAGCCTATAGTCTGAAGCGTCTGTTCAACATTTGCGACGGACGCGCTTTTCTTTATCTTCTTCCTCCTTGGTGGGTAGAAAACACTCTACGCTCGACACTTTGCTCCCATTTAAATCCGTCAGAACCACGTCAGAGAATTACGCTTCTTTCGTAGACAGTCACGTTTACCTACCCAGGACACAAATAAACGTATGAATGATAAAGTACAGCATCGCACCACACAATGCACTGAATATATCAAAACATCAGGTCTTCTGAAATTCTCTCTTTGACTTACTGGTTTTGCAAAGCGAGACCAGCAAGATGCAGAACTGAACAGATGGTGATACTTTCGTTCGGCAACTCTCATGAACGCTGATTTCTGATCTCTGAGAGAGAGAGAGAGAGAGAGAGAGAGAGAGAGAGAGAGAGAGAATTTTTGCTCTCATCGGGTTATACCTAAGAAAAGATCAAAACTTTGATGTAACTTGTAACCTTTGGAAAATGACTTCAGTTACCCATTACGCCTCAAACCGACCAATATTACGTGTCAATCGTTCAATCGGCTCTTGCAAAACAGTTCCGAAGCGTGGTCATTAGGGGCCATGACGAGACTGACGGTGTAGCATTTCGAAAATCACACCTTTTGTGCTCTTTGTCGGAGATGACGCTGGGGTAGTTGGTGCTTGATCAAAAGGTCCTCACGACAGATATTGTCACGTGGCCTTTTTTAAAGGTCAAAACCAATGTGCAATTTGGCGTCTATTGGCGAGCATTATTAGGTTCTCAGAAGATAACAATGTCTCCGCCCGATTTAACCAAGTCACTAATACAGTTTGAATGGACTTCATCACTTTCATTCTGTGTACAAGCTGTGATTTGCTATACAATAGTTGCGGGTCATGAATGTGTGTAGTGGCCAGAACTTGATGCAGAAACGGACTGAAATGCCTGTAGCTATCGACCAGTGGGCGTCTGATAGAGGATTTCAAATGTAGTGAAATCCTAGCGTGCTGCCACTTTCGAGAAACACCCCGAAAAGCAACCGTGAGGTCCACGTCTATCCATTTTCTCTTCAGGAGCTACGGGATCTCTCTGGGTTGCCTGCGGTCGGAAAGTGAACAACGGAGACAATCAGTTTCACAGTAAACAATACACCTCAGAGTCGTGTTGTTCCGTGATGAAGATGCTAACTACCCACACAGCCTTGTCTTACAATCCGACTTGCTGCTTATTACTCGTACCTTGCTCTTTCTATCGTTTTTGTTACTGGCTGTTTTTCCCCGCAGAATTCAGTATCTGCAGGTTGGAAGTATCTGCTTTTTCTCTTAGCATAGCTTTGTATAGCACTTCATTATTATACTGACACTTGATGAGACTGGCGTGTGAAACAGTCCGTCAAATCCGGAATGGTTATGCTTTCAGTAGTACACTTGGAAGTGACAAATTGAGGACAAAGATTGCTCCCACATTACGCCGCAGGCAGGGGGGACGGTCGGGGCTTCGACATCGTTAAGTGTGGGGGGAGAGGCTGCGAAGGAAAGGCAAGCACGGAGACTGGGTTGCAAATGTTGGACTAGCTGGTTGGTTAGTTAGGTTTCACGTCCCACGTCAAAAGGTGTGATTGGAGACGGTCCTAATGGGCAGGTTATTGGGCGAAGGGACAGGTACCCTAACTGAACAGTCAAGCTGAACACTGTTCAGTCCAGTCAAACTGCCAGGTCAGCCACAATTTACTTGTCTATAGTGGACACATTACACAAACGGGTCCAGTTGACAGAACCAGAAGACACGGGGAACGTTTTGGAGTACGCACAATCTTTCACTCGTGCTTCAAGGGCCGGGGTAGAACTCACACACTGACGAAATGCGAGAGCACTGGATCAACCCACTAAACCACCCTGGCCACCCCAACAAATACTGGACTAGGATATTAGCTCCACTCGTAAGCTGGGCGTTGGGACAGAGAGAACTGGCTGTTCACATAGGCATGAACACAGTTTTTGAATTTCATTTTGGCATAGTAAGCTAGGCAAATTTAACTTGCTCAGATTCCTTTCCGCTCTCTGTCTAAGCCGTACTGACCTTACTCTGTGGTACTCCCGCACAGCAACAAGAGCAGTAAAAAAAGCGGCTGGTGTACTGGCATAATCATACTAATAGTCTCTATCAGTGGTTCGCGGAAGTAAAGGCACTTTGTGTATTCGCTCTAAACAAATGATAAATGGTTTGTTCCACTGTAAATGCAGTTTTCGAGAAAACTCATTACTTAGATGTGCGTTGGCGATCTGCCAGTTTTACCACTGAAAAGCAGTGAGCGCGCGCGCGGGAGGGGGTGGGGATGGGGGGATGATGAGCGGGTATCAATTAAATTACTAGTACATTACGTGCAACGCACTGGTGCACCCTCCAGTTCAGCATTCAGGCAGGCGAAGAACAATGTGCTCTCCGTTAATGCAGCACGCAGAGCACCTCAGATTTGTGTTGGATCACTCGGGCTGATTTCTCAACTGATTCATTCAGCTGATGGGTTGCATTGTCAGTGCGTGGGCGATACTAGTATCAGCGTCACATGTTCATGCCATCCGCATTCTAATCTGTAATTCTATCCTCACAATTCGTTCTGAACTCTGTTGATAGTGGATATCATGGTACCATTCAGACACCTGCACAGCGACAGAATTTCATAGGCTGGCACTGAGCCAGCAGAAGGCTTCAGACGACACGGATATCGAGGAGTTAGCTTTGTACTGCGGGCAACCGCTGAGCAGAAGAATGTGATTTTTTGGCTCCCTTGTGTAACAATGGGAGTCTATGTAATAGCCCTCCGTCGTCTGTGTGTGTGTGTGTGTGTGTGTGTGTGTGTGTGTGTGTGTGTGTGTGTGCAGAAAACTTTAACGTTGTCGTTTTCTCAGAAACTACAAACAGCAGAGACACCAAACTTGGCATGCTGATAGACAACCATAAGACCTTTCAAAACATATCATTTTGAATGACCTTGACTCAAGGTCAAGGTCACTAACACTGTCTGTTTGAAAATTTTACATTGGCATTTTCACGGAATCTACAAAGACCAGAGGTTTGAAACTTTGCATGATGATAGACATTGATCAGAACTTTACAGATATACATGTACGCAATGGCCTTGTGTCAAGGTCAAGGCCATACAAGCTATTTTTGTGAAACCTTAACATTGGCATTTTCTCAGAAATAACAAACAGCAGAGGCGCCAAACTTGGCGTGCTGATAGACAGTGATAAGACCTATGCACACATACCATTTTAAATGACCTTGACCCAAGGTCAAGGTCATTAAAGCAGTCTGTTTGGAAATTTTTACATTTGCATTTTTTTCGGAATCTAGAAGAACCAGAAGTATCAAACTTTGCATGATGATAGACATTGGCAACACCTTCACTGACATACCTGTGTTCAGTGACTTTTAGTCAAGGTCAAGGCCATGCAAGCTGTTTTGGGGAAGCTTTAACCTTGGCATTTTCTCTGAAACAACAAACAGTTGAGGCACCAAATAGGGCATGATGATAGACTGCAATGAGACCTACCTTTTTGAATGACCTTGACTGAAGGTCAAGGTCATTAACGCTGTCTGTTGTGAATTTTAACATTACCGTTTTCGGAGGAACTACAAATACTAGAGGCGTCAAACTTGGCATAATAATAGACATTGATGTGATCTCATTTTAATGACCTTGACCAAGGTCAAGGCCATGCAAACTGTTTGGGGGGAAAATTGTAATATTGCCAGGAACTTGGAACACCAGAGACACTTTACTTGCCGTGATGATAGTGATAAGAGCTTTACAAACATACACTTGTGAATGACCTTGACCCTTGTCACAAGGGAGCCATGGAGGCTTTTGCCTCTCTAGTTTTTTTTTTTTTTTTTGCTGCCCCAACTCTTTGCCAGCTCCTGTGGTGTTCCTCCCAGGTCATGGGTGGAACCCACGGAGGACTCGGAAGCTGGGACAAGCAGCGAACATTTGTGTTTTTCAGACACAGAAAACTATAACAGCTATAAATTTCAGGTAAACAGCATCGGAGAGAACATAAAAAATACTTTAAAATGGCACAGAATTAAAATCTTTGGGAAATTCAGGGAATATTCTACAGCCGCTCAAAGAGCGGAAAAGTCTGGACTCTACTTTCAAAAATGGGTTAAAATGACTAATTACAACCATTAATTAAACCAACGCAAAACCAGCGTTTACAACAAACCATGGTTAAAATGTACAAACTCTTCTGAAACTACTGCCGTTTACAGAATTATTCTAGGTGAAGGGACTGCGGAGATATTTGACACTAAATAGATACAAACAAACACAACTAATTGACACGCGCGCCATCGCGGATACAAAACATCGGCGAACTAGCGTACAGGGCTGGCCGGAGAGGGGTAAGAGAGGGTGGCTAGAGGAAAGGCGGATCTAAAGACAACAAAGGGGAAACACAGTTGTACTAGACATATAATTATTATACAAATATCAGTGGAAAGGGGCCGAGTATGACCCGGTCTCACAGTCAGTCACGCACAAACTCGATCCTAGCTCAAAATCCGAGTCAACAAGACGAAGCTCTATTCCTCAAAATATGCACCAGGAAAAATATTAGACTGAAAGTTCCAAGAATAAGTGATTTTGTTGGATGGATGTGTTGGGGAGAATATGAGAAATAAGCAATACGTCTGCTGCCTTGAGATTAGGCTCACAGGGTACTGATCGTTGGGAATTGCAAACTTAGCACTCCCTCACTCATCCTCACACCGGGTCCTTCTGAATTCCCTCCGACAAACCGCTATCTATAGATCTATATGGCTGGGCATTTCATTTAACTTACATCGAAATTGTGATCGTTGTCTGTGCGGCGTGCCTCCCCGGCTATCGGCTGGCCGAATTCGGGCGGTTCCTTGGCGTCCTTTCTCAGTGCTTCGCCAGCAACCATCGATTATTAGACAGTACTAGACGCTGACCGAGTTATTGCTAAGCTTAATAAAATATACTCGGACAAGCTCACGTCGTGACAATCAGACCACAGTGCATTTGCTTCATGACTTGTGCCCGCCTGATCAGTCATGCCACCATTAAGAGTCTTCAGGAGTGTATCTCAGAAATTAAACTATGGATGACCTCAAATAAACTTAAATTAAACGATGACAAAACTGAGGCCATGATTGTTGCCTCACCGAGAATTTCCCGGTCAGCCTCACTCCCTCAGTCCATGGAAATATGCAGTTCCACAGTGCAGTTCTCTCCTCATGTTAAAAACTTAAGTGTAACACTGGACAGCAGCCTCTCCATGAGTAATCAGGTCGCAAACGTCTGTAAGTCTGCCTACATTGAGCTGAGACGCATTGCCTCAATCCGCCACTACCTCACAGAGGATGCGACTAAAGTCCTTGTTTCTGCTTTTGTCTTGTCCAAGCTGGACTACTGCAATGCGCTCCTGACTGGCTGCCCTCAGTTCCTCCTAAACAGACTTCAAAAGGTTCAAAATGCTGCCGCTCGCTTAGTTCTTAAAGCAAAGAAATCAGATCACGTCACACCCCTTCTTCGCACTCTGCACTGGTTGCATTGATTTCATCCCTGACGTACAACTGTGTCACCTCCTCCTGTCCTCCATATCTGTCTTCTTTGCTTCAGCTTTACACTCCATCTAGACAACTTCGTTCTGCTGCTGACACTCGGAAACTCCGTGTTCCTCGTGTCAAGACAAAGAATTTTGGTCAGCGTAGTTATTCATACCAGGGTCCGACTTGTTGGAATGATCTCCCAGTTTCGATCAGATATGCAGACACAAAACTATCTTTCAAAACAAATTTGAAAACCCACCTCTTCACAGCCTTCAACCAGTAACTGTTGCCACATCATTATCTTGCTGGTCATGTGTGTATGTGTGTGTGTGTGTGTGTGTGTGTGTGTGTGTGAGCCAGGGGCAGCCCGTGTAAGATGCTACACATCATGCGTTTTTAGTTAAATGTATGTGTGGAGGCATGTTGTGTGTTTCTGGGTGAATGAGTGTGTGTTCTTCGTAAGGCGCCCTGAGCCCCCGCGAGAGGGAGGGCGTCCTTTAAGTACCTATTTTATTATTATTATGTTATTTAGCGGGTGGTGTGACCATCTTCAAAGTGAAAGACCCCATCACCAGGATCAAATCACTGCAATACGTCTGCTCTCTGTCACGAAACTCCTAAATGATTGTGTTTTGAAACGGTGCAACACGAATGTAAGATAACATACTTATAACATTCTACGGATTCTCAAAGCACCACCAGTAGATTTTTATGTCACTTTATTAGAGGATGTCCTCCAAGGTAAGATATTAGACATTCCTAATCGTCATCAATATTTCGGTTCAACAGCGCCCCCCCCCCCAAAAAAAAAAAAAAAAAAGAAAAAAAAAAGAAGAAGGTAAAAACAACCACAACCACCACCCCCACCCCCCCACACACACACAAAATCAAATCAAACCAAACAAAACCAAAACAACCAACCAAACACAAACGATACAACAACAACAACAAAAACCAAGCAATTCCCCCTCTCCCTTCCCCCGCGCCAAAAACAACCACCACGACAACAAGAACAACAACAAGAACAAAACCCAACAAATTACCGAACGAACCAAAACCCTCAACAACAACAAAAAGAAAAAAGCCCCCCCCCCCCAACACACACATACACAACAACAACAACAACAACAACCAACCAACCAACCAACCCCCCCCCCCCAAAAAAAAAAAAACAAAAAAAACAACCAAACAAACCAAAAACAAAAACAAAAAAAACAAACCCAAACAAAAACAAAAAACAACACAAAAAACAAAAACAAAAAACAAACAAACAAATAACAAAACAAAACAAAACAAAAAAACACCACCAACAACAACAAAAAACAAACAAAACAAAAACCAAACCAACAACAAACAAACATAGGATGCACAAGGAGGCCCTTACTGTGGCTCAGTTGATATAGTTCGCCCATTAGGAGGGGGGGGGGGGTATGTATACCAGTCATACGCAGGGGGAGGGGAGGGGGGCAAATGTATGTACCAGTCGTCCACTGGCAGGGCTGATTCACACTGATTGTATACCCGCTGCGCGATTCGGGGTGCGATTGTATACTAGGATTGGGTTTCGCGTGGTGAAGTCACGAGACCACGGAATCCATTTTTCGACTGTGATTTAAGCGACTAATTATAAGAATATGTGGTAAGAATAACAATAATAATAAGCGCATTAATATAGGCGCTTTATCCCAAATATTTGGCCCAAAGCGCCGCGAGCCAAACCCAACACGCACGCTCACGTGAATGACACGCATTCTCTCACAAACTGTACATGAACACATTACAACCAAGTGGTGCGAAGTGCCAGCTCAACAATTCAAGTTTTGGAATTTCAGAATTGCATTTGTGTTTGATTTTTGTGGGCTGAACATTTCCAAAGCAGAGGGGTCAGAAGCCGGAGTACCCGGAGAGAACCCCCGACGGTCGGCAGGAATGAACGGTGTCATCTACGAGAAAGAAAAATTCTTCGCCCCGAGTGGGACTCGAACATGACCTCTCGCATTGGTGACTAAGCCTTAACCACTAGACCACCGACCGCCCCATGTCCATAAGATGATTGAAATTTATAATCAGGAAGTTTAATATCCGTTTTATTTGCGGCAGTTTCGTTTTCGATTACGCTACTCCTTGTCGTGCACGACACATCAGAACGGTGTGCGACTATCGCACGGCTGCCGCGGCGAGCGGCGTCATCTTTCAATCGGACGATGTCTGTTAAAAACCCAAGACGCCCTTTTCAATTTCAAGTAAGTCTTTTCCAAGCACTCTCCTTCCCTTCTCAACAGGTTAAATGGCCATTCGGATGGTAACCACAGTCCTCTAATGCTCGATGAATTCGCTCTAGGGCATTTCTCCCCACGATTTTCCGCTATTTTCCTTAGTTCAAATTGCCGGAAACGTCGGCGTCGGGTGCTGAACTCAGCATGGAAATCTCGCGAGAGTTGGTCAGTCCGGCTGTTGGTCTACAATCGCACCCGCACGCGCGCAGCGGGGATACAATCGCCTCTCGCAGTGGACGACTGGTATACATTTGCCCCCCCCCCCCCCCTTGTGCAAGACTGGAATACATTTGCCCCACCCCCCCCACCCCGCAACGGGCGAACTATACCAACTAAGCCTTACTGTGGGCGGCGCAACTCGTGAATCTTCATCGAAAGGAAATCTGTCGGCAGTTTAAAAAGCTTCTCTGTAGAAAGGAAACTTGGTAGGATGGGCCAGATTACAAACGAAAACGTCTGTCTGTCAAACTCGCTTACGTCAAAGCCAAATTATTTTCTCGGCCAGATCTCTCTCTCTCTCTCTCTCTCTCTCTCTCTCTCTATATATATATATATATATATTGGGAGGTTTCATTTTTATTCTTTTGTCATTCATTTGGTTTATAAATACAAGTAAAGCCGGCCAAAAACTGAATATCTTACATTAAGATGCAAATTAACTCGTGATGTTACATTTTAGTGGGTTTTCACTATTCTGTATGCTGATTACTTACACGTAGGCGAAGGTAAGTTACCACAATACCTTGCAGCTTTTTAAAAAAATTCACACCACGCAAATCTAGTCAAAAATATCACAAAGCAAATCAGACAAAATTTAATGTGTTGGATATCAGTCTGACACGTACATCCAAATATATCTTTCACATAAAACTGTATATCTATTCTCGCGATCAAAACAAATCGACATAATTTACGTTGAGCGTCGGCCAAAAATGAATGCTGTGTTGAAAATGCAAAACATCTGTCATTTTCCTTTGGAAACAACTGAGAACAATCAAATGCAAGAATTTTGTTTTATGCCATTAATATTTCAAGGTTTTCAAGGGAAAATACGTCTTTACGTGCAGTCTTTTCTGCGAAGCAAAATATGAGAGGGATAAAAATCTGCCTGGCTTAGTGCGTTTCGGCGCATGCCAAACTGCACCAGGGTCACTTCTGCGTAAGACATAACTGCCCTGGAGACAGTGGTGTTGGCTGGGGACGGTGCTAATCTGGCGCGGTGAAACAGCAGACTTATCACTAGAGAGACGTCCGTCAGTGTTGGTAGCGAGGAGAGCGTTTGGTGGCGGGAGACAGTGTCAGAGTTGCCTGCTGATGATCGCCCGGGAATTGGATCTGTCCGTCGTGTAGACGTGATAGCGGGAGGCAAGCTGATCTTGGGCTGGCGGAGAGGGGCGTGGCTGGCGGGCCACTTTCATTACACACTTTTTCAAACTGCGAGCGCCAACTTCTGATTGGAGTCAGTAGGTAAAGTGCAGGGACTTCTCCCAACAGGTGTTAGTTTTCAGTGTGATAGTGTCGGAGCTAGTTCAACCTCTAATCAGTTCCACCAGTATCGCTATGGCTACGCGCTTTTTCATGGGGAACTTGCTGTAAGTTTGGTGGATGTTGTGAGGCCTTGAGTCTCTTGTTCAAAGTAAGGGCCATTTCGTTTCACAGAAGCCTGAATGCGGTAGATAAAGGCCTGCGCAAAGTTTGGTCCAGTCGGGATTCGAACCCGGGACTCATCTTCCCATCTCGATTAGGGCATTCAACCGATAGAGCTTCCCCGGGACTCCGAGGTTGCAGAAGCAAATTTAAGGTCAATATTCACAGCGCAAAAGATAAGAAAGAATGCAGAGTACATCCTACCTCTTTTGATACCGGTCTAAACACCTCAGAAAAGTAGCGAATTATTCATGCACTAGGCGCGCAACTGAAAAAAGAACCTTGGTGAAGACACACCGGAACGTAAAATGGCGTGAAAAATGCCGACGCTCGAGCCGTGCAGCCATCCCACATGTACACTACCACCGGTCCCTCGCCCACATATATAGTGGTAATATAGTGGTAGATTTATTCGCTAGCTCAACGTTCGACAAATCTTAATCTCAAGAGTCAAGCTGCTCACGAGTCTGTAACGTATATCAGTGCCTCCAGTTACACGTGTAGAGACTTTGACTGAACCCACTACATCTCTACCTGGCATCCAAATTTTGTGAAAACACCACTGGCATGAAGACATGGAACACCAATCGCATAAAAAGTATCATATGCAGAGCTTTTTAATGCGTACTGCAAATAAAACTAGCTCTAAATCGGCTCCTTGTTTATACCCGTTTGTAAATTCGCCCAGTTGTAGTAATACGCCGTATAACCGGTTGGGCGGAAAAACGGGCCGCGGCCTTGGTTGTGTTAGATTCAAAGCCGCGGCAAAAGCAAGTTGGTGGTATTTGTCTCCATGAAATTTGCTCTGGCATCTTTCTGAGAGCATTTTTTTTTTCATAATTTTTGCTCGTGATGTCCTTCTAACTCAAGCTTCCTTTCTTTTTATGTTGTTTCCATAGTAATGGAAACAACATCATAGGACGGGCTAAAATTTCCACGTTCATAGGCAAGCATCTGTGGTACAAACGCACGTCACTGCCGATCTCCCGCAGAGACGATTTTGCAAGTGTAACTCTGACAATGACGTAAGAAAACTTGCGTCATCGATGCTGACGCGTATGGTGTTCCGAACGCACTTCTCCTCCTCAGTGAGTGCCGTCTGTGTGGATGTGCGTGTGTGTGTGTGTGTGTGTGTGAATTGTGTCCGGGCCCGTTTCTTCGAAAATACTCAACCGAATGGCTTCAAATTTGGGGTATCCAAATATATCAAAATGTTACATTAGACGATTCAAGCGTGTGATGACTGCTTAAGTGATTTGGGAGTTATCGCCCTTTTGAGACAAGTTGGTTGTCTTTCGTGTACAGGCGTAATATTTATTTAAATCACTCAATTTTTTGGCAGTAGATAGCTTGAATACGGACTCTGAACAGAGTCACTACTAGAAAATGGTCGCTCTTATAGTTTTCATGTAAACCGAGCCTGAGTTGACATTGCATGTGAACCCAGTTCAGATGCCTATTTCTCCGAAAATACTGAACCGATCGATTTCAAATTTGGGGTTTCTAAATGAATCAAGATTGTTGAATAGAAGGCCCGATCCAGGTACGATTGCACACATGATTTGCGAGTTATCGCCCTTTTCAGAAAAAGTGGCTTTCTGGCGTTTAAAGGCGTAATATTTACCTAAACCACTCCATTTTTTGGACATAGATAGCATGAATACGGACTCTCAACTAAGTGAATTTTGGAGGTTGTCGCTTTTATACTTTTGGCGTAAGCCGTACCTGATGAAAGTGCTGGTGAACACACTTTAGATCTCAAAATCGCTCCTACTATACATAGATAATGAGCCTGGGGTGCCATAAAAAATATACAAAAAAAAATAGAAAAATTCACTGCAGCCGTTATCGTCAGTTGACCCGAAAATTTGTACTCACAGCACATTTCCTCTACAAGCCACACGCCTCACAAACATCGAAGAAGAGACGCACGCGCACTGACGTAAAGTAAGTGCGTCATGTTTGATTGACGTGATGCTGTTTTTTCTTGGGGGTGTCTCGCCACTTTCTTTCCGAATTCCTCTGTTTGGAGACGTGGTGTATTTTACTTCTACTATGTCGCCATCTTCGTGCAATCGCAGAGAAGACACGGGATACAACAGAATACAACTCCAATACTTTATGAACAGAATATGCACGGAGAACAAATTCATGAAAGAAGAAGAACCCAGAACACTGTGCAGGGCTGCTTACGTACTGAACAGGTCAGATCTAGAACATTTCTCAACTTACTGGAAGGTTCGATATCTTTCCAAGGTGACGTAATCTACTGACGTTACTGCGACAGCATGTTCTGGGATGGTCTAGAAATTATTTTGCATCGAAATGCAGTATCGTTTCGCGATCTCTACAACTTGACATGTGGAAAGCGGGAATTTCAGTGGGTTTCGTTTTTGCCACTGACTCACACTCAGAAGCATAATGCAAAGATCTTGGAAACATAAAGATAGTTCACTTACCTCCCTTTGAGGGACAACGCGTAAGAGTTGTCTGCGCGCATTAGCGCGCATCCAGCAGATCTACGCAGTAATGGCAGTATGGCAGAAAGCCAGAAACCACGCGTGCAATGGTGTGCAGCGCCGAATTGCTGTCAGAAGCGAACACCAGGAACGGGAAAACCTTTCTGTAGATTTCCCCCTTGAAAAATAGAGGTAGGTATGCCTACGATATCGAAGTTGGAGCCAAGATCGGTATCAAAGTTGGAGCCAAGAGTATGTTTTCTCCCAAACATAACACATAGCATCACACGTGAAAACCAAAATCGCCGCATCCACGACGTGTGACTGGTGTAAATTTAGTATAAAATCCGCATGCTTGTAAAAAGTCTGTTTGTTTGACCCAACCCTACACTAGCCGCCGTAAAACATTTTAACAAAATAAACGGCAAAAACGAAGATGTCAGCGACTGACAGGTGGTCTCCCCCCATATATTTCGCATGTGTTGTAGGCCTATGGAAAACATAAGACAGTACTCTCAAAGTTCCGGAGGACGAACGAAAGATCTAGTTTGGCTTTCACTGCTGTACGTAGGCTACGCAGTGCATTTCGTTCGATGTGTTCAAGTAAAACTAGTACGGAACACAGAAAGATCGAATGTGCGAGAGATCCAAAGATGGACGCATCCGCTGAATATTTCCTGCTAACTCAGCATTAATCATATCTGCGACCGACGATCCAGCAGATTCTATGTTGTGATATGGTTTTACAATGGTTAGAATGAAGTTCAGCCGGATGATTTTGTTCTCTGTGTGTGTGTGTGTGTGTGTGTGTGTGTGTGTGTGTGTGTGTGTGTGTGTATCAGTGCAACGTGCCGCTAGCACAGTTCAAGTCAACGTTATTTGTAAAGTTTAAAAAAAAAAAACACCACCGCCAACAAAACAACAAAAACAACACCAAAACCTGATGTCTGCGCCTGCCACGTGTGTTTACTGCTGTTTGTTTACATTGCATGCAAACCTCTTGATTTTTAAGAAAAGAGTTCTGTACATACCTACAGATTTCCCCCCAACAGTATGTGAACTGGAACAAGTGCCGATGAACGTACCTGCCGCCGTATGAGTGACAACTCTGTGTGTGTGTGTGTGTGTGTGTGTGTGTTCTGAATTTAGATGCAGGTAGACGCTAGCACAATTTAAGTCACCGTGATTTGTAAAGTTGTCAGGGGAAAAAAAATTACGCTGTATCTGCGTCAGCCGCGTGTGTTTACTGTTTGTTTACACTGCATGCACACGTACCACTTGAGGTCTTTTTAAGTTGTTTCTCTATAGAGAAACAACTTTATGAGACGGGGCAGATTTTGCTACGCGCAGCAGCAAGTTTCGGTGATACAAAACAAGACTGTGACGTTTCTCCACACAATACTTACTTTCACGCACACAGTGACGTAACGAAATCTGCGTCATAGACACCTTACGTGCACACTTTGCTGCTGCGTTCTTTTTGGCGGGAATGACGTGTGTCTGTGTGTGTGTGTGGACGGATGTAATGATGGCTATCTCCTAAACCACCTCGTTGGAGGCCTTTTTACTTTGAGATAAAATGGGAATTCACCTTCTCCAGACCTACTTTTCACGATTTTTAGCCTACTGCATTTTCAAAAGAGTTATCGCCGATTTTTAAAAATCGGTCATGTTACGATTTTTTTCGAAAAAAATGTTCAAATGGCTTCTTTTTCTGAAATTGGGAAGATCATCCAATTATACTGCCTGTTTTCGTAGCACAGCTATGTAGCTCTGACAGGTTTTGTGTAAGAAAAATATTTCCGAGGTAGGGGTGGTTTGCATATAAGGCCAAATATCTATGAAAAGACTCCTTCAAATTACTCATCATTCCGGTATTTTTGTCACTTGTGCCAACTGCACTTATGACATGAACTGCTGCACTATTATAGCTTTAGTATTAAGAATAGCAGAGCTTTTAGATAAACACATTTTTCACGTTTCTGCGAGAAGCGCCGGTCAAAAAAGTTCCAATTTTGCAATTTCGTAAGTACAAACCAAGGCACTTAAGTCCACGTTTCATCAGCTCTCTAGATCTTCCAGATTTTATGTCAAAATTAATTCAGTCACGGAAGTCACAAAAGCAACAAGGAAATCACAAGATATGTAGAAGTATCATCTGTCAGACGAGCAGCGTGGGGCTGACGTCAAATGTTTGGTTCGCAGACAAAATCTGCAAGTATCGCCACTGCTTCCGACATTTCATCAGCCCTCTAGATCTTCCAGATTTCATGTGAAAAATAATTCAGTCGGAGAAGTCACAAAGCCAACAGGGAAATCACAAGACATGAACAAGCATCCTCAGACGATCTCTTAGTGCTAGAGGCTGACGTCGAAAGTTTACTTCACGGAATTGACGTCATCTCTCTCTCTCTCTCTGTATGACGACCTGCCTGGGCTGACGTCAAATGTTTAGATCACGAAACTGACGTCTCTCTCTCTCTCTCTCTGGGGAGCCAGGGTGGCCGAATGGTAGAGCGTTGGACTTCCAATGCTTGGGCCGAGAGTTCGAATCCTGGCCGCTGGGGCCAAATATTTGTGCTGGCCTTTTTCTCGTTGCCCCGTCTTTGATATCACCCTTATGTGGGGGAAAAGGACGTTAAACTCCTAAACACCCACCCACCCACCCGCTCACCCACCCTCTCTCTCTGCCTCTCTCTCTCTCCCTCCCTTCTTCCCCCACCCGGCCCCACCCCCAGTCACGTGGCTAATCGGTCGAGGTCGTAGAGGATCTAGTGTCATTGGTAGAACTTGGAGAGGGAAGAACCGGCAACATAATAAAATGAAGTTTGGAGAAACAACTTTGTAGCCGGGACGGGGCCGTTCCTCCTTGTTTTTTTTTTTGACAAGAAAGCGAAAAAAAAAAAGTTTGTTTTTCAACAGGAATACCAAAAGAAGTATTTCCCCGTTTATATTTGTCTGTTATTTGAACAATTCGGCGCAGAACACAATTGCATGCCCGGCTTTTGTGATCGCTTTCCACTTTCCGCCATGCTGTCACTATAGGGGCCAGATCTAGGATGCGCGCTAATGCGGGCAGACAACTCTTCGCGTTGTCCCGCTATATGTCTCTCTTACGAGGGCAGGAGTGACGCGTCTTTCTGATTCCAAGGTCTTTGCATAATGTGTGTGTGTGTGTGTGTGTGTGTGTGTAGGGGGGGGGGGGGGGGGGGTGCGTGCGTGCGCGCGCAAGCGCGCGTCTAAGGCGAGAGAGAGAGAGAGAGGGTCTCTTCTCCGATACCAGTAAGCAATCGTCTGTCAGTCAGGTCTGCGGGAAGTAACTCTGTCAAAGGGGAACGACTTTATTACAAGAATTCATTCACCCATGTAGAACCTCCCATACGCCAAAAAGTTGTGACGTCAACCAGCTAGGCGAGCTCACACGACCTCATGTGTTTGGGTTTTTGCAAGTGCATAGAGGCACGATAAGGGTTTTCAGTACTTTCTTTATGTCAGCATGCTTCATGTCAGAGAGCTTGCGTTCCGGCGTGTGCGCGCGGGCTGCATACATGACACAACGACTACGACTGTGACTACAGCATGTCATTGAATGGAAACAACATATTGGGCTGGTGGCCATCTTGTTTATTTTATTGACGCTGAGTTTACAGAGCTTTCAGTCATGTGTTTTGCTTAAATGTTGATTTCAGAACGTAACTGAACAAAAAAACACGTTTCAAACATAAAACCGACGACTGTTGGTTCATCAGCTAATAGTTATTTAATTATGGAGCAATTTTCAGCTCTGAAAGATGACGCGTTCGAACATAAATCTAGTTTTAGTGCGAGCTGTCGCAGACTGCCGGCATACTGAATTTTCCAAGTGGTCAATCTGTTTTCGGAAAAAATCGGGATTTTTTTGTCATAAGGACACGCCTAGTCTTAGAAAACTGTTTTAATAAGGTGTGACAGTGGTTTACAAGTTTATCCAAGTATGCTCCCCTCCCCCTAACAACTAAAACCCTAACAAAAACAACAACAAAAACCAGTGAAACACAAAAGTTTCAAGCACTGTTGTTGTTGTCTTTTATGGATGTTTCATCATGCGTGCACTTTCGTTCAATTAATATTTAAAAGAAAAAAGATACAGCTGCAAAGTGGATCACCCTTATAGGCCCCCAAGAATCAGACAGTATAAAACAAACAAACAGCAGCCAAAATAACTGAAAAGACACCATTGAGCCTAAATCAGAAGGTGAACTGCCGATAAAAATGTCACAGCGACAAAGAAAATGTCCAAAAAGAGACTCCTCTCTGAAAGAGTGAAGTGAATCTGGGAAAAGCTTGACACAAACATGTTCAAAAAGCAAACTATCCAGACACTACTACTTAAAATGTGTGTGTGTGTGTGTGTGTGTGTGTGTGTGTGTGTGTGTGTGTGTGTGTGTGTGTGTGTGTTTCCCCACATATACATAGGTGACACATAACATGATATTATGTACACAACCCAAATACAATTACAGGTAGACGGTAGCGCAAACATGGCCTATGATATCCCCCCCCCTCCCCCACACCACCTCCACCACCACCACCAAACACAACACACATTTATACATAACACAGAATATGTCTAGTCGACCCTTCCCCCAACCCCCCTCGCCACATACACACACATACTGACATGTTACACATAGCATGTGCACATAAACATGGTTTAGCTTGCACCCCCACCCCGACGACATACACATTTACACATAGCATATACAGTGACACATAGGTAACACGTATGTCCACATACCAGTCAAAAACCGGACCACAAACATGGTCTACCCCCCCCCCCCCCCCAGCATACACACAATTACACATAAGACCCTGCATGAGCACTAAAGTGAGCTAGGTACTCGTTAACCTTCATGAATTGTTGTTGCTCACATGTGTAGCTAGGGCCTTGACCGAAATAATGCTTTCGCCGCATGTGTTCAGTGAGACCTTTTTTTTTTTTTTTTTTTGCTGTCCCAACTCTTTGCCAGCTCCAGTGGTGTTCCTCCCAGGTCATGGGTGGAACCCACGGAGGACTCCGAAGCTGGGACAATTTTTATTATACATGATGATGGAGATGAGGATGATGGTAAGATGATGCTATGGAGGTCCGTGTGGTTTGGGACTGCGGGACAGGGCCGCATTCCACGCTTCCTGTCATAAATGTCCCGGCACTAACCAGGCCCGGGAACTACGGCACCTGCGGTGCCGGCCGTGTAATCATCCACATCATAAGACGTGTCATACCAAGGGAAGCACCCCCAAAGTCGCACCCGTGAAGAGGGTGAAGCTCGGCTGTGTGGCAACAGCCTACCCATTGGGCCCATAGCACACCCGCTCTGGGTAGGAGCCGACCTAGGTAGGAAAAATCCCGCTTGCCTCGGCTGGGACTCGAACCCGGGTCTCCCGGTCCATAGTCCGAAGTGCTAACCACTACACTACGGGGGCCGGTGACCTTTTTTTGTTGAGTATGTTTTGCCACAATCATCGCACAAGTGCCTATGCCGAGAGGGTCGATTTAGCGTTGATGTTTTGGGTCCGTCACCGCTCGGCTGTTCGTGGATACTGACTTTCGGATTTCATACGTAAATGGGCGACGCTCAGCCGCTGTTGCATGAAAACTCGCTTTTTAGGGGGTACCTCTATTCAACGGGCGCCATGGAAACGAGGTGGTGACTAAGATTGCGAACACTACCCTAAAGTTGAAGTTGAAAGTGCCCCAAAATAATATATATCGCAGAATTTTACCAAGACGCTCCATTTTTGCACAGTGTTTCAAACAATTTTGAACTTAGCAAAAGTTAACCAGAATATTAACCTAGATTCGCCTCGCGTGAAGGCTTTTGCCATTGTTTACTCTGGCCAGAACAGTCAAGCTACAGCCAAATGCTGTTATTGCTATCATTGTTATGTGGGGATTATCTTCAGCCATGGTATGCTTCTAGCATAACAACCATCACTGTCTGGCAACAGCGTTAGTTTCAAGTCAGTCCTCCAAAGACGGAGTGTGGCTGCCCACGTGGCGAGGTATATTGAAAACAGGTGAGGTCACATAGTTACATAATCCTCTCATCCACGGGGATGACCCCGGAAGTGTTCAGCCCAGGAACGCCAACAACAACAACAACAACAACATGAAAGCGGCTGTTGTTCGGTCTTGTGCTCAAATTGATTTCCGTGTACATCAACATTGTTTAAACAGTGCTACTCAACGGAAAACCCAAGCACATGTACCTGCACTTTGTTTTGGAATGGCCAGATGTCAAGATTATTCTACTTGTTATACATTTATAAAATCAGGGAAGCATCCGACATTTGGAAAGATGGGAGACAGGCTCATGTGAATTGCAACAGCTGTGACTAGTAATATTGTAGAAGCAATTTTACCATAGGTTTCATGTCCATCTGATATTGCTGGCCACGGTCAATCGTCCACGTAAAACGCATTGCATCTCACCCGTTTGTGAGTTGTTGTTAGTAAGTATGCATCATTATGCGCCACGTGCTCTATGAATATTAATGGGTTTTAACGAGGAGCTCTGGTCAGTCTCTACTGTCATGTCTGCAGATGACGTTAGAATATTCGCTGCATAAGACGGCCTTCCTGTTTTTCCGCTTCCGTCGCCTGATCGTGTATCTTAGCTACAGTCCAGAGAAAGTCAACATTTGTAGTGAGGGCCCACGAAACTTACAAATTTTATCGAGGACATGTGCGAAAGAAAGCTTGTCCGCATAACCGTTTTCTCTCTCTCTCTCATCCACGTGTGGTGGAAAAGGACACCCATCCACCCCCACGCCCCTCTCTCTCTCTCCCTGTATCTGTCCACACAGCCATTACAACGCGACCATCGAGTGCCGTGAGAAAAACAGAGCAGCTTCGCTTTTGTCTGATGAACTCCTTCACATGACGCCCTGACGTCACAGGAAGATATCGACTGCCTTGTGTTCAGCATCTTTGATGGCTTTCTCGCTGAAGTCGTTGTCTTCTCGAGAGTTATGCAAAGAGTTTCTGTTTACAATTTCAGAACGTGTAGAGAAACATGTTGTCATTAAAGACCCGTCCGGGTTACCCTTCGGATAAAGCACAAACAGCTCACAGTTCACTGACATTTAACCATTGTAATCTGTCGTTTCTGTCGTATCCTATCTCTAAAGCTTTGAGCACGTTTTCATCGACTGGTAATTCCCGGATCATGACATGTGTAGTGGGCATGACTCAAACTTCTAAACCTTTGAATTCTCTCTCCCTCTCTCGGGATTCAGGGGGCATTGTGTGTTTGGTGCGATCTACTGTGGTAAAATATTTCAAACAGCTAGATATCAATACGAATGGTAATTTTCTAGCATTTGTTGTTGACAAAAAGTTGTTTGGTAGCACAAATGATGTGTTGCTGATTTGTGCATATGTCCCACCCGAGTTCTCTCCCTTTTGTGGTGTTTTTGGTGTGGATAACGGCGTAAGTCTACTGGAAGAATATGTAACAGACTGTCTGCAGGCTTCAGGTAACTTACCCATTCTTCTCTGTGGGGACCTTAATAGTCGAACTTCAAACATTTGTCCACTGCGATTTGATGACAGTCATATTTATGATGCTCAACATGGAACTGACGATGGTACATTGAAATGTAACTCTGAAGATGTAGTATTGAATAGCTATGGGAAAATGTTGTTGAATATGTGCAGTGCATTCGGCCTTTGTATAATGAATGGTATGTGTAATGGCGACCTACAGGGTTTGCTACACATACATATCTGATAATGGCAACAGTGTTAATGACTATTTTCTAAGTTCCTGTGATTTGTTTGATTCTATTTCCCGCCATATTTCCTTGTCTGTTGGTGAGCAGATTGAGTCACAACATATGCCCCTTGAACTTAGAGTGACGCACCTTACTGAAGATACACAGAGCGTTGAAGACGATGTGAGTTCTGGGGATGTTCACAAACTGGTTTGGGATGACAGGTGTAAAGAGGATTTTGTTCAAGAAGTGAAATCGCATTGGTTTAAAGAGGAGTTACTAACAATTTCAGTTCATGACCAAAGAGAATTTTGGAAAAACATAAATAAATTTGGAAATAAGAAGGTCTCCCAGAAAAATGATATTACCTTGGATGAATGGTTTAGACAGTTCAAGGACATTCTTGACAAACCAGATAATGTAGAAGAAGATTATGATCCTCCGACAACAGAAGAGAATGATTTATTAGACCGACCTATTACCAGTGAGGAGGTGTAAAAAAAGCAGCTGGCACAGAAGGATTAATTGCCGAAGTGTTTAAAGTTGCAAAAGGAGAGAGAGATGTCTTCAGAAATCATGAACATTCTTGGTAGGAGAGGGGGTGAGAAAACATCAAACATACAAGTCCAAAAAGCTTTGAAAAGGAATCGCTCCGTTCTGACATGTGACCGGATGCAGACGACCGCGCATAGCATACCGGTCGAACCGAAGAATAGAAGCAGTGCTTAAACTGGTATAGACCAAGGAGTCAGATGTCGATTTTGTCCTATACTGGAAGGCCTCATTTTTCTGTGCACAGCATGTGCGTTCTGAATCCCAGTAAAGGACGATCGAGACGCCTTCCAGTACCACCACTGATCAATAGCCTCCTCCTTAAGTAAGAAACTCATTAGTTCTGACCAGAGGTAGACTGCCCACGGAGGATACGTGTTCCCTCTTCTGTACTCATTTAAAGCTCCATTCCCTCCCTCTCCGTCCCATCTACTCCCGACCCAACTTCTCTTGCCCAATACTGAAAAAGTACGAAAGAGAGAGAGAGAGAGAGGTGGGGGTGGGGGTGGGTGGTCGAGGATGGGGTGTTGGGGAAGCATGACTCTTGAAGTATTTTAGATAGATAACCAGCAGTCAGTAAGACGGCCGGAAGCAGAGCCTTGAGACGGACGGAAGTAACGGAGACACCAACTCCGTCAAACTGAAGCCTCCATGATGCCCGCTGACCCTTGGCAATCAATGTCCAGGACAGCGGTCCAATCAGACAGTGTGCTCGATTCAATAGCTGTTTGCCATCACTGTTTATCCGTGTGAGGGCCGCGCGCCTCTCACGCGTACTTAACGTGTTGTTCCCGAAACGACTGATCCCAGAGAAGACAGTAAATGGGTTGCGTTCTTGATTTCCGATCGTACTTATAAGGATTTTCGAGAGCCGACGGCCGGTTGAATTTGTCCGCTTAAAAGGGTTAACAGGAGAGTTTCAATACTTTGAGTGCCAGACTGGTGTACACAGACAGCACGAACCAATATTGGTTCTCATACCGCTGTCGGTGTAACATATCTGGCAACAATTTACTTTTAATCTTAAGGTGTTGATCTTGCGCGTGACACCAGAGAGTTTTTCCCCGGCCAACGACCATCACTGTGTGATGTCTGTGTTAGCAACAACAACGGACGGGAAGCACTCAGCGCTGGAGATAAATAGGACCGCGTGATCCAAAACAATCGTCTTCCTCACTCAGCCTGGTTGTTGGCCAAGAGAGGATCAAACAAACGAACATGTAAACAGTTCAGACGTTTCTATGCCAACAATTATGCATAAAATTCTAATTGCCCCCCCTCTCTCTCTCTCTCTCTCATGATCTCAGTTACGTGACTGCCTACTGGTGCTGCTGTTAAACAAAGCAGTTTTAACTTTTAGCAGTTTTAAATAAATGAAGTCATACAGAATTCATGCAAAAAGCAGGACACATTCAGACGATCGGACCAGATGACAACATGCATGTTATATCCTATAAACCGTATACATGGACACCTTGGTCGGTATATTAAAGCTAGCGCCGGTGAACAAAGTCCCTGTAATCTATTATGTATGTACTTATCTTAGGTACGGAGGCTGGTTGCCAAAATATGCAGACTAAAGCCCGTGCTCTAGTCTTTATACACATTCTCCGTTTCTTGTAATCATTTCATATCGGCCGGCAGACGGTGTATTTTTTCTGGATGTCAATTGTCACTGCCACTTTCAGGACGCGGTTGCTTACAAGGGTGGCTGTTTGAGGTTTTAACGTGATATGTATGAAAGACGAGGGAACCAGATAAGGAGAAAGAAATATTTGGCCCCAACTGAGTTAGTTAGTTATATTTAGGGCTTTACGCCGCGCAAGCAATGGCCCCAATTGAACTCACGACCCGAATATTGACTATTGAATATTGACAGTCCAACGCCGGTTGTTTACAACCAACTTACTCATTTATTACTCAACCAACTTACTAATTTATTAGATTGATTTTGTGTTGTTGAAATCACAGCAGTCCGCAGAACTCAGCTTTTATGTACATTACAAAGAGCTGGAGGGCGAGTGTCAAATGCACCCTGTCTTCAAGATGGCCTGCAATAGAATATACTAGGGTGCAATTTACAAAGTTCCTTGTCATAAATGTCAAAACCAGCAAAGTTTTACCGCAAACAAAACAACAACAACATAAACAAAATGAAAAACAAAACAAACACCACTCTCATTTATTGTAGTAGCTGGGCTACATTCGTTAGTGTGTCCAAATGAATGATTTACCACGAACACACACACAATTCATTCGTGAACTTTTTCCTGTTATATAAATATGTGCACTGGGTGGGTTCTTAGTTTATGCTGAAGTCGGAACTGTATAAATCGAAGCGGAGGCGACGCGAGCACCTTTGGGTTGGGTAATTAGACTAGCTATTATTCCATATGAAGCTGTCTTTTTACCAGCTTTGAGTTTTTGATCCAAGACACAAATCAACTCTAAGCTTTAGCGAAATACGAGTCGGTAAGCAACAGCTTTTATTATGGAACAGTCTACAGTTTACAGCCACTAACCGTCAAATACAGCCATTGTCACACTCGTGACTGACTGAACCGTTTAGGACAGTCGTCCGTCACTCTTCTTATATAACTGCATAGAGTACAACCTCTCAAAGTCACCGGGTGGAAACTCGCCACTGGCTACTCTCTATAGCCTACATGTAATGGTCTAGCGCTGACGGAGATGGCCATAGTTCTGGCGATGTCTCCAACGTCGCCTACCCTGTCGGGTAAATTATTGGAGTGTAACCATTTCCACAAGAATAGTTGAACAGCCGTAATTTATGTCCTTGAGATGTCCTTGTCACAACGATGTCATATTTAAATCAAACTTTACGGTCAGTAGACGCTGGAATTCGCCTACAGCTAGGTCATAATTGTATATATGCCCTACAGACCCAGAGGAGCCGAAGTGGCCGAATGGTAGAGCGTTGGACTTCTAATGCTCGGGTCGTGAGTTCGTATCCCGGCTGGGGCCAAATATTTGTACTGGCTTTTTCATCGTTGCCCCGTCTTTGATATCACCCGTATGCGGTGGAAAAGGACGTTAAACCCCCCACCCTCCACCCCTCCTATAGACCCACATAGAATGTATACATTGTGTGCTATGTATACATTGTACGGCTGGTCCGTGGTCCGTGGAAGGTACAAATTGTACGAAAAGAAAGCATATAACATATACTTTCTTCGACAAAATTGTAGAAAGTGTACTTCAAAAGGGCAAAAATCATATATTGTTGACGGGGAATTGTTGAGCCGTAGAAAGAGAATGCCTTCAGGAAAGAACGAACGAAGAAAATAATGCCTTCAGGAGATTTGACATTTTAACAGTTGGCGGGATGGAGAAGCTTATTAAATAACAAACAAACAAACAAACAAACAAATAACAAAAGCCCACGAAGACGAGCCAATCAAGTACTTCATGACGATGCTTATCAACAAGAGGATGGTCCATTTAAAGATGCATATCTTTGTGTGTGTGTTGTGCTCTGAGCAAACATGGAAGCAAAGAAAAGTTTTGTAGAAACAGGCATCACGCCGAAAAACTATGTAATGTTGACGGTTCCGTTCATTTGTACGAGTCTGGCCTTGTAATGTTGAAGGCTTCCGATTCAGCCCGTAGAATACCGTGGAAACTATACATTCGTCAACTTTCTACCAAATGTCCATAGAAAGTATACATTCTCTATTTCTTTGCCGTAGAATATATACAACATATATATATACTCCACACTCCTGTGCTCGAACTGTTAAGAAACATGTGCTCGCCGGGAAGAGCAACGCTCTCAGAAAAAACCCAAAAAAAACCAACAAAAAACAAAAAAAACTTTACGTCGTCATCACATACCATATCCAGCTATTCATCGATCCATCTCAACAACAAGTGTGTTGCGCGTACCTGTTTTCCCTTTAGACCACACATTTCAGGAGCGATCTACAAACGATGATCGTCAGGTCGAACAGTAGGGAAAATGCTCACACGTCACACAGACCTGGGATATGAATCTTGATATTTTAAACATTACATGCTGTCTGGGGGTTGGGGTGGGGGTGGGGGTATCAAGCGAAACAGCTCAACAAAACGCCTGTCTGTACGAAAATCGTGTCAGAGAAATTGATAGTGGCTTCGTACCGGTAACGGTCACAAGGGCAGTCGAATGCCACCATTCATTTCAGTGTAGAGTTTGTTCCCAACTAGCCAATATATGCGTAGAAAGTAGAAAGATATTTTTAAGTACAGATGTATCATTCTGTCTGCGGCCTGAGTACTTTTACACTTTTTGTGGCGGTGTTTTGATACTAGCGTTTACCGAAAGCGAAGAGTTTGAAATGCGTTTTCCTGCCAGCAGACATAAAAAAAATCGGAGTAGACTTACACCTCAACAACAACAACAACAACAACAAAACAAAATAAAAAAATCCGTGCTCTATCGAAGCCCGAGGCAAACTACATAAAACTGACGCTGGCCCAAATTGCAAACAATAAAAGCCAAGAAAACCAACCAACTAACCACCCAACCGACCAACAGAACAACAACAACAACAACAACAACAACAACACATCCAACTGGGTGTCCTTTGACAAAATATTCGAGACCGTAGATGTTTGGACTAAGGGACGTATGACTTCTAATATAGATTTGTCGGGTCAGTGTGTGCACATCACCTGCATCCTTGCCAGCGGCAAAGGTGTTTAGGTCCCACACAAAACAGACCTGGCAGAACAGACAGAATTTAAAGGCTCACAAATAAACACCCCTCCTCCCCCTCCCCCCCCCCCCCCCCACACACACACACAAATCGGCTGCAGGACTGAAGTGGGGAAGACCTTTTTAAAGTAGAAAGCACTGAGAGAAAGAAGGTAAACAACGCATAGATATTACAGAATAAATATTCTCGTTTGCTACGCTGATTTGTGGCATACCGTCCCGTCCGGATACCGGGATTTGTGGCATACCGGAGGTAGACAGTAAGTAGAGCTTGGCTATACCCCCCCCCTCCCCCCGACAACCACACACACACACACACACACACACACACACACACACACACACACACACACACACGCGCGCGCGCGCGCGCGTACGGTTTGTCATCTGACGTTTTCTGACCGGCAGAAAAAACACGACACAGCTAGCTGGTGACAGCGCTCATTTCATAATTATTTTCTCATTGTGCTCAACTTACAATTGCATGCTAGTCTACAATACACGCTCCGTTTGGCGTCCTTTGGGTATAGTGGAATGACAAATGGTCTTGACACCGACTGCCCCGCCGGACACACAGAACACTTACAGGAAAGTCTTACACATCAGGTCACTATTAAAACAGTCTTTCCAGTTTATGGAGTTTCCTCCAGCAAGTAATCTGGGGCAATAAACAGACAAGCTATTGTTTTACATGTATAAACAAGTAATATGCTTTTACTCGCTCAAAAACAAACACGGCGACTGGAACTCTTCTTGGTTAAGTACATAGAGATCGTATATGTAGGTACATATGTAAATCTGTGGTAAAGTACCTTCGCAAGCGCCACCCTCCCCTTCTCTCTCTTTCAACACACACACACACACACACACACACACACACACAGAGTTAGTCCGAAAGTCTGTATTTAGCGGCAGTACAAGAGCTGGTTTGCACTCTTTCTTGAAACGGCACAAAGACGTAATCCAATATATCGGTGCAGTTGCGAGCTGAAGTGCCTCCGGCAGCTGTGTGTGGATAGCTCAAGGTCCCAGTATTTCCACAATCAAATAAATACTGTGTAACACAGGCAATAAAGGTCTCATTACTGCTTTCATCATCCACCCCCACGGCAACATTAGGCAATTTTCGCCGTACCCCTCAGGATCGTGCACTGTCATGAAGATAACAGCCACAGACACGAGGTGATGATTTGATTCTTTCAGCCTGGGTCCGATAGCAGGCAGAACACGGAGGGCAGAATCGAACCAATAGACGCTGGATTAAGGGTGCCGCGAGTCATGACAGCAACTTACTTACTTACTTAGGCCCTTGGCTCCACGTGGAGCATAGGCCATCGACAACCCTTCGCCATCGCACTCTGTTCTGGGCTAGTCTTGCCACTCCAGTCCAGTTGGTCCCCTGCTTACATAGCTCTGCCTCAGTGTCCCGCCTCCAGCTGTTGCGAGGCCGGCCTCTCTTCCTTTTCCCCTGCGGGTTCCATGTCAGGGCTTGGCGTGTGGTGCTGGATGCTGGCTTCCTGAGGGTGTGTCCAATCCAGCCCCACTTCCTCCGCAGGATCTGCTTGGCCACTGGTTCCTGCCCCGCTCGCTCCC
Organism: Batillaria attramentaria; assembly: GCA_018292915.2. Lineage (NCBI taxonomy): Eukaryota > Metazoa > Mollusca > Gastropoda > Batillariidae > Batillaria > Batillaria attramentaria. The sequence continues at coordinate 617,805 of JACVVK020000007.1, read as the reverse complement.
ACAGCTCTTCATTCCGGATCTTCTCTGGCCATCGGATGTTGAAGATGCGCCTCAGACAGGTGTTGAGAAATGTCTGGATCTTCTGCTGCATCGTCTTCGTTGTCCTCCATGTTTCGCATCCGTAGAGCAGAACTGACTTCACGTTGGAGTTGAAGATGCGAAGTTTGGTTCTTATGCTGACAACTTTGGATTTCAAGACGTTCTTCAGCATGACCATTGCTGCCCTTGCCTTGCCGATTCTGGCTGTGACGTCTCGGTCTGTGCCTCCCTGTCCATCAACCACACTCCCCAGGTAGACAAAAGACTCCACCTCCCTGATGGGCTCTCCACCGACTGTGACTGGTGTGTTGGCAGTGGTGTTGATCTTCATCAGCTCGGTTTTCTTCCTGTTGATCTTGAGCCCTGTTCCGGCTGATGTGGCTTCCAGGCATGTAGTCTTGTCCTGCATCTGGCTGTGGCTGTGAGACAGGAGCGCCAGGTCGTCCGCGAAGTCGAGGTCATCCAGCTGCGTCCAGAGTGTCCACTGTATCCCGTTTTTCCTGCCTGCTGTAGTGGTCTTCATGATCCAGTCGATGACCAGGAGGAAGAGAAACGGGGACAACAGGCATCCCTGGCGGACTCCGGTCTTCACCTCGAAGCTTTCTGACAACTGGCCGGCATGGGCAATCCTGCAGCTCATGTCTTGGTAGGTGCACTGGATCAGGGAGATGATCTTCCCGGGAACTCCATAGTGCCTTAGCAGCTTCCACAGTGCCTCTCTGTCTACACTGTCGAAGGCCTTCTCATAGTCTATGAAGTTGATGTAGAGGGGGGAGTTCCACTCCAGTGACTGCTCAACAATGATGCGTAGGCTGGCAATCTGGTCAGCGCAGGACCTGTTCCTGCGAAAGCCTGCCTGCTGGTCTCGGAGCATGGGGTCGACTGCCTCTCTCATCCTCTCCAGTAGAATTCTGTTGAGAACCTTGCCTGGCACTGACAGGAGCATGATCCCTCGGTAGTTGCTGCAGTCCCTGAGGTCCCCTTTCTTTGGCAGCTTGATGACGATCCCTTCTTTCCACTGGGCTGGCACCTCTTCCTTCTCCCAGATCTTGCTGAACAGGCTGTGCAGCATGTTGACGGCTGTCTCTGTGTCTGCTTTAATGGCTTCTGCTGGTATCTCGTCCGGCCCTGCAGCTTTCCCATTTCTCAGTGTCATGATGGCTTTCCTGATCTCCGCCTTAGAGGGCTTGTCGCAGTTGATGGGTAGTTCTGTCTCAGCTGGTGGGATGTCTGGTGGTGTTTCAGGGATGGGGCGATTTAACAGCTCCCTGAAGTGTTCTGCCCATCGCTTCAGCTGTTCCTCAGTTGTTGTCAGTGGGTGCCCGTTCTTGTCCTTCACTGGTTTGTCTGTCTGCTGAAATTTGCCCACGAGCTTCTTGGTCACCTGGTACAGGTCTTTTAGATTCCCTTGTCGGGCTGCTTCCTCTGCTTGACTGGCCAGGTTGTCGATGTAGTCCCTCTTGTCCTTCCTGGTGCTCCTCTTCACTTCTCTGTCAGCTGCTGTGTATTCCTCTTGTGCCTTTGCCTTAGCTCTTCTTGTTCGGCTCGTGTTCAGTGCAGTTTTCTTCTCTTTCCTAACTTCCAGCTTCTGGATGGTATCAGCAGAGATCCATTCCTTATGTTGGGTCTTTCTCTTGCCAAGGACCTCTTCGCATGTGTCGTGCCAGAGTTTCTTGCTGTGTTCCCACTGTGTCTCGATGTCCATTTCACTGTCTTCTATCAGGTCTTGCAGTGGCTGGAACCTGTTGGAAAGGCTGATCCGGAATGCTGCTTGTGTGTCTGTGTTCCTGAGAAGTCCAACGTTGTACCTGGTCCGTGTGCTGTTGGCGTTGGTGTGCCTCTTAAGCCGAAGTCTCAATGTTGTTGCAAGAAGGTGGTGGTCTGATGATACATCGGCACCCCTCATCACGCGCACATCCCGCCACGATCTCCTGAACTTCCGGCTGATGCAGATGTGATCAATCTGGTTCTCCGTGACATGGTCCGGCGATCTCCATGTGGCCTTGTGGATGCGCTTGTGTGGGAAGATGCTGCCTCCTATCACTAGCTGGTTCAGGGCACAAAGGTCTGCAAAGCGCTCGCCATTTTCGTTCATCTGTCCCAGTCCGTGTGTTCCCATGGTGTCCTCATAGCCTGTGTTGTCTGATCCAGTCTTGGCGTTGAAGTCTCCCATCAGTATGGTCATGTCCTTGGCTCCTCCTCTATCTATCACTGTCTGCAGTTGTTGGTAGAAGTCATCTTTTTTCTCCTCTTCCGCATCATTGGTGGGAGCGTAGCACTGGATGATGTTCAGCTTGATGTCTTTTTTCTTGGTGATGAATTTGGCTGTGATGATGCGGGAGTTGACAGGTTCCCAGCCGATGAGTGCCCGCTGTGCCTCCGGTGCCAGCATCAGGGCCACGCCCTCAGTGTGGGGGGCTCCATCCTCTGTGTGTCCAGAGTACAGCAATTGCTCTCCCGATGAAAATCTCAGCTGTCCTGTCTGTAGCCACCTTGTCTCACTCAGTCCCAGTACTCCTATCTTGTAGTTCTTCATCTCTCTTGCTACTTGTATGGTCCTTCCTACTTCATACATTGTCCTGATGTTCCATGTGGCTACTCTTGTTGTTGTCCTGGGTGTTAGAAGGGGGGTCGGCCTTGCAGCTTCCTTTCGGCTTTCACTGCAATGCGTCATAGGTCTCCGGGATGGAGACCCTTCCTCGCCCAGGTGAATGTCTCGGTTTGTTGCTGTCGATGCTTCAGTAACTTAGTGTTTTTTACAGGTAGGGCTGTTAACCCTACGCAAACCCGTTTAGCCTCTTGGAGAGGTGGTCCACATTCGTCTGACCTCTACCCTTCGACCTGTCCAGCAAGCTGTCCCCCTATCTCCAAGCTGCCAAACGAGGCGACGCTCAAGAAGCCACCTATGTGATGGGACACCACAAACGAGGGGAGGGGTGCGGGGAGGGAGGGAACAAACTCGCATAGGGTGGATGGGTGTTTGGGGGTTTAACGTTCTTTTTCACCACATACTTACTTACTTAGGCCCCTGGCTCCAAATGGAGCAGAGGCCAGAGACAACCCTTCGCCATCGCACTCTGTTCTGGGCTATTCTTGCCACTCCAGTCCAGTTGGTCCCCTGCTTATATAGCTCTGCCTCAGTGTCCCTCCTCCAGTTGTTGCGAGGCCGGCCTCTCTTCCTTTTCCCCTGCGGGTGTGTTGTCCTGGGTGTTAGAAGGGGGTCGGCCTTGCAGCTTCCTTTCGGCTTTCACTGCAATCCGTCATTGGTCTAGGTCTCTAGGTCTCCGGGATGGAGACCCTTCCTCGCCCAGGTGAATGTTTTGGTTTGTTGCTGTCGATGCTTCTCTAACTTTTTACAGGTACGCAACCCTACGCAAGACCGTTTAGCCTCTTGGAGAGGTGGTCCACATTCGTCTGACCTCTACCCTTCGACCTGTCCAGCTTGGGTGACCCTGCCAGGAGCACGTGCTCCTGCTGGCATAGCTCTCTGGGTCACTGAGGTACACAAGCCACTACCCCAGGACAAGGGGTGGACCATGTAGGGTTTTTTTTTTCCTCTCACCACATACGGGTGATATAAAAGACGGGGCAACAATGAAAAAGCTAGCACAAATATTTGGCCCCAGCCGGGATACAAACTCACGAAACGAGAATTAGAAGTCCAACGCTCTACCATTGGCCACCCCAGCTCCCAACTCGCATAGCTACTTTCGAGAAAATGGAAAAATAAGATACAACAACAACAACAACAACAAACAAAAACACAACGTTGTATCGGGTGGTGGTGGTGGTGGGGGGTGGGGGCGGGGGGTTAAGAGATTTGTTCCTTTCAGATCCGTAAACATCTAATACATCTATGTAAATGTTTCAAGGGCAAATATAACTCCTAAATATGTGACAAAGAGCAAAAACAACAACCATGCCGTAATGACACTGGCATGATTCTCATGTCACACTTTCACCAGCCATTTTCTCAAAATGGCTGCTTTTCAACAATAATATTTCAACAAACCTATGTCCGACTACAGAAATGTTAAAGAAATTATTTTCATACCTAAAGAAAGCTTCCGCCTCTAGTATACAATTTCTGTTCTGGCTTTTCGTCATTTTGATGGCACCCTTCCACTATACCTGTTGGTTTCACTCGTCACCTATCGACCGTCGCGAACCCTCCGGTCGTCGTCCGAGAGGCTTCTCAAAATTCCCAAGCGCAACCTAAAATCCTTTGGCGAGCGTTCTTTCAATTTTATGGCACCAACCTTTTGGAATTCTCTGCCAGCAAATCTGAGAAATGCGCCCACACTGTCTATTTTTGAGAGCAATCTTAAAACGTTCCTCCTTTGTAAAGCCTTCCAGTAATTTCCTGTGTCAGTAACTAGTCAGTTTCACCAGCGTATGCGTATCCACAGCCTGTAAAATGTGCGTGAGTGCAGGTGCGTGATTGGCGCATTGAGTTTCATTTTGAAGAAATGCGCCTTACAAATACCATTTATTATTATTATTATTATCTGCACTTTCTACTGCTACCAATAATTTCATATGCCCAAAATCACCATTGGTCCCCCTTTAGTAGGGTTCCACTACCTATACATGCCTCCGCAACCTTTCTCTTTTGTCTCTCGCTCTGTGTCGTTTGGCAATCTCTGTCTCTCTATGTCTCTGTCTGTCTGTCTGTCTCTCTCTCTCTGTCTCTCTCTCTCTCTCACACACACACACACACACACACACTACTCTGTGTGTGTGTGTGTGTGTGTGTGTGTGTGTGTGTGTGTGTGTGTGTGTGTGTGTGACGCTTGCATACTGCAGAAGCTTGGATGCTGTAGAGATGAGCCCTGGAAGATATCTGAGATAATCAAGTGACAAGCGATATACAGTGTAGTTATTGTAAAAACACGACAAACATTAGAGGCCGACACCTTGTGACATCTTACCGCATAACGTATTAAGCTGAACTCAAGAACGTTAGTAGTACTCCACTTAAGTTAAGGAGAATGCAAGAGCCACCCACTTAGGTCAAAAGCCCCATAAAAGAACTGAAGGGTACTGTGCGTGTTGAAGTCCACCATAAAGCAACGGCCGCAGCAGAAATCCAAAGCGATAGCAAAAAGCCGGGGCGTTGTATTGAGTTACGTATGACATTATGAAACACAACGCCTGAGAAACGTTTTGACTGCCGGGTTCCGGTAAAATACGAAAATAAAAAGAGAGACCGAGACTGAAAGAAAAGCACATGCAGAGGTTTACAGGAACAAATAAGAGAACAACTCTTAGAATCTAGCTAGATCCTTCATCAGCTTCCAAGGGCAAGTACAGACACAAATATATACATAATATTATTGTCCTGGCAACAAGATCGGAGAACGGGTGCGTGCGTACGGAGATTACTACGTAATAACGGGTTTACTCCATTTTAAGCCGTACAGTTTGGATGGGTGTATATAGGGAGGAATGAGGTGAATGGGGAACCAGAAGCTTTGGACAACTCGGACACGTCCGCAGGAGACAAGAGGATACTGCAAGTAGTCTAGTAGAGCACGAAAATGCCACCTGGGGCTGAAGAAGAAGACGAAAATGCTACACCGAGGTTCTGATGTTTCACTCAATGACCACGCGTGAACTTGGAAAATGCAGTAACGCGATGCATTATAATTACTGTAATACTATGCTAGACATTTAACCCTCGGTTTGCTGTGCTCCAGTCATGCCGTCTGTCATTATACTGTGACGGTATAGTGTTTCCATGACGCTGTTTTCCGCTCACAGGCAGCCGGTGTTGATTTCATCAGAGTTGGCCACAAAACAGGGGCAGAAAATGTGTCATACAGACAGGTCTGTGGGGTTATGGTGGTGCCTTCTATTGTCTTTGTGTTTCCCAAATTGATCTGACTGGGGTTTTTTTTTGTTTTTTTTTTGTTAGAAATGAGACGCAAGCCAAATGACTCAGACAAAACGTAACGCATGGCTGCCACGGAAGATAGGACACAAAATATATTTTGGGTCAACAGAATGGTTTTCATATATATGGTTTTTATGCTTTACACACACACACACACGCACACACACACACACACACACGCACACACACACACACACACACTCACACACACACACACACACACACACACACATATATATATATATATATATATATATATACGTGTGTGTGTGTGTGTGTGTGTGTGTGTGTGTGTGTGTCACTCTACCACTATGACTTGAAGTCATGGTTTAAAAATCCACCAAGCGTGGTTTAACATTGTACCCATAATAATCACACGTGATTTATGGCTGTACCTAAAGAGTGCACATGTACTACCCCCAGCAATGTTCCAGCAGTGTGTTCTGGATAAAGGATTTACGTCACGATATGACGCGAAAAGCGAGTAAAGAATAATTTAAGTCACGACGTGACGTGGATCGACTTCGTACGGGAATGGGGACGAAGGAGCTTTGCCAGTCGCTTGACGTGAAACTTTTTATCTTTCGTTGCGTTTTATGCACGATCAGTGGTGTTTGTGACAAGTGTAAGCCTAGTTCCAGTCCTGTACTAAGACGGAGACTTCGAAACGGACCTGCTGACTTCTCAAAGGTTATGGACAAAGCGAAGTAAAGCACCTAAGTCGGAGATGCCGCGTAAAGCATTTGGATTGCCGAATCAAAGTTTTCAAATCAAAGAAAAGCAGGTACAGACGTGGTATAAATAATTTTCCCAATTCGGTGCCCCCGAATGCGTAAAATACACCAAACTCGTTTGTTGATTTCGACCGTAAAACTGCTCGTTAAAACTCGCAGTTTAACGGTCGAAATTAACAAACTCGTGTGGTGTATTTTCCGTAATCGGGTGAAAACTCTAATATATATTCTTGCATTAACTTTAGCATTAAAAGTGAAATGTACATTATCCTAACTAATCAATGTATTCCAACTGCACCAAGAAACTCATTTATTGCCGAAATATTAATGCTTTTAACTTTGAACCGACACCGGCCACGACGAGCGCGACCCTCCCCCATCTTGAAATCAGATAGCCAATCAGATAACCGTTCGGCTTTGTTCGCTACCCGGCGCACTGCAGGTGGTCTGTGGCACAAACTGCGCGAAGTCTGTTCGGCAAACCTAAATGTTGTGCGCCCGAGGGATTGTCTTTCCTTCGCGAAGAAAAGTTCGGCGTTGTTCGCCGTTAGATAAGACACGCCTTTAGCTCAACAAGGGTCGACCAAATATCACGAATTCTTGATACTGGCGAAACACTCACTCCTTCTGGTTTCAGCTCCCTATCCTGCTTAGAGACAGTACCGGCATCTCAGTTCTTGCCTGTGAGTTCGTAGCGCCTTGCTGACTGTCTAAAGTGTTGTGTGACTCGGTAGTCCGGCTAAGCGACATATGATATGGCGGCGGTGTTACAGTGGTGAAAGAACGTCCAGTATCCGGTGACAAACGACCTGGTTCGCGTTGTTTTTGCTTGTGACAGATGACATGGTGGTGTGCTTCACATACTGCTCAGTCCTGTACCCATTTCCTTCAGACAAACCACCATCATCCTATCAACACTGTATGAGTATTTTAGCTCAGTTGCGCACGGGCGATGTCAGAGACCCTCCAGTGACCTATACATAATGTTTGTGTCTCCAACTCAAAGCACTGGAAATCTGCCACTGGCTGAGTGACCAAGTTTATGGTAACTGGCTTTTGGCTTGAACGTACTCCTATCGTTGACCAACTGTCTTACTGGTCGTTTATGTGATCTGCATCTGTGCCATCAGAAATGAGCAAGTACCACCTTGTGATAAAACGCAAACCAAAACAAAAGAAAAATGGGTAAGGTATTTCACTACGCACCCACATTAAGTTCGCTGGTAACGTGATCACATCGTGAGGACCCCCCCCCCCCCTACCCCTTGCTGCTGTTACTATCTACCATTACATTTAGAAAGTGGGTGAACACTCGCTTTGACAAGTTTAACCGACACACTCACTCTCGTTTGCTGGTCTGTGCCGCAGAAAGAATACTTTCCCGTTACAGGCGTTTGGTTTCAGTGCTGAAATCTGTGTACTTGTTCATGTGACGCTATTCATCCTCACATCGTGTCACATGTTCCGTGTGTTAACGTCTTATGTAGAATGCATAGTTTTATCATCTACCAGTGACACACAGCTTGATGATCATGGTGGAATGCACGGTAAATAACGCACCAACTTCCGTCTTGCTGTCACATTTTGACCGTACATCAGGCCTAGCCGCCACATAGAAAACAAGAATGTGAATACAGACAGGCAACATGTGGGAGACCTTTCTACACACAGGTGATGGGAAGTGGAAGATTCATACAGAAGGACGTTTTGTCCAGTGAGCAGCTGACTTGGTGATTATCAAGTCATGACACACCAGCAATTTCAGGAGTGGCAAGACAAACGACCAAGTATGAAAAGGAAAGAGACAAAACTTAAGAAAAATAAAAACAAATCCCCCAGTATTCAGAGACTAAGGCAAGAAAACCTCTACTCGGCGAAAGCACTCGTACCTTAGACTTTGCTTGACAAAGAAACGACGAGAAAAAAAGACGTGCGTGGAAACATCTCCACACATATACCGAGGATTTTCTCCTGCCAAAAAAAAAAAGGCGGAATGAGAATGCCAACAACGTCCCTGGGGGAAAAAACACAGATTAAAAACAAGACAAAACTATTTTACCAGAATTTATCGACACGTATTGCAACATTTAGAGAAATGCCGACAGTCAATTGATTTATGACTCACCTGTAGACAGTGAAATCGTAACCAAAACCTCTAACGTCATTATTATGGCAAATGGGTCTAGGTGCCAGTCCAATTCGTGACGCTTACACCCTTGTCGGTCGGTGGTCTAGTGGGCGGTCGGTGGTCAAGTGGTTAAGAGACTTGTCACCAATGCGAGAGGTCAGGGGTTCGAGTCCCACTCGGGGCAAAGAATTTTTCCTTCTCGTATGTGGCACCATTCCTTCGGGCCGATTGTCGGGGATTCTCTCAGGGTACTCCGGCTTCCTCCCCCTCTGCTTTGGAAATGTTCAGCCCACCAAATTTGAAAAATAAATGCAATTCTAAAGTCCGAAATTTAAATAGCTGAGCTGAACCTTCGCACCATGTGATTGTAATGTGTTTATGTCCAGTGTGTGAGAGAATGCGTGTGATTCACGTGAGCGTGCGTGTTGGGTTCGAGCTTTGAGCCGATTCATGAAATTTCGTAAAGCGCCTATACAATACTCATTATTAATATTATTATTATTGTATCAAATGACCTACAGCTCACGGCATTACTTGACCAGGGATGTCGTGACCTGCAGTATTTCTAAACTCACAGTATGTTTGCCCAATGAAAATAGATAAGCCACACTCAAATTGTACTCGAAATAAAAGTTTCACACTATTACATGATGGGTGGAATCTACATTGGAATACAAAAATGCTCTGAGAGAACGCCAGTGATAAATTTTACATTTCAACTGCGCAGATGATGAAACGCATCATGGCGAAAAAGCACTGATATCACGGTCGAATGCACACAGACCACTCTTTGGACAGTTAGGGACCTGATGCATGAAAGACTTAGCTCGAAGACTTAGCGCTCAGACTTAGTTCTAGTCTTGAACTCATTACGACGGGACTATCATCAGCATGCATTTTCGTTTAGTCCCTTGAACAGTGGTCAACACCTTAATCTTCGTTTGTGGAAGTCTCACTAACCTTTCAGTCTTAGCTTGACAGTCAAGCTAGTCTCGGACTTTGGTTCTAGTCTCTCTCCGTGTACCAGGCCCCTGACGACGCGACTCGCACTTGAAAGTGACTTGCTGTTCCAATGTTTTACACGACTCTCTACGTTTATTTCTTTAACCGTTCCTTGTATACCCTGTAACCTGGTTTGTGTTTGCCGACCTTAATTTTAAGTTTAAAACATTACAAAGATACTGATTCATCCATTTTGTCATGTGTTTGGTTTGTATGCTTCGTTTGCAAGGTATTGCAAAAATTAAATCCTCTGCCTTGATAAATGGCCTTGCCCTTTCAAGGGGAAGTAACTTCGCTTTTGTAGGCATATCTTATCGTGTGGTTCATGATTTCCTGAAAATCAGCTGTCACTAAATATACATCTTGACTGGAACCTAACGAGATGATCGCTGACCAGTTTTTAGCTTGGAAACCAAAACAACCTTCAGCTGTAATACAAACGTTACCGTAAAGAAAGTTGACAATATTAAGATTAATCACAGAACATAGACGATCGCAGCTCGCGTGCAATTCGCTTGTAGAAATTCACACACACACACACACACACACACACACACACACACACACACACACACACACACACACACACACACACACAGTGCCCACAATACCTATTCCTGCACCGCCCAGCCCCATCCTGAGGGAGTACAAACGGGCCCATGGCATGATAGAAATTGGTCTAGGCTCTGTGGCGCTTAAATGTCACCCCCAAAGGATCTCCACATTTACACTCGGGGTCCTTCGACTTTTTATTAATCTGCTTTCCGTTGATTATTTGTCTGGTCCATTCATCTGCAGGGTCTCATGAGAAATAGAGAAGAATTAACTGCTCCCTGAGTACAGCTGAAAAAGGGTTTGTCTCAGGGCAACGACCCGGCATCACGATTATATACCGGATACGAACCTATGTTAAAATTCATCAGTATGCTCACATGGTGTAATAAGACGATAACCATGATACATGTAACTTGCTGACGGTATTACGCCAGGTAAAATGATAGTCACAAAGATAGCTCGGTACTGCCGGTTGTACTGACAGTAAGACAAGACTGGAAAAATACTGGCTAAGAGGACTTTAAAAAAAAAAATCGCCTTGAGGGAAAAAAAAATCGCCTTGAGGGGAAAAATCGCTCTTTAGTGCAATCAGCTCTAGCGATATTGCCGTACTATTTTCATCGAAAGGCTCGTTTCCGGAAAGCGAAACGGTTACAAATGACGACTGATACTATACACGCATATATATCTTCACCGTCTGATGGCTACATTCGTTTAATGCTTTATTTTAAGTTACATTCATAGAACGAACTTACCTGTCACGTGACTTCAACTCAAAAACCCAAATACATTATTTTGCACCCCGTCCCGCGCAGCTGGTATACATTTGCACCCCTAACAGGCGAACTATACCAACAGAGCCCTAGTACCGAGGTAACACAAAGAAAGTCACATACTAAAGGTCCATCTGTTTCCACTACTTACAGCTGAACAAGTCTCTCTCTCTCTCTCTCACACACACACACACACACACACACACACACACACACACACACACACACACACGTATCAATTTCATATCGTGCGTGTGCACATTCAAGATCCAACTCCAAACGGACCGCGGAATTGAAAAGTGCATAATACATCATGCACGTGGGGGGGGGGGGGACTCCCAAACCCCCTCTCATCCTTTTTAGTCGAGTGCAGTCCCTTTAATATACCAATATCAAGTATCAAGGCGGAAATTGTAGACTTTTTGGTGAGGCTCACTTCACCAGACGCTCTGCAGTAATTTGTCAGTCTGCTCCTGCAGATTTTCCTCCATGACTGTGATTTCCTAGGCGATACATCTCCAACTGCGGACAGACGGATCGGGTGAATCAATCAGCCGACTTATCAATAATTCCAGAGCAGCAAAGACGGTGAACTAACCAGTAGACCCGCAATCTGTTGTTGTCAGCCATCTGGCACGCAGATCTAACAACGCCACGGGTTTCCAACAGAAGCGGCCCAGAAGTGAAGCAAGTTACTTGTTAGGCAACGAACAAAAGGATGTGTGTGTGTGTGGGGGGGGGGGGGGGTCATACTTATTTTTGCATCTCCGTCAGTGCTTAGCCGCCTTATACCTTGATACAATTGATGGGCCAGTTCTAAGGATGATTTACGGTATAGTCCCATATTCACATATTTAAATCTTGCAAGACAAAACAACGGACAGAGAGTCAAAGCACTGACACTGAAGCCAGTGGTATTTACAACACATGCACGTAAATCAAAGGAAGACAAAATGATAACCAGGCCTTCTCTAAAGGCGGTACGCGTGACAAATCGTCAGTGTCGACGGGCAGTCCGGCTGCAACAGGTGTTGACAGTAGAAAATGGTCTGTGAGTTCCATGTTCCCTCACACAGTTTGTAGCTTCCCGACGATTAGACTGACTCACTGCGGACACAAGATTGGCCTAAATGCGCAAGTTGTGTATGTGAAACGTTAAAAACTTAACCAGACAAACCACAGCATAGCTCCAAGTCTACATAAAATGATAACAAAATAACAACTAAACAAAATACACAATAAAAACAACACCATATACCAAACCCCGTAAGTATTATTAGCAAATGAAAATGTTACTTTAAACTTTTTTTTTATTTTTTTTTTTACAGTTTTAGCAAAGGGGTTGTTGGGAAACCGGAAACACAGCAAGCATGACAAAATGGATGAATTATTAAATTCTCCATCGCCGTCGATCGAACCCCAAACCTCTCGATCTCCAGCCAAGAGAGTTTCCACTACGCCATGCAGTACATTAGAAGGGAAACACGTTTGAACTAACATTTAAACCCTTCAAATATTTTTTTAGAAAGCTTTCACTTGGGAATAAAGAGAAAAAATGTCTCGTGATTGCACTGAAAATTTGGTGAGTCTGTGAGCACTGTACAGAGTCTGCAGTGAACACTCTTTTCTATTGTTTTTTTCGCCGATGGAGTATCGTGTGAAGTCCACTGTGGTGACGGTAGTTGAGTGTGATAGACAGGCCCATGCTAAACAACGACCGCGACGACAGCAGCAGTCGGGAAACTGGACTGGTCAGACCCATCTTCTTGATATGGCCCTCAGGCATACCGTAGACGGACATCAGCTAGAAGGACTAACAAAGTTTTCAGCAATGGGCAGTGCATTCAAAAGATGAGCTGTGTTGTGTGAAAATTCCTGTGCCTGTTTCACATCAACATCGACATGAAATTGCTAGAATCTTTACTACATAACCAAAGGCCTGTCTGGTTTCCTCACAATCGGAATACTTTTGCTGCAAAACACACACACACACACACACACACACACACACACACACACACACACACACACACACACACACACACACACACACACACACACACACACACAGAAGGACTGCGGCCCTACCCCAGGCATTATCCAGCTCGCAAGAGCATGTGTGTCAGTATCTGTTTAATGTGCATGGGGGGGATGGGGGGGGGGGGGGGTCGGGGGCTTGGGGGGGGGGAGTAGACTGTGGAGATGAAAGCCGTTGATGATAAATTAGCATTTAAATTCACGACTGACTTCTATCTAGACAAGTGACGTTGAAACATGCTACACAAAACCAGCACACTGTGGGCCACAACATATCGCACGTCTACTGCATGACGAAAATGACTTCCGGTTTGTTGATAACAAGAGATGTTTTTAATAGCGGGAAATGCAACGGACAACGTGAAATTCTTGTCACGATGCGCTCGCGAAAGTAACTGAACATAAGTTTAGATACATGGGTCATCATCCTCGTGGAACACAAACGAAATCATATAAAGGGAATATTGCCACAATCCTTTTCAGTTTAGTGATCCAAAAGATCTCCACTTGCTTCCAGTCAAGCTTCGCATCGACCATAAACCTCTCTCTAATCTTCCGCTGCGCTCAGGGGGAGGGAGGGGGAGGGGGGGGAGCCGGGATAGCCAAGCGGTAGAACGTTGGACTAAGTGTTCGAGTCGTGAGTTAGAATCCCGGCTAGGATCAAATATGTGTGCTTTTTGTTTGTTTGTTTTTCCTCTTTGTCCCGTCTTTGATATCACCCATATACGTGGTAGAAAAGGACGTTAAACAAACACCAAACCTTCTTTTTCCCTGCACTCTGGGATTGCTTCTATGAATCTGTCTGAACTCTGTGCCACTCTATACCCAAATATTTGTGCTGGCTTTTTCATCGTTGCCCCGTCTTTGATATCACCCTATGTGGTGGAAAAGGACGTTAAACCCCCAAACACCCACCCACCCACTCTGTGCCACTCTATACAGACCTGCACGCTGTCTAAGATATTTTGTCTCACAATCTGACAACCAAGACCTTCAGGCAGAACGTCAAGATACATCACACTTCTCACAGTTCTATTTTTGCATCTCAACTCTCTTTCTTGGTTTTCCACCTTTTCTCCCGAATCATCATCAAGCATGCCTCCGGCCACATAAAGGCGATCTAGTTTATTCAGCATTTGGAGGGTTCACGTCCATTAGATAAGCCTGTTCCAAGTCGAGAGACGAGAAGAGAAGGGGTTTAAATCGGGTCAAGATAAGTATTCACAGACAGGTTACCCCGCCTCAGCAAAACGTGCCCGCGGCTGTACGTGACAACCTACAGTGGAACACTTCATTTAAACCCTGATTTTCCGTCTCGTGGTTGGTTAAGTACGCAACGACGTCGCGGGAGACAGGAGCATTCCATCATATCAGTCACAGCACACACATGTATATACACACAACACACGCAAGACACAAATTAGTCAGCCTCTCAGCGGCTACACGTATCGGGATGTAGCAGGAGAAAGGATAACCATCGATTCATCTTTTGGAGTCGGTCAAAGGATTCCGTGTTTTTCATCCCCGTTTAACCCTGAAACCAAGGATCCGATCCCGTAGTCAAATGAAAACAATAGACATGTAACAACAATACAAGTCTGTAAAAGTGCAGAAAACAAAATTTGCTTTCTAATTTTGCTGCGCTTGATGATCGATCACGTCCAGATTTTCGTCTCTGAACCTCCTTTGTGAAGAAACCTCTTAAAAACATTATAAAGATGATTGTATGAGACTGTCCATTTTACTTTGTAGTCAACGAACAACAATGCTGAAATCGAAATAAAACGTACAGTAAAAAGATTTCAGCAGACTGAATTCAAAACCCCCATCGTCATTCGGCAGAAGCGAAATAGCAATGCAATTTAGGTTGTGAATAGCGGCGGAAGGTGGTATTTAACGAGATGGGAGAGCGTTCGGCACGGAAGTTTCAGCATGAAAAGTTCTTCTTCAGTGTACGTGGACCAGCCTGTGACATATACTATTCCTGGAAGGGACATAATCATGTTTCAGCTGCATCCAGACAAACAGGGCCGGACTCGGAGGACGAGGACGTATTTCTTTAAAGCAAGGTGTCTACGCCAGGTCAGACAGCCGAGGGCGTGACGCACGTTTGATCGAGTAATATGTTGGTAATAAGTGGAGTTGGCTGCAGCCATCCTATGGAGAAGGGTGGTCGAAGTACGATATATACGTTACGCATTGCCGAAAGAACACCCTTTCGCATTAAAAGGCAGATGGTTTTCCAGTTTAGACAGAAATGGTTTCTTTAAATATTTTGTTCCGTTACAGAGAGAGAGAGAGAGAGAGAGAGAGAGAGAGAGAGCTTACATTCAGATAGTCAAGACTCAGGTTACTGAGTCAGGTAGGTAAGTAATAGACAGGGGAATTAAGTTTGCTTCGTCTGTGGTTGTGAAGCGCCACTACTAGTAGGAGAAGGAATCAAAATCATGACAACTTTATTATTCAACGGTAGAGGCAATCAACGTAAAACAGCCAATTTTCATACCTGCCGTTGCTAATTCTAGTAATATCTATTTTAGTAATGTCTATCACACACACACACACACACACACACACACACACACACACACACACACACACACACACACACACACACACAGAGTCCCATGTACAGCAACGGGAACAAAGCAGAAATAGCAATAAATCCATAGTTAAAAGAAACTACACATTAATAAATAACAAGCTGAGGGGAGAGGGTGAGGGAGTTTGGTAGTGACCTCAGTCCGCTGTGGAGAGGCCCGCTGACTAGTCTAGGACAGGGATCAGGGGGATCACGCGGCCACACCTTCGCCGGGCAGAAAGCAATCGCCTGGAAAATTATATGCATGAAAAACACATCTATCAACGTCACTCACTGACTTTCCAGAGTCCCCCCCCCCCCCCCTCCTCTCTCTCCCTCTTTCTCTGTTACACCAGATGACGACCGCCATTTTCAATTTATTGCGTGGTGATGACTTTTTTCTTTTCGAATCCTACGCATTTGCTCATTCATAGTAACGACGAGTACCTCTATAGCGTCTGCACTTCAGTAAGCTATAAGCGTATCATTTGTACATAGTACACACTATAAGCAGGTAACTATGAAGAAGAATTGGGGCTTCTGACAGAGCGGAAACAGAAAAAGAGAATGAGATGTTTGGCCTCCAGACTATACAACCCGTTTCAGAAGTGACAGCAGTCTCACCGCCACGCTCGAACGACTTTCGTTGCCACACTTCCACACCAAACGGCCAAGCGATTATTCGTAATAAGGAGGCGGGGATGGGGGTGGGGGTGGGGGCATGGGCAGTAATACAACAGGTGTATTTCGAGATAATGTTAATCCCAAAAGCTCACAAGGTTGTTAAATAATGTTGAGTCATGTTTCGCGCTCTAACCGACAGAAATCCGGAGTTACGACTTTTGTCATCATTCACCACAAGTCACGTAAACCACCTGACCTGCAGTGTGACCGTGTCCCGGGCGCTTGTAGCACGCCAAATCACGGACATACGCATATGAACCAGCATAGTACGTATGCCAGTCTGCTCTAGCTTTAGGTTTGCTTGTAACATACATTGGTTATATACATTGCACTGTTGCAATTTCCCTTTTCAGAGATGAAGGAAGCACCACTGATCTCATCTGATCTCTAAGAGAGAGAGAGAGAGAGAGAGAGAGAGAGAGTGTTTGTGTGTGTGTGTGTGTGTGTGTGTGTGTGTGTGTGTGTGTGTGTGTTTCCACCAGTGAATTATGGATTATTTAGCATGTGGTCAGTGTCTTCAATTCAAGCATGACGCGCTTCACATCGCAGACTCGGTTACGGCATTGTCGGGCGCACGGTTCCCAGATGCAAGATTTCTTTCACGAAGCAGTGAGTTCCATAGCTAAGATGAACGCCAGAGATGAGAACGGACAGCCATGTCTAATTCCCCGGGCCACTGGAAAACATCCCCACAACCAACCACAGTAGTTGACGCAGCTTTTAGTTTCCTCCATGATAGCCGAGACCCAGCGGACAAATTGCCGGCGCACCGAAACCAAACTTTTCTAAAGTACAAGTAAGAAATTCTTTTGAAATACTATCATTCGCTCGTTTAGAATCCAGTGCTAACAGTAACCCTGGGGCATTCACCTGGTTCATTTAGTCAATAGTGTCGTCAGTTAGCCTACTTGCCGTAGAGAGTTGCCTATCTTTGATGAAGCCATTTTTGGTCATGCATGTACACTATCATCGATGACTTTCGACATTCTAAGGGCAAGACATTTCGCTAGAATTTTGTAATCCGTATTCGGAAAATAGGACGCCAGTTTTGTAAATTATCGCGTGGTAATTGTTTTCCTTAATGGATTATTGTGATAACTGCTTCCGTTTGAGAGGGGGGGCATTTGACCGTTTTCAAAGGCGGCGTTAAAATTAAAGAAAGAATCATGTCTCGTAAATGAACCCAAAACATTCGCATAAGTTCTACCGTTATAACATCACATCCTGGTACTGATCCGTCATGCAAATGCTTTTTTTTTTTTTTTTGCACAGATGCTTCTTCGATTGTCACCAATCCATCACACGAGTCACTCTCATGTTGGTAAGTTCAGGAATGTTTGTGAAGTAAACTTCATCATAACGCGACCGCGCCGGTTCAAAAGACTGCGTGACCTGTAGTGGTAGTGGGATGTTCTTAGCGAGATTTCATTCAAGACAACACACGATTTTATACACCCTCCCCCCTCCCCACCCCCTTTGTCTTTTTCCAAGACCGCTTCTTCATTCCTGTTGATTATCCAACGAAAACCAACTTAGTTTTGAACAACTGATGATCATAGTAAACATTCTGTTTCCGTTTCTGTATTAGTAATCATGAGAACGTTTCAAGCTTTAAAAGGTGCAATAAGCGATCTGAAACGGAAACGAAACTGTAAGTGTGTCCGTGAGGAAGTGACTGTCTTCTTGAACACTGAGGCTTCTTGAACAAGGAAGCTTTCTGAGACTGATTTTCCATTTTGGTCGTACTTAAATAGCACTATGCGTTCCATTAGAAACCTGAACAAGCAAGCTTTGGTTAGGATAGTACACCGACCCGACCCTAATCACATACGCCCCTGACTGGTGGTGTACTTAGATTACGCCTACAGTCGATCAGCTTTATAATCAACTCACAACACAGCACTTTAGATCACAACAGCATTTCGGAAGAAAGAAAACATGATATTTGACCTTGAAAGCTCCCCTTAACTTAAGTGCTCTCTCCTTCCGGGCCCCGTGATGACGGAGCTGATGTCGTGTATGGCCCTGGGGCAGGCCAGCACCTGTACATAACAGATAGTCCTTGGCGCTGGAGCGCGACACTCGCGTTTACAGTCGGGCTTCCCAGTGCCAGTGAGTAATAATATCTATCTTCCCGTCCCGTCACAGCACCACTATGTCTACACTGGATGCATATTGTGAAAGCAATGAAACTTATCAGTTTTACGTACGTCAAAGAGAGAGAGAGAGAGAGAGAGAGAGAGAGAGCTTTCGCACAACCCGCGAACAAAAACCGGGTTAGGCTGGCGACAGCTGACTCACCTGCATAATACAATAGCGAAGATAAACTTTATGGTACCGTGCAATTCATACTAAAGCAATTGTTCCTGTTTAACAACAGCACATGGCAATACTGTGCGACACACTATCTGATTTTTGCAGTTTACGCAGGACTGTACGTACTTTGACACCATCGAGAGTTCATTTTGCTAACGTACATTTCGACAGGTCTAGCTGTATCAGCGTGTTGGCTACTGGATCAGCTAAAGAGATAATAAAAGCAGTTAAAAAAAAAAAAAGAGTGGGTGGCGCAGCACAGCAGCGACGCGCTTCCCCTCGGGGGAGCAACCCGAATTTGCCGAAAGGGATAATAATAAAGTAGTTAAAAATCTATAGTCTTGGGCAAACTAGCCCAGGAAGTCGAGCATTGTATGACGATGTTAAGGCGTGTGGCAAACACTTACTGATTTATAAGGATTTACCGTTTCGTTTTGTAATTAACAACCTTTGCAATGGGCGTCGCTCATATACATCGATCATGTTTAACTTCCTCGACGTATTTTGTTTTTCAATCGAACATGACCATTGGTACCTCAGACTATTGCTTCTTCCATATATGATTTCAACCTGTATCACTACCATCGGTTTATGCATGTTTTGTCTATGTCTCTTGTCAGCGTTTTGGTAGTTTGAGAAGCTGTCCGAGCTTTCAGGACCTTCAGCTTGCCATCGGGTACCGTCTGCCTGATAAGACCTTCCCGATGTCATGTTTTGCCTGTCCGTGTGAAGAGGCAGCGTGTATTGGTCAAACCCTGCAGTTACAGACCAACAGGCAGACGGACAATGGTGAGGAAAGATTCGGACACCCTATCACGGTTTATGACATGGAGCTCACCTTCTTTCTGGGGTCGGTGTATTTGCCTGTCTTGCTGTCCATGCGGCGTGCACTCTCCTGGCGCATCATGACAGGTCGTGCGAACGGTCTCAGGGGTCCGTGTGGCGGGGCGTCCTTTAGCCAGACCACGTGCACGATGCGGGCGTAGGTGTAGGTGAGGACGACCAGCGGCACGAAGTACTGCAGCACCATGATAGTCATGCTGTACGTGAACCGCTGGTTCTCAGTGGGCCACTGCTCGTAACACGCGCTCAGGGTCTCATTCTCCTCCTCTCCCGGGAACTCTTCTAGGCGTGATGTGATAGCCGTGGGTAGAGGAGTGGCCAAAGCCAGGAACCAGCACAGACCGATGACGAGGAAGCACTGACACGTGGTCAGTCGCCGTTTGAAGGGATACATGATGGCGATGTAGCGCTCGAGACTGATGGCCAGTAGGGTGTAGGCGTTCTGAAAAACGATAACCACCTGAAGGTAGGTGACGAGCGGGCACATGGCAGCGGGGAACGGCCAGTAGTCGAGCACGACGTTAGCAATGAAGGTGACGGGGATACAGACGATGGCCATCAGCATGTCAGACGTGGCCAGGGACGCAATGAAGTAGTTAGTCACGCTCCGCATCTGTCGGCGTGACAGCACAAGGTAGATGACGCAGCCATTGCCCACGATACCCACCAGACAGACGACGGTGTACATGAAGATGATGAGTCCCTTGATGTCCTCTTTCATGGGCGGCAACTCCGGATTTTCAGCCTCACTCAAGTTACCCAGCATCGTGTGGTTCACGTCACTCTGGTTGTTCCAAACGTCATCATCCGGGTACGGATGACTCAAGTCTACAGTCAGACTATTGTCCAGGTCACTGGTGACGTTGTAGTTTGTTTCCGACATCGTGAAGGGATAAGATTTGTGAATTGGGCGCTTTATCAGCACTATTGCACTGCCGTTTAATGCAGAATTAAGTCTCATCCAGGCATGAACAGAGTTCATAACAGGGGCATGATTCCCCGGATGGATCATAAAAGCACAACATTGGCTTCATGGACTGGAATCAGTCTTGGTCTGGCTTTAAAGACGGACTACGCTGACAGCAGTTTGCGGTACTGATGGTCACTCACACGCTTCAGCAGGATTGCCTCCTAGCTACGTCAAACTGCACGTAACTCATCACTTATCAGATGTCTCAGATGTTAAAAGGTGATGGTATGCAGAAGTGTTCAGTTTCATTTAGCCATGTACATGACTTGTTTGCCGTAACAGTAAACAGGGCCGACAGTAAATTGCCAGTTAGCACAAACAGCGATAATACAGCCAATTAGCTCGATCATCAGCTAAGTACAAGCGGTTTCACCACTTTTCTCTAATCTGTCTGCGAGCTGCCTTCTCTTTCCTGTGCAGGAAACGTGTTTCAAAACGTTGCTTACCACGCAAAATATGAACTCGGCGAACCACTGATACGTTATATTATACGTTATATATATGTACATTTAACAGCGGTTGGACTGTTACGTGCTGCTGCTGCTGTTTTCTATAAACTCAAGACGAGGTGGAGCAGATTAGCGGCTACATTCACCAAAGACAAGGCGGGTAATCCCCTTTGAACATTTTACCCCAATTGAGTATTTCCACCAAGACACGGACGAACTACAGACTAACGTCACTCAACAGGTTGCTGTCTTGCTGCTAGCCGCGTTCTTTACGTGCAACTTCTGAAAACAGTGGGCACTCAGAAATCGTGAAGAGCTTTTTTAGACTTCCGTGACATTCACCTTAATCGTTGATGACTGAGGCCAGTCAGGTCTCTACGATGTCAAGTCCGCGATCATCACACTGCTGCCGTCCTCAGGACTGTACATTATAGAGGCGGTAGAGCTGTAACTGAAGTGAGTTCACTGACAGTCCATCCTAAACAGTAGACTTTTGTAGCGTGGATCGGCAGCTTTACCGGGCTTCCGCCGTAAGAGCCGTGTAGGATTAGCCACGCTCTACCTCATAAACACCTTTATCCAACCACCGGGCGGTGTTCCCCTATACTTGCTCAACTTCTTCTCGTCAAAGGCCACATCCCACGTGACATCTGTCTCACTGACAACACCACATTTTTCTTCCTTGTAGTCCTAACAAACCTGAGCACGCAACACTTGACGACACGGCCGCATGCTGCAGTTCCGCGGCATTTAAAATAAACGTAAAACGTGCATATCTGAGTCTGAAGTGCAGATGGTGGAACAATGTCACTGTTGGATCAGATGGTGTTTTTGGTGCCAAAATAGCTGAGGCCGGGTGCGATGTATTTTGCACGGCATCGCAAGGTATGAATAAAGATTGCTTTTGCCCGTAAACACTATGATTCCTCAGGATAAGCGGCCCAGAATATCCGCTTGTTTAACGATGACAGTCACTTTATGACCTCCCATCAAGGTCACTGAGAAGTTGATACAAAGATAAAAAGTAGGAGGGAGACGCATGCGACAATCCGTGCGACAAACGTTCATGACATACTATTCACAACTGACAGGTAGGTTTGAGTTGGCGTTGAAAAAGCAGCAGCTCTTGCTGGAATCCTCTGACTGCCCTACTGAATATCAAACACAATCTCAAGTCAAACAGGTGTTGCGCTAGACAATACTGTAACTGTGTTAGAAGTTAAAAGTATGAAGATCCGTGGACCCACCGCACCACTGAAACGGCTAGATGTGTCGTGAAGTTAATCACTTCAGCGTCTTTGAGAGAAGGAATTTGCCGCCAACCCCAAAATACATTAGCGACAGATGTGAGGGAAACACTTCAGCACTGGCCATCTCCGTCAGTACCATAACGTATCAACAGTCACGCAAACTGAAATTTCCCGCGAACACTCAACAACCCGGTCAGAAGCAAGTGACGATTATCAACGCGGCATACGCTTTAACGACAATTGCTCGTGTTGGCCGCGGCCCCGCGGGTCGACATGTGACTTCGCCTGTAGCTCTGGCTTAGGAGAGAAAGTCAGTTTCCACTGTACTTGCGCGCGACACCTCCACTGCGGTCGCCGGTTTGACGCTCCACCGCCTCACGCAGTGCCGGGATCTCCCCCCCCCCCTCTCTCTCTCTCTCACGCAAACACACACACACACACACACACACACACACACACACACACACAAGAAGTGAAAAGAAACAAACGACCAAACGTGTGCGTGTGGTGTTGATGGCAGAGGGGCCATTACAATGTGAACTCTAAAAGACCTCAAACTCAGTGGTCAGCGGATGGGTGGGTGTTTGGGAATTTAACGTCCTTTTCCACCACATATGGCTGATGTCAAAGACAGGGCAACGAGAGACAGCACAAATATCTGGCCCCAGCCGGGATTCGAACTCACGACCCGAGTATTGGAAGTCCAATTTCCATCCGGCTATCCAGGCTCCCCTAGTGATCAGCTGATATCGGTTTTTAAATAAAACGGATTCACACCTCCTTCATTTTGTCACAATCGTCGTATGAATTCTTTTATACCACGTACTCTACCTCTATTACAGGTCAGGGTTTAAAAATCTTTAATCGATAAACCACACGTGAGGTAAAGATTGTACTCTCAGTACACATGCACTGCCGTATATAAACCCCCAAATTCTCATCTGTCGTCTGCAACTGAACTGAGAAGTTACACAAACAAATCCACGTCACACAGCCAGAGGAACGCTCAACGTTTTGAATTAAGCCCAAGCCCGAGTTCTTTCCTAAAATGGAGGCATTGTAAAAGGGCCCTGACAACTTCTGCACAAAGTCGAAGTAAAACACGCCGTCAACAAGAGTACACAGTGTAATTTTCCCAACTCGGTGCGCCCGATTACGTGAAATAAATCACACTCGTTTGTTGATTTCGATCGAAAATGTGATCGTTCAAACTCGCAGATTTTGTGTGTGTGATTTTTTTTTCGTCATCGGAGGCACCGAATTAGAAAAAAACAAAAAAACAAAACTCTACACACCTTAACAATAGGCAACTTTACAGAAATGTCGGCCAAAACACAGCAAATTCATTGGTTTTGAAATATTCCCTGGTTAAAACGTTCTTTTCTCCACAGTCGTCGAACAAACGTATAACCTTTCAGGGAAAACACCTTAGCAGCGTTTTACTCATCAAAGTTGAAAAAAGCGCCCCCTCACCCGCCCTCCCGTTCCCCCCTACACCCCAACCCCCCCAAAAAAAAACAACAGAAGCAAAAAAACAACAACAACAAAACAACAACAACACAACAACAACAACAAGCCAACCCCCCTCCCCCCCAAAAAAAAACTACAACAACAACAACAAACCAGTCTGACTTGAAAATGCCGTAATGTGTGTGTGTGTGTGTGTGTGTGTGTGTTTTCGAGAGGACAGATATGTATACAAACGTACATATAATGTCTCGTATAGTGCAGTTGCAAAGAGTCTGGACAACTCAAACTTGCAGTATGTTGGAAGCCAGCCACGCGTTACCAACATCGCTATGTAAAATGTCGCTTGAAATGTCAGAGGGATTACGAATGCTATATGACAATGTCTGTGGCTGATAATTTATGTAGGTTACAGCTGCTTCCTGACCTGTATAATATTTGTCTCACAGAATGTCCCATACAAAAACCCTACCACTGAGAGTGCAGTCGCAAAACATTTTCCACATTCCATGCATCTGAATAATTAGTGGGTTTCTGTTTTAGAAAAAGCAGCTGTGACGACAACGTGAAGTCAACCGTAACGGCCACAGCAGGTATACAGCGACAGTTCTCACTGACTCCGTGCAAATATTTAGTATAGTCAGTAGTATATTTCAAACATTACTGCTTGTGTTCGACTCCTACTTCAGGAACATGGATTTTGGTCATTCCGCGCGAGCGCACTGGTCTGTGATTTTGTGTTTTATGTATTTGTGTGTGTGTGTGTGTGTGTGTGTGTGTGTGTGTGCTCTAGACCGAGGGGCTTGTCGTGGCGATGCCGTCAACAATGGACCGCAGGTATACAAGTTCTCCTGCCCAAGAACTGGGAATCAAACTTGAGATCTGAGAAAAGCGTTTGGGTTTAAGCATCTGCTGATTCAAGTTATATGAAGAGAGGAAGTTATCTATTCAGAGATTTACGCCTCAGAATTCAAGTGGAGGGAGCGAAATAAAGGATGACTATGGTACTCCTACTGTGATAGGATGACTATGGTACTCTTACTTTCGTAGGATGACTATGGTACGTAGGATGACTATGGTACTCCTACTTTGATAGGATGAGTATGGTACTCCTACTTTCGTAGGATGACTATGGTACTCCTACTTTGTCACCGGCTCCTGAGGTACGATTATACGATTGTATTCGTGGAACCTTCAAGACAGAATCCGTTTAGCCAACTGATGCAGTATTCACCGTCCATGCTGTTACTAGAGACTGTCAGAATATCTCCAAGCCAAAAGTGCGGCGGTAACCCAGTTTTACCACTATCAGGAACAAATTACGCCACGCGACACTGGTTACACGACAAACGTGTGTTGCCTGGCGTGCATGTCTTGCGCGACTGTGACATGTGGCGAATATATTTCTATGAATGCAGTTGCGTGCACAGCAATATTCGTGCATGACTGCTGTTGTAGGGGAATACAAATTCACAACTGGAGTTAATCTTACTGAGAGAGAGAGAGAGAGATGATGATGATGATGATGATGAAACTTTATTTTTCAACGGTAAAAGTTTTGACAGAGAAGGCTCGTCAGTTTACAAACTTGCCGTTGCTAATGCTAAAAAAGTAAAAAGTAGAAAAGCAAAAAGTGAAACAACATGCAAATAGTAGTATGTAGGAAAACAAAAAGATTACTCAGCAAACGAATAGTAGTAAGTAGAAAAAAAAGTTAAACAACAAACAGTGTAAGGAATCTACATATAAAGAAATGCGCATGTGCAGACACATGCACCGGGCCTAGTGGGCGTGTCTGAAACATCCATACACCGGAGTTTACGAGCCCAGTCTGTTCAGTGATACAGTACGTATCATGTAAAGCGTCTATTGACTAGTTATAACATTATAGACAGTCAAACAAATGCCGCCGTAGTAATTATTTAAACGTTTTGGAAGAAGTTACTGCTTTTAAAGGCACCGGAAGTGAGTTCCAAAGAGATGCCCCGGCAAACGTAAGACTGGTTTTGTACAAATCAATACGGGGTAGGGGTAAAGTCAGAATACCGTTCCTCGAGGTCCGACTACGTTCAATCTGTGAAGCAAAAAGGGAAGACAGGTAAGGTGGAGCTGAATCATGAAGGATTTTGTGCATTAGGACACACTTATTGTATATGAGCTGTTGCTGAAGAGGAAGTATACCAAGTTTCTTCATTTTATAAGTAGTCGGGATAGGTCCCGGTAAGACCATTTTTACAGCCCGTTTGTAAAATGAATTTAGCCTGTTTCTATGTAGCTCACCGCACCCATCCCACACAGTAGATATATAATCGATGTGCGATTTGATATGTGCGAGGAAGAAAAGTTTACGACTATTTACATCAGTGATATCCCTCAGTTTAGAGAGCAGAAAGATGTTTTTCGACAGCATCTTGCACAAAGCATTAACATGGGTTTCCCATTGAAGGTGTTGATCAACATGTATACCCAGGAAACGTCGTTCAGTGACTTGTTCAATGGGCTCAGCGTTCAGACAGAGCTGTAAAGGGGCCGGCCTTAGCTGGTGTTTCTGCCGAGTAGCTGGGTGTAATAACATGCGATTTTCTGTACACCAGGTATATACTTCGTTTAGACTAGCTTGTAAATTGTGGCTCATATCAAATGTGTTTTTGCCGGAGACATGGAGACTTGTGTCGTCGGCAAATAGATCGCAATCAACATTTGTGTCAGTGATGTGTAAAGGTAAATCGTTAATAAACAATATAAACAGCAAGGGTTCTAGGATAGATCCCTGGGGTACGCCATATATAACATTTCCTTGTAATGAAAATTTGCCATTTATAAAAACACTTTGTTTTCTGTCACTCAGGTATGATTGAAAGAATGCCATTGCCTTATCGTGTAAATGGTAAGCCGTTAATTTTTTTAGGAGAACATTGTGGTCAACCAAATCAAAGGCCTTCTTTAAGTCCAGAACGACGGTCCCTGACATCAAATTGTTATTAATAGATGATAAAAACTTGTCCACTATTCGCGTCAAAGCTGTCTGGCAAGAGTGTTTTGGTCTGAAACCTGATTGATGAATATGGAGGAGATTATTTTGATCAAGGAACTCAAGAAGGTGGGTATGAACATGCCTCTCTAGAGGCTTTGTTAACGCTGAAAGTACTGATATGGGACGATAGTTATTCAAATCACTGAGGTCTTTTGATTTTGGAATGGGAACTACTTTGGCTTTTTTAAGTACCTCAGGGAAAACGCCTTGTTCGACACAGAGATTAAAAATATACGTAAGCGACTCGACAATGTAGGGTAATGACATTTTTAGTGTATCATTACCGGCTAATGCCATCAAGACCAGGGGAACATTTACCCGATGCACCGGAAATATACTTGCCAACATCTGCAATAGTTAAATACGGGATTTTAAATTCCTGTGACACGTCTTTTGACTGACAATGTCTCTTTAAGTGATCAGGGACAGTATAGGCTGTGCTGTTAGTGGCGTGAGTGGACTGAGCCAAGCTTTCAGCAGATGTCAAGAAATGGATGTTAAAAGTATCAGCCGTCAAATGAGGGGGGATTTCAGGAACTGACTTGCTTTTGGTGACTGCATTTAGAGCTTTCCAAATAGAAGATGTATCACGATTTTCCGATATCATGTTATTAAAGATCGATTTTTGGGATGCTCTAATTAAATACTTCACGCGATTACGTTGCTGTTTGTACTCTTGAATGAAGTTACCGGCCCTTTGCAGTCCGCCCCGCCACATACGGGCGACATCAAAGTTGTGACTTTCCTGAATAAATTAATTTTTACATAAATTTGCGATCTCATAGATAGTCGGCCTTATATACAAACCACCCCTCCTTCAGAAATATATTTTATTTTTACACAAAATCTGTCAGAGCTACAGAGCTGTGCTGCGAGGCAGTTCAGTATAACTGGATGAACTTCCAAATTCTAGAAAATGAAGGCATTTGAGCGACTCTTTCGTCCGAAAAGGTAACCTGATCAATTTCTTTAAATGGGTGGTAACTCTTCTTAAATCCTGCGAGAGAAAAGTGAAAAGTCGGTCTGGAGAATGTGACTCCCCATTTCATGTCAAAGTAAAACGTCCTCCAACGAAGTGGTTTAGGAGCAAGCCATGATTACACACACACACACACACACACACACTGACACACACACGCACACACACACACACACACACAACTGACTCCCGCCAAAAAGAATGCAGGGGCGTAGTGTGCACGTAAGGTGTCTATTACGCAGATTTCGCCGGCGTTATGTCTCTATGTGTATGAAAGTATATATTGTCTGGAGAAACGTCGCATTCTTGTTATTTATCACTGAAACTTACTGCTTTGTGCAGCGAAATCTGCCACATCTCAAAGGGACTGAAGCCGGCGAGGAGCACCTTGCAATCAAAAATTATTTTAAAAAACTAATGGCACAATTTTGTCCAGGAATAACATAGGTTATTCTGAAAACTGAGACACTGCTGAACACGATGAAATAGTCAAGTTTTTGATATATTTTGACTTTTTTTGTGTGTGAAGACAGTTGGGCTTGATTTCAGTTTATCCCAAGGCAGTCAGTGAAAGTATTGTTTCAGCGGGAAAAAAGGCGAGGTGTGAAATATTATTACTTTGTCTGCCGCTCTCCAGGAAACTAGCATCAGTGATGCCGTGCGCTGTGATGCAAATAATCTTTAGTTACTGTTCAAAACTACGTGATCACTCAACATGTCTGCTCTGTCCACCGGCGCCCTCTGAGCCGGTACCGTGCCTTTTCGGAAACTTGAAGACCAGTCCTACGTAAGCAACTCAGTCAGCCCCGGCCGGATACTCGGAAACGTTTTGGAAACTAGTGCTGAAGAGAGACTTTGTACAAAACAGCCCCAACATTTTATCGGTCGAGCGTTGGTGCTGAAGGGAAAACAACATCACTAAACCCTCTCCTGGAAAGGGAAGCGGCTTTTTCAAGTGCACGGGAGGCAACTTGACGCGCACATGGGAGGCAAGCTCTTGTGGGAACACTGGCCGGTCTGCTGATAACGGATGCTTGATTCTCTACCCTGGACAGCGCGAGGGAAATCCAACCAAAACACTTCGAAATCGATCTTTGTTAGACTGAACTGCTGAAGTTGCGGATCATGTACATTGCACCCCCCCCCCCTCCCCATTCTCAGTAAGGAGTGCAGATGAGCTGCTTTTGCTGTCCTCGCGTACTGAGTGGAAACTAATAATAATGACGGCTTGTTGTCACTGTGACCATTGTCACTGAGTTTCTGTGCCCGAGGGAGTCAGTTAAATGTATGTGACTGTCCCCACTGAGCCACTGAGTGGCCGTAACTCGAACGGCTTAGACCCCCCCCCCCCTCACACACACACACACACACACCCTCTAATGGCCGGAGTGGACCCTAACTGACTACTGAGTCAGCCCTGGCAACAACTTGGTTCCCCCTGGTCACTCCGCAGTGACCCACTGCCAGCCAGTTTTTTTTTCCGTCTGCAGGAGTGTGCACCTTTTACGTTGCAAGTCTGACAAAACACGTGTTCTCCCCCCCCCCCCCCCCCCCTCTCCTTACACCAGACGAGACACCCCAACGTAGGCTATTGTTATCTCTGCAACGGTACTGACATGTCTTGCTATAGGGTGGCATTAATTTTCATGTGCTTTTTTCTCAACAGATTCTTCATTCAAGTTTACCACAGGGACCAACGGCTATTTGTCATCTTTTGCATACCCGCGGCCTCGCGCCTGTCTGTCCACGCCTTTCTTTGCCCCCGTAACTGGTAGAGGGAACATTTCCCTCAATAATTCTCCCGTCTTATTCGGCACTTTACGTTCGGAATAAGGTGTCGCTCTGCATAACAGCTGCTGACTTTGGGATTGTTTTGTGTCAGTAGACAGTAGTATGAGTTGGTGGCATGCTATGCCTGTAATAGGTGAAAACTGAGGTGGAAAAAGGCTGACGAGGGTTGGAGTGTGATGCCAGTGCGTGTGATCATTGTGTGTCATGCCTAAGAGGTGCACGCACCGGCCTTTACAGGGCTTTCAGTTATAGTGGAGAGGAGCCACAAGATAAAAAAAGAAGAAGCCATTTTTAATTTCTTTTCAAGCATTGTCATGTCATTAGAAACGTTGTTTATCCTGCGCAGAGAAGAGAGAGAGAGAGAGTGTGTGTGTGTGTGAGCACGCGCGCGCGCATCTTCCTCTCCGATCCATGGCATTACAAAAGAACGACCGTGACCACAGCACTGACTTCACTGAATGAAAACATATTAGGTTGGTGACCAACGTGTTTCTCTTACGAGAATGTTCGAATTATCTGAAAAACCTGTTCTAAAAGGAGAAAAGAGAAAAAAAGAACCAGACTCTACTGAAGTGTCTTATTGAGAGTGGGCGTGCAACATGTTCTCTCTGTGTCTCTTAGATCAGTGGCTGTACATGAAGTATTACGGTGACTACTGCGGGTGGAACTTGGACTGAGCAGCCCAAAATTACAGTCCAGGGGAGAAAACAAAAGACTTGTCGTGCACTTCCGAAGAGTAGTAGCTTCCCCTGGAATGATTGCTTTCTCTCTGTTCTGTGTGTGCAGTTTGCATTTAACCCAGGTTTGCGTTACAAACATATGAGTGGCATTTTAGAACTGGTTTAATGCTGATCTGGTGTAGCACGCGAGATGAACTCCCAAGCACCCTGACCAAACTTCTCCAAAGCTGCATTGACCCTGGACCGTGCTGACGTTTGATGTGCACGCGTATCATAATCAGTGCCCAGGTCAAGCAGCTATTCGTGTCAGAGAGACAGACCATCTGGCAAGTTACACTGGCAAAACTCTTATCTGCGACTGAAACGGTCTGTAGTTTTTGCAGTCCATTAAGAGGAGTGCATGTCACAAGGTTAAGTTTAGCTCCGGCTTCGTCTGCAGGTGTTCCAAAACAACATCACTGATTACAGTCTCACGCAAAAGCCGAAACTTGACAAGTGTGTGTTTGGCACTGTATGCAATAGTCACAAGTGTTACGTGTGAAGATATGTTTGAAGAGCAAGTCGTCTTACCGCGTATTACGATGCCACACAGGCGTACACTCCTCACGTAGCGAGTTCTTATAGACTGCGTGTTGTCTCTTTCACTCACAGAAGACACGTGAGCGCGTAGAAAAGCGGTTGTAACCGTGTGGAGTTTATTACAGCAGGCTTCTCTGGTGTTACACTGCACTCTCGAGCTTCGCACGTACAAGCTTCTCTCGTGCACACACACACACACACACACACGCAAACATCTCAGGGCCTTATATACAGTCACAGCATTCTAGCACATTCTGAACCACTAATATAAAAAATCAATCAGAACTTGAATCAGAACGCGAATCACCTTATTACTATTTTAAAACTTAAGAAGAATCCAGAATAATCGAGTACACACCCGCCGACTCTAGACGCGCTATATAACGCCTTCTAATCGTAAACACGTCATAACAAAGCGATTTGCACGAAATCACGGGAAACAGATTTACTTTACTAAAACACAATACGAACTTAACGTAGCAACTTCTCTGTCTCACTCAATCTTCAAAAAATAAATAAATAAATAAATACACACACACACACACACACACACACACACACACACAAACCAACAATACAGCTGTTATCTTTCAGCATACAAACAAAACACAAACAGAAGACACAGCCACGCTCGTAACAACAATGTTACATTTTTTTCAGAAAAAACTTTTGAGTCACAATGTACTGAAGAAGGCTATGGCAAGTGAAACCGGCTTCCCTGTCAGTTTTACCAAGTCACGTGAAGCTCGACCCCAAAAATCCAATTTTACGACCGTGACACTGATTTACAGTTACATTGCCTTCATTGCTATTTCTAATCCCCTTAGATTCAGCCGTAACCCTCTTGACGTAAAACTGATTGTACTTTTGGGTTGTGCGTCACGTGACTGGGTAAACTTGAATCGGGAAACCGGTTTGACTTGTCATACAAAAAACTTTTTTTCAATTGAATTGAATGATCAGTCCTAACTCAGTCCACGAATGTGAACTGGTAACTGAAAATGCAGTCAATAATGTACAAACTGTCTTGTGATAAAAAGGTGATAAAAGTCATATCAAGTGTTGTGTAGAAACAGAACGAGTCATGCCAGTTCACATCAGTACTGGCCGGTGAAAGAAAGTGATACAGATTCCACACATAAGCAGTATCCTCCTTATTGAAAACACACTTCTCAGTTCCGGCACGGGTATTCAATCGGCTTCCCACTGAAAAGTAACAGCATTTGTAAATGCTTTCTTTGGCTGTTGTTTTCTGTTCCCAGCTTCAGTTTTTTCGCTGTTTCTAAACGACCAGGTCCCAAATAATTGCAAAGTACACCCCTGCCCCTCCTGGTACCAACCATTTTTTTACAGGAGCATCATTACCAATGGCCTACATTGGAGCAATGGTTTGTCCATCAGTATCAACCGCCCTCCCCCCCCCCCCCCCCCTCACGGTGACCTGACGCGCGCCTGCTGCTGGCTACAACAAGGCCACTACACGTGGGCGTTTATCTCGGCACGTGTTACAGGGCTTGAGGGCCACGTGGCTGCCGCCCGCCACCTGACAGTCAGCTTCCGGCGCCAGCCAGACACTAGACACCTGCCCCTCCAAGCGGCCTAAACACACACACACACACACACACACACACAGCGAGAGAGAACTCTAGGATCTACATACTGTGACAACTGATACTGATGCACATTTTCGCACAATTACTGAAATGAAAACAAAATTCCATCGGCACATTGATTCCTTGCCACCAAGACTGACCTTGTTGTCGGATCAACCGTTTGACCACCTCCATTTCTTTCCTTGCGGTTGCCCGCTGTGGAATAAAATGTAACTTATTCCTTCAGTTCGAATTTTTCATTCGAGCCGCTGGTTCCGGCGTCGGTTAACGCCTGGAAAGCCGGCGCTGGCATTATCTATTTAAACTTGTAAACGTTTGGCAACTGAAGGTGGCGACTGATTCCAACCCAAGCGGCCTGAAACAGGTGCCATCATAGGACACACTGAGTTCACGTCCACACCTTCCTCATCACCGTCGACATTCTCCAAGATCTACTGATTCCTTTCGGCGACGACCGACAAGCACTGACCATCGGCCAGGTCAGTACAACTGACATGCCTTCCTTTAAAACATAAAATTGCTGGAAACCTCATTAAAGTATATTACGGCCAATGGGTTTCAGAGCCGAAGAGAGAGAGAGAGAGAGAGAGAGAACTTTATTTGAAAACGATGGAAGCATGGTTTTGGTCTTGTGACCAATTTTCAAACTTGCCGTTTTGAAAAACGAACAAACAAAGAAAAAACAACAACAACAAAATCCAAAATGATCGAACATACTCGGCTTAAAACTGGAACATGAATCTTCACACACACACACACACACACACACACACACACACACACACACACACACACTTACCGCATGCATGAACTAGTATGTCTATATGTATGTAAACGTATGGCACCTATTTTTTTTATCATTATTTGTTATTTGTTGGCTAATAGATATTTCAAGAGGCTGTTTTTAAGCGAGGAGGCTGACCGACTGTGCCTAACATTGACAGGAAGTCAATTCCACAAGGAAGTTCCAGAAAATGAGAAACTACTTTTATACATGTCAATGCGGGGACGGGGAATTTTACAAGTTAGTCCTAACCTAGAGTCTATGGATGTGGATTCTGAAAGAGTACATGCAAGATATTCCGGAACTAACTTTAGTTGCGGAGTTTGTACATAAACATTCCCTTGTTAAATTGAAAGTGGCATTGTAGGAGGAGAATTTCTAACATTTAAAGTTTTTGTTCTGTTAAGAAATTTGGTACTGGTAATATTGATTTTGCACCTCTCCTGTGTAAAGAATTCAGCCTCTTCAAATGAACTTCACTCGAACCATCCCACACTGTTGACACAGTCTATGTGGGACTTGATATGCGCATTGTAGAATAACTTACGCGTGTCAACATCTGTTATGAATCGCAATTTTGACAGCATGTACAAATTTCGAGAGACACTTTTACAAACATCATCGACTGATGTGGCCACTAAAGCTGGCAATCAATAGTACGACCAAGTAGTCGGTGCTGTGTGACCTGTTTTATAGTGCTGTCATTGAGGGAGAGTCAACGGAGAGTCAAAGGTGCAAGTTGATGCTTCTGATGTGTAGCTGTCACCATACATTCAGTTTTGGTTGGATTTAGCACCATAGTATTTAAGTCGCACTAGTCAGAGACATCTCGCAGTCCCTGCTGGAGACGCTTGCTAATGGCTGTGATATTTTTGTCGGGTGTGTGAGTGTTATGTCATCAGCAAACGTATCGCATGTGACATCTTCGCTCAAGTGGAGATGTAAATCATTAATAAATATACAGAATAGTAGTGGCCCAAGGATAGAGCCCTGAGGTATACCATGTTTTACCATGTTTTAAACCTCGGAAGGAATATGATCCATTAAGAAGCACTTTTTGTCTTCTGTCGCGTAGGTACGATTCAAAACACGTAACAGCGTCGGAATTACACAGATTCGATTGGAGGTTTTTTTATGGTATTGTTCACTAAATCAAACGCTTTTTTAAAATCGAGAAAAACAGTGCCTGTTTGTTACGAATGACCCATCGAAGTGAGCCACGTGTCGACCAGTCTGGTCAGCGCTGTGTGGCAGGAGTGTTTCGGGCGAAATCCCGACTGAAAAAAATACAAAAACTTTCTGTCTTCCAGGTCATGAAGGAGGTGTTTATGGACATGTCTCTCGAGCAGCTTCGACAAAGTAGACAAGAGAGAGATTAGTCGATAATTATTTACGTCTGTGAGATCTTTCGATTTTGGCAGTAGAATAATCTTGGCTTGCATGAACTCACTGAGTAGGAAAAGTATTGGTTTGGATACAAAGACTAACTAGAGGAGCAAAGCCTCCTTGGCTCACTTGTGAGATGGGTCAAGGTCATTCAAAAGAGTATGTTTGTAAAGCTATCACTGTCTATCCTGAAGCAAGATGTCTCTTGTGTTCATAGCTCAATCAAAGACCTTGGAATGTTTCCAAGATCTTTGGTTCAATGGCAAATGGCAACATAACAGTTTTCCAAGGACAGGTTGTATCACCTTGACTTTGGGTCAAGGTCATTCAAATGAGATCTGTAAGTGACGAGCTTATCAATGACTATCTTTATGCCACGTTTGATAACTCTAGTTTTCGCAGTTTCTGTACAAATGGTAATGTAAAATTTCACAACAGACAGCTGTATTGACCATGACCTTGAGTCAAGGTCATTCAAAAGGCTATGTCTGCATAGGTCTCATTGCTGCCTATCATTGTGCCTTGTTTGGTGCCTCTGCTGTTTGTTGTTTCCAAGAAAATGCTAACGTTAAGGTCTCCACAAAACATTTTGAGTGGCCTTGACCTTGACTCAAGGAAATTGAATACAAGTATGCCAGTACAGGTTTTGACAATGTCTATCATCATGCAAAGTTTGATGCTTCTGGTATCCCTAGATTTTGAGAAAATGGCAATTGTAAATTTCCAGTGAGACAGATTTAGTGACCTTGACCTTCAGTCAAGGTCATTCAAACGGTATGTCTCGGAAGGTCTTAAGGCCGCGATCCACGATCAGACAATGCGGGACCGCCGTGCGGGATCTGATGAGTTCCTATGGCAACCAGCAGATTCTTGACGTCACTATCAGACAGTGCGGGATGCGGGATAGGGTTCAGCCGGCGCTACTTTCTATCCCGCACTGCGGGACGGGTGCCATCAGACAGCCAATCAAATTGCGAGCTTCGCGCACAGGCCCTTTTCACCCTTGACCCCAACAAAAGATGGCCGACCTTTCTCCGGTGGCAGACCGTCCGCCGGTCACGCACTGCGGGATACGTGGAGCGCTACATCCCGTCAGACATCTGATCCCGCAGCCGTCCGTCCCACACTGCGGTCCCGCACTGTCTGATCGTGGATCGCGGCCTTAAACCTGCTGTCTATCATCAAGCCAGGTTTGGTGCTTCTGCTGTTTATTGTTTCTGAGAAAATGCCAATGTTAAGGTTTTGGAAGCATTTCCGCAAACAGCATGTATGGCCTTGACCTTGACTCAAAGTCACTGAGTACAGGTATGTCAGTAAAGTTGTTGTCAATGTCTATCATCATGCAAAGTTTGATGTCTCTGGCTTTTCTAGATTCTGAAAAAATGCCAATGTAAAATTTCCAAACAGACAGCTTTGGTGACCTTGAACTTGGATCAAGGTCAGTCAATGTGGTATGTTTTAAAATGTCTTACGACTGTCTATCAGCACGCCAAGTTAGGTGCCTCTGCTGTTCATTGTTTCTGAGAAAATGCCAATGTTAAGGTTTTGGAAGGTTTCCGCTAAAGAGCTTTTATGGCCTTGACCTTGACTCAAAGTCACTGAATACAGGTACGTCAGTAAAGGTGTTGTCAATGTCTATCATCATGCGAAGTTTGATGTCTCTGGCTTTTCTAGATTCTGAGAAAATGCCAATGAAATCTGGCAAACAGACAGCTTTAGTGGCCTTGACCTTGGGTCAAGGTGAATCAATATGGTATTTTTTGAAAGGTCTCATGGCTGTCTGTTAGCAGGCCAAGTTTGGTGCCTCTGCTGTTTGTAGATTCTGAGAAAAGGCCAATGTTAAGGTTTACTGCGGACACACAGACACACAGACAGACAGACACACAGACAGACGACGGAGGGTTATTACATAGACTCACTTTGTTACACAAGTGAGCCAAAAATGTATGTCACACACACACACACACACACACACACACACAGAGAGAGAGAGTTTGCATGTGACCAGTATACACGAAGCCGATACGTATTTTTGTGACGCTTCAGTGACCTTCTCAAGTACTTCAAGCTATAGATGGAGCGGGTTCGTCCCCGGCAATCACGACTGACTATTTCATGTGGGAGTGTTGTGTGGAAAATATAGAGAAAACAGAATCCCGTCACGTGGACTGTCTCTAGTGAGCCTCAGTCTCACTGAATCGGACCATCGAACTGCAGAATCTGTCTTGCACGCAAGAGATCATGGGAGATGTAAAGGACCCTGGGGAGGGAGATGGGGGGGGGGGGCATGGCAGCAAAACAGCGTGAAGATGCTCTAAGTCGTCGGCCTTTCTGAATATCTGGTGTTCTTCCGGCCGACAGGCACAAAATCGTTCAGCATTCCGGCACCAGTTGGTTAAAGGTCTGCAATATCAACAAAAAGCCACAAACAGTGTGTTTAGAAAAGAACTAACCGATTGTGCAAAATGCACATTCAGCTATGTACAGTCACAGTTACAGAGTTTTCAGCGTCCCTTAAAGATCTAAGCTCCTAACAAAAGATTTCCGAAGTGTGAAAATATTTTACATAGTCGACCGTGCAAGCACAGTCAACTCGGTCACAGTTGCAGAGTTCACACAATGTCCAGAAACCGCGACAAAACCGTGCCGAAACACTGTCCCCACTTCCTGTCGGGGTCCGTCCACGCTACTGTGCATATCCCCGTGCAACCCGGCCGCGGACACGTCAGTTTAGAGGACTGAGCGATGTCGGACATGGCGCAAGCTATGCTACTACCGGTAAGTACACGTATTTGAAAGCAATTTTGTTTCTTGCGTAATTATTTCAGCTCGAGCTTGCAGAACGAAAAGTAAAACAGCAGTTTGGAGATGTTGTTGCCGATAAAACGCGCTTGGTAAGCCTGAGTGCCCGCATGTTCTTCATTTCTCACACATCTCGGCAAAAATCATTAAAAAAAATACCGTCAACATTTGTTGCGCCATTTTGACGGCGACAGCACGGCATACGAGCGACACTGACCAAAATAAAAAATGACACGACTTGCATGGGGGTCACTGCGGACAGTACTGACTCACGGCTGCTGTGATGACCACTGCACGGACGGACGACCACTGCACGGAGATGTGCACAGTAGCGTGGACGGATCCCGACAGGAAGTGGGGGCAGTTTTTTTGGCACGGTTTTGTCGCGGCTTCTGGACACTGTGTGAACTCTGCAGCTGTGACAAAGTTGACTGTGCTTGCACAGTCGACTCCGTAAAATTTTTCACACTTTGGAAAGCTTTTTGTTGGGAGCTTAGATCTTTAAACCCCTATAAAAGCCAAGTGCAGCCTGGTTTCACAGCTCAGTTTGCGTTTTGACATTGAACGAGAATGGTTGCAGTTGCCAGTCTGCTCGTGCAGCACACAACACCCGCTAGACACTGTAGCGAAGTGACGCGCTCACTGACCAAAAGCACAATGATGTCACTGCAAACTCACACTCTGGTTTTATAAGGGTCTCCGAAGCGCTGAAAACCGTGTAACTGTGACAGAGTTGCCTGCATTATGCCGGCACAGTCGCATGAATCGCAGTTTAAAAAATAAAAACACAATGTTTGCGGCTTTTTGCTGAGATTGCAGACCTTTAAGGCCTTGCGTGCGTACGAAGTTTTGGGGAGTTTTATCATGTTATCGCCGGTACGGAGTGAAGGAGGTCACTGTGACAAAGTGAAGCAACGGCATGATCTTCTGTAGCAGGATTTCAAGTACAAACTCACCGTAAAAACCGCGGCTGAACGAACTGACGAGTTGTTTTTTTTTTCTTTTTCGGATAGGTATAAACATAAAACATGAATATATAAATGAATAAAACATCCTAAATCATACTATATGTATAATTATTTCTACTGATATTCCCTAGTAGCAGATGCTGTATCTTCACTGCTAGACATCTGTAAACACTCTGGACAACTGTCGGTCCTCCGTGCTTCGTACAGGGGGAGCCGGGGTGGTCGAATGGTAGAGCGTTGGACTTCTAATGCTCGGGTCGTGAGTTCGATCCCGGCTGGGGCCAAATATTGTGCTGGCTTTTTCATCGTTGCCCCGTCATTGATATATCCCGTATGTGGTGGAAAAAGACGTTAAACCCCTAAACACCCACCCACCCCTGTGCTTCGGACCTGTACACGTTAGGCCTTTGTCCTTTACCCTTTGTTGGTGATTTTGTTTTTGTACCGGGGGGGGGGGGGGGGGGGGGGGGAGGTGGTGGTGGGAAGAGTTTTTTTTTAATTAAAAAAAACCCTTCTGTTTTGTTTTTATTTTGATTTTTCCCCTGGTTTAGCTTTTGTTTTCATTCATGTGTTGCTCGTTTTTGGCTCCCTTGTGTAACAATGGGAATCCATGTGATAACCCTCCGTCGTGTGTGTGTGTGTGTGTGTGTGTGTGTGTGTGTGTGTGTGTGTGTGTGTGTGTGTGTGTGTGTGTGTGTGCGCGCGCGCGCAAAACCTTAACATTGGCATTTTCTCAGAATCTACAAACAGCAGAGGCACCAAACTCGGCAGGCCGATAGACAGCCATAAGACCTTTCAAAATATATCATTCTGAATGACCTTAACTTAAGGTGAAGGTCACGAAAATTTTACATTGGCATTTTCTTGGAATCTGCAAACACCAGAGGTTTTAAACTGTGTATGATGATAGCAAAGATGATAGACATTGATAAGAACTTTACAGACATACATGTATTCAATGGCCTTGTGTCAAGGTCAAGGCCGTACAAGCTATTTTCCGCATTGCCGCAGTAAACCTCATCACTGGCATTTTTTCAGAATCAATAAACAGCAGAGGCACCAAACTTGGCATGCTGATAGACAGCCGCAAGACCTTTCAAAATATATCATAAAGCTGTCCGTTTGAAAATTTTACATTGGCATTTTCTTGGAATCTACAAACACCAGAGGTTTTAAACTTTGCATGATGATAGACATTGATAAGAACTTGAAAGATATACAATATTCAATGCCCTTCTGTTAAGGTCAAGGCCGTAAAAGCTATTTTTGTGAAACCTTAACATTGGCATTTTCTCAGAAACAACAAGAAGGAGGAACGGCCCCGTCGTACAAAGTTGTTTCTCCAATTTCATGTTATTTTCTCTGTTCTGTTGTTATTGTTGCCGGTTCTCCCCTCTTCAAGTCCTACCAATGACACTAGATCCGCTACGAGAGAGAGAGAGAGATGATGATGATGATGATGATGGTGATGATGATGATGAAGCTTTTTTTTTTAATTTAGGCTAGATCATTTAGGCATTGCTGCCTGTCTTACAAGCTGTCCTGCTATTCAACGTTAAAGGGTAAAAAAAAAAGACAATATCACAACAAGGGGGGGGGGGGGGGGGGAGGGGGAGGAAAAAAGAGAGGAAAAAAAAAAGACAAACAAAAGTATCAACTATGTAAAGGAAATGAAAAAGAGAAAAGTACACAAGATAAACAAATCAAAACATACGTGGCATGTGTCGATGATATTGGCTGTGTGCAAAGTAAGAACTTCAAAGTCGTCACTAACATTCAACAAGGAGGAACGGCCCCGTCCTACAAAGTTGTTTTCCGAATTTCATGTTATTTTGTCTGTTTTGTTGTTATTGTTGCTGGTTCTCCCCTATTCAAGTCCCACTACGACCTCGACCGATTAGCCACATGACGGGGGTTGGAGAGAGAGAGAGAGAGAGATGACGTCAATTGCGTAAACTAAAACATTTGTGTGTGTGTGTGTGTGTGTGTGTGTGTGTGACTGAGTGTGTGTGTGTGTGTGTGTGTGTGTGTGTGTGTGTGTGTGTGTGTGTGTGTGTGTGTGTGTGTGTGTGAGAAAGAGAGAGAGAGAGAGGTATGACGTCAATTCCGTGAACTAAACATTTTACGTCAGACTCTAGCACTGAGATCGTCTGAGGATGCTTGTTCATGTCTTGTGATTTCCCTGCTGGCTTTGTGACTTCCCCGACTGAATTATTTTTCACATGAAATCTGGAAGATCTAGAGGGCTGGTGAAAATTAATGTCGGAGGCAGTGACGATACTTGCAGATTTGGTCTGTGAACCAAACATTTGACGTCAGCCTCACGCTGCTCGTCTGACAGATGATACTTCTTCATATCTTGTGATTTCCTTGTTGCTTTTGTGACTTCCGTGACTGAATTAATTTTTACATAAAATCTGGAAGTTCTAGAGAGCTGGTGAAACGTGGACTTGAATGCCTTGGATTGTACTTACGAAATTGCAAAATTGGAACTTTTTT
This sequence comes from Batillaria attramentaria, assembly GCA_018292915.2. Classification (NCBI taxonomy): domain Eukaryota; kingdom Metazoa; phylum Mollusca; class Gastropoda; family Batillariidae; genus Batillaria; species Batillaria attramentaria. Next base: position 576,966 of record JACVVK020000007.1, on the reverse strand, counting down.
AACCGGCGCTTCTCGCAGAAACTTGAAAAAAATATGTTTATCTAAAAGCTCTGTTATTCTTAATACTAAAGCTATAATAGTGCAATAGTGCAAAAACTCCAAAAGTCTAGAAAATAAAGGAATTTGAACAATTTTTTTCCAAAAAATACGTAACATGACTGATTTCTTTAAATGGACTATAACTCAGGCAGTGAAGGAGGTCACTGTGACAAAGTGAGGGCAGGATAAAAATCGTGAAATGTAGGTCTGGAGAATATGACTGTCCATTTTATAGCAAAGTAAAAAGCCCTCCAGCGAGGTGGTTTAGGAATCATTACATCCGTACACACACACACACACACACACACACACACACACACACACACACACACACACACACGTCTCACAACTCCCGCCAAAAAGAACGCAGCAGCATAGTGTGCATAGGTGTCTATGACGCAGATTTCGTTACGTCACTGTGTGCGCGAAAGTATGTATTGTCTGGGGAAACGTCACAGTCTTGCTTTTTCTCACTGAAACTTGCTGCTGTGCGCAGCGAAATCTGCCCCATCCCATAAAGTTGTTTCTCTATAGAGAAACAACTTAAAAAGCAGAGGCGCCAAACCTGGCGTGCTAATAGACATTGATAAGACCTATGTATACATACCATTTTAAATGACTTTGACTCAAGGTCAAGGTCATTAAAACTGTCTGTTGTGAATTTCAATATTACCTTTTTTGGAGAAATTGCAAATTGTAGAGGCGTCCAACTTGGCATAATGATAGACATTGATGACATCTTATTTGAATGACCTTGATTCAAAGTCAATTAGGCCATACAAACACTTTTGGGGAAAACTGTAATATTGCCAGGAACTAAGAACACCAGAGACACCTCACTTGGCTTGTTGATAGATAGTGATAAGATTTTTACAAACATTCTCTTTTGAATGACCTTGACCCATGTCACGAGGGAGCCATGGAGGCTTTTGCCTCTCAAGTTGTTTGGTTGATTAAATTGTGTGTTACGATATGTTCCGTCTGTGTACAATGTATATTTTAAAAATGTGAAAAAAAGAATGATTATATTACAAAAATAAATAAATCGTAATTCCAGCAGGAATGTCCACCACTAAACATGAGATTAACACGGAGCGCGTACCGACTTTCCGGCCATTTGACGGTCAATGTGTTTTTTTTTTGTTTTTTTGTTTTTTGTTTTGGTCCTGCTGAAGCCGCCCTGCCGTGGCAGTGCGCATCCATCATGGCGTGCTACATGTATTGTACGTGCTGTATGCAGCCTGACGTCAACGTTACTAGCACATGGAAATTCCGTAACTCGAGTTGTAGGCAGACAAAATCGGGTTTCTTCTACCGCATCTCTACGTCAGTGTTTCGCTGCCTGCCTGCTGGCCTGTCTGGCAAACTTGGTCACTATCAGAACACTGCTGGATCCAGGGGGATGTAATCCGTGGGTTCAGATAAAACTGACATTTGAAAGACGAAGAGCGACTGTCGGGCGGGAAGTGAGTAGCTGGCTTATCGCCCTTGCCGGTGGGGAAACCTGGCATACGGCAGTACGAGGCGAGTGCGTATGCGATAAGTTGTGTGTGTGTGTGTGTGTGTGTGTGTGTGTGTGTGTGTGTGTGTGTGTGTGTGTGTGTGTGTGTGTTGGAGTAAGTAGTAGATGAGTTTTTATGTTGCTTCCTTAGTAATGAAAACAAATTATAAGACGAGCTGATTTTTCTTCGTTCAAAGTCAACTTTTTATGGCACAAACGCACGTCGCTCGAATTCTCCGCACAGACGTGATGCAAGTGTAAGAGAATGGCATCATTGTTACTGCCGGGCAGGGTGCCCCTGAACGCACTTCTCCGCTGAAGTGAGTGCCGTCTCAGTGTGTGTGTGTGTGTGTGTGTGTGTGTGTGTGTGTGTGTGTGTGTGTGTGTGGTGTGTGAAAATACTTAACCGAATGGCTTCAAATTTGGGGTCTCCAAATTTATCAAAATCGAGCGTTTGGCGATTGCTTTAAGTGATTTGGGAGTTATCGCCCTTTTGAGAAAAGTTGGTTGTCTGGCGTTTACAGGCGTAATTTTTATTCAAATCACCCCTTTTGGGGGAGTAGATAGCATGAATACTTATTTTGAAGAGAGTGAATTTTGGACTGAGGTAGTCGCTTTTATAGTTTTGATGTAAACCGTTCCTCAGTTTACATCTGATCGCAGGCGAACCCACTTTAGATGCCTGTATTTCCGAAAACACTCTCTCGGCTGGGGCCAAATATTTGTGCTGGCTTTTTCATCGTTGCCCCGTCTTTGATATCCCCCTATGTGGTGGAAAAGGACGTTAAACCCCCAAACACCCACCCACCCGAAAACACTCAACCAACTGACTTCGAATATGAGGTGTCTTAAAGGGCAAGGCAAGTCAAGTGCAATGTTGGGTTTAGGGGATAGATAGTGATGTCCTAGACGGCTGCAGCCCAAAAGATTTGAACACGAATACACCATTCAGCATTTATCACACCAAACGGCAGCCGAAATGCGATGCCATGGAGGCTGCCATGTTGATCCTACCAGTGACGTCACTCAACCACTCAGCAGCAGGCGAGATTCTGACACTGTGCGTGCAGGTGTGCCTTCTACACGTTTTAAGCGTGCTATTTTTGGCTCGTATACACACTTTGCTTATTTCCTGAAAGCTAGAATGGATTTGGGGATAGTTCCCAATATAATTTCGAGCCAGAATATTCTGAGGAAGAGCTCAGTAAGGGGTCAGGAAGAAAACAGAGGGGACGATGGGGAAGAGCCGATTAATGAGAACGAGTGCAATACCTGTGGGAGATGCGTGTTTGACAAGTGAAGCAGCAACATCGTTCGCAAACTGAAGCGCCAGTGAAACAATCCGGGGTAAAATGATCTCCACAAACGAGGTCTCGATTGTTCCAGGCGTATTCCTGCACGCGGCGGGGCATGCGAGCGTTCTTCAAGGTCTCCAACCATTTCGCACACAACCTGCGTTTTCCATTTGAACGCTTTGCATTGTGGCATCTCGAACACAAAATAATACTCTGGAACAACCCGCTCAAAGCGGGCACTGCCGACAGTGGTGGTGGAGTGACGTCACCGTCAGCACCTTTCCCGTCTCATTCGCAAAAGAGTGCGGCAACATGGCGCAGCCCAGGAACCGAAAGCAGAGGGTGTTTTCGGCGCATTTTTGAGTAAATGGTACTTTGTTCACGAAAACTTTAGCTGTCTAACAGCTTAGGACCTCAATATCTGTCATTTAAACCCAATAGTGCTCTTGACTTGCCGTACCCTTTAATGAATCAAGATCTTTGAATAGGGGGCCCGGTCCAGGTTTGATTGTACAGATGTAGACTCCAGAGTGCAGTCCCTTTTCGGCGGGTCGTGAAAATGTGACTGCTTACAGCCAGCGCCATTTTCAAAAATGGCGATTTTTTTTGGATTTTTTTTTAGAAAAGCGAAGACTTGTGTGTCATATGATTCGATTTGAAACGAAGTCTTGAATATCCGCCCACTTTTCGTTTGGGCAAAATCTTTGCCAGCGGACAATTATTGTTGCGCTTTGATGGCACTGTTTACGTGGTACACTGATCCAACAGGATGTGAGTAAACGGCAAGGGGGTTGCACTCTGACAGGCAAGGGTGTTGCACTCTACAGGCAAGTATTATTGCACGGTGCAGACGATCACGTACCTGCCTTGTGGTGGAATAAGAGACGATTACAAAAGCATACACACCCGTGCTCTAGGACTGAATGTAATATAGATCTGTCCATTCAGACACTGACATGTTATGTATGTCTCTGATTAAGAAACACGCCTACTTTCACTCCTGCCATCACTTGCGCCATTGAGGATCCCTCTGGGTTCAAAGCTGGTCAAGGATGGCATAGTGCGCGACCTTGTGTTTGAGAGCACCGAGACAATTTAGGCCCGTCACGGTAGCCCAGCGAGCGCCATTTCCCCACCGTGCACAGAGGTACTTTCCACTGAAAGACTCTGTGCCCCAGAGAGTGGGTGTTGCACTCTACAGGCAAGTATTATTGCACGGTGCAGACGATCGACGGGCCTAAATTGTCTCGGTGCTCTCAAACACAAGGTCGCGCACTATGTCATCCTTGACCAGCTTTGAACCCAAAGGGATCCTCAATGGCGCAAGTGATGGCAGGCTGTCTTCAGAGTGAAAGTAGGCGTGTTTCTGAATCAGAGACGTACATAACACGTCTCTGTCTGAATGGACAGATCTATTATTACATTCAAACCTAGAGAACGGGTGTGTATGCTTTTGTAATCGTCTCTTATTCCACCACAAGGCAGGTACGTGATCGTCTGCACCGTGCAATAATACTTGCCTGTAGAGTGCAACACCTTGGCCTGTCAGAGTGCAACCCCCTTGCCGTTTACTCACATCCTGTTGGATCAGTGTACCACGTAAACAGTGCCATCAAAGCGCAACGATAATTGTCCGCTGGCAAAGATTTTGCCCAAACGAAAAGTGGGCGGATATTCAAGACTTCGTTTCAAATCGAATCATATGACACACAAGTCTTCGCTTTTCTAAAAAATAAAAATAAAAAAAAATCGCCATTTTTAAAAATGGCGCTGGCTGTAAGCAGTCACATTTTCACGACCCGCCGAAAAGGGAATGCACTCTGGAGTCTAGTGTCGTGCTTACCTACTCCACCGGCTCCCCTCGAAAAAAGTGCGGTTCAGAATTTTAGAAAAATGAATTTTGCCTTCTAACCTTTTTTGTGCCTACACTGAATGAGAGCTGGTATGTCATCAGTAGATGTCTCCTTCCACACATAACATTTTGATCTAAGACACTTGTAAAATCATTCACAATTGTTCATTGCCTTATATAAATCCTACAACACTTGCAATTCCGTTGTGGTCATTCGTGGCACCGAACAAATAAACAAGTACAGAAACTATGCAGACAGACATGTATCCTTCTGGTGGCGCAACTGAACGACTATATCAGTATATGCCCTACTCTGTCTAGCGGGGGAGCCGGGCTAGCCGAATGGTAGCGCGTCGGACTTTCAATGCACGAGTCGCGAGTTCGAATCCCGGCTGGGGCCTAATATTTGTGCTGGCCTTATTCGCGTTGCCCCGTCTTTGCTATCACCCACACCTGCTGGAAAAAGACGTTACATTTTCAAAAACTCACCCACACCACCGTCTAGCGATGAGCAGTGCGGTTTATTTGACGAACCGCGGACCAGTCGATACTCGTCAGAAGAAAGTATCGACTTTGAGAACCTGTCACCGGCGACAGGGCAAGTAGACACAGGAGTGATTTTCTGTAATTCTGTCGGTCCTCTCTGGAAATCCTACACCATAAAAGCCTGTCTACCACACCTAATGGCTTGTGTCCCTGGAGCGTCGGCTCATCAAGGTAAACGTTCATTATTTTTCGTGTGATCCATTTGCAAGCAGTATCGTTACGCACACTCGCTGTTACTGTTGGATGCGTTAAGTTCCCTCTCGTGCATACCATTTCCATTCAAATGCCAATCACAGTAAGTCCCTCACATCAAAGATGGGGCAACTCTGTGACCCCCCCCCCGGCCCCCTTCCCCCAACGCCGCGCACACACACACGCACACACACACACACACACACACACACACACGTACGCACGCACGCACGCACGCACGCACGCACGCACGCACGCACGCACACACACACACACACATACCCGTAACACATACTGCCAGAAAACCGAGAATCTATGGTCATAATACGCGAGTTTCATTGCCGGTTTTCAGTGGTAATCTTTGTATTTTATGAGGTTACTTTCCAAACTCAGAGGGTACAGTTTCTTGGGGAAGAGGGGTGGGCGGGGGGGGGGGGCACCCGCGGCACCGCATACACTCAGTGTAAAGTAAACAGTATTTCACAAGACACAACGTTACACTACTGACTGTAATGCTACCAGTTGTGGAGCACTGCACTTGGCAACTTGCGCTGTTATGATCAGTTATGACCATTGCGCGACACAATACTTGGTAAACAGTTGGGAACACTATCAGTGTGTGGTTCATGTTACGTCTACGCCGGCGGCATGTTCTGTCGGTACTGATGATCAACTGAGAAAGTCAACTTCATCACAGAAACACGCGAGTGGCGCGGGCTGGGGAAGACAGACAACCCAACAAAAGTTGACGGGCTAAACGGTAAACGGTACGGTCAGTTTGAAGCATGTCACGCAGCTCCTCTGAAAACTGTCTGACTCCCTGTCAGCCTAAGAATTCAGTACAAAGTCGCTACTATATACTGCTATAACTGCATCACCGCCTCCTGTCCTACATCGGTCGGTGGTCTAGTGGTTAAGAGACTTGTCACCAATGCGAGAGGTCAGGGGTTCGAGTCCCACTCGGGGCAAAGAATTTTTCCTTCTCGTATGTGGCACCGTTCCTTCGGGCCGATCGTCGGGGGTTCTCTCCGGGTACTCCGTCTTCCTCCCCCTCTGCTTTGGAAATGTTCAGCCCACCAAATCTGAAAAATAAATACAATCCTAAATTCCGAAACTTAAATAGCTGAGCTGTCCCTTCGCACCAAGTGATTGTAATGTGTTTATGTCCAGTGTGTGAGAGAATGCGTGTGATTCACGTGAGCGTGCGTGTTGGGTTCAGTTCGCGGCGCTTTGAGCCGATTCATGAAATTGGGTAAAGCGCCTATACAATACTGATGATTATTATTATAGTATCTTTCCTCTCTGCTGCAGCTGTACAACCCTCCAGACAACTCAGATCCTCCGCTGACACCTGCATCCTACGCATTCCATGGTTAAATCGAAAACACTAGATCAGCGAGCATTGCTCTACCACGGTCCAGTCATTTGAAACAGCCTGCCTGCCCATGTTCGCCATGCAGAGTCGACGGACTCTTTTAAATCTGCTTTGAAATCTCATTTCTTCCGGCTGTATTATACAGACTAACCATCACTGTCACCATCATTGTCATTTTACGATGTCGTGTTAGGATGTATCATAGCTGTTTGTATGTAGTGTGTATGTGACGTGTATTTCATGTGTACGTAATGTGACATGTATTTCTTGTGTACGTAAAGTGACGTGTATTTCATGTGTACGTAATGTGACGTGTATTTCATGTGTACGTAATGTGACATGTATTTCATGTGTATCTCATGTGTATGTTTTGCCATTCTATTATTGTGAGGCGCCCAGAGCTCCAGCAGGAGACAAATCCTCATTATTATTATTATTATTATATTAAGTTGTCGGGGTCACGTGGCAGAAAGCTTTGTGTTGTGTACAGACGGATAGGATTCCATGCTTGAACAGTGGCAACAAATTTATGAGTCTTCATCTCCACTACATCTAAATATGTCATACTTCAACCCCTGAAACTGTGAAACTGAACCTTGTGAAATTACTTCAGTTCCGACATTGAGTGTAGCTGACGACATCATGCCCACAGAGAGGCCTGCAGCTGTATCAAGAGGATAGGAGTGGCAGACACAGCCCTGTGTCAGTGCGGCCTGGATGACCAGACCCCATCCCACGTTCTCCAGGACTGCCCCCTACACGAGGATATGCGGCAACATTTCTGGCCGGAAGTGTGTGTGGGGGGGGGGGGGGAGGGGACCTCAATACCAAGCTCTGGGGGAACGCGGCCGACCTTCACCGGACGTCCAAGTTTGTGGCATCCCTCGGGATGCGACTGTAGCTGCGTAGCTGTCGAACGCCGAAGAAGAAGAACTGCAGCTGTGATTGGTGACAAACATTTTATTCATTCTAACTGGGACCTGAACTTGACTCGAACTCGTACAAAACATTCCTTTCTCACCTTTATTGAAAAAGATGGCGAAGCAACAGATGGACAGCGCAAGAACGTGAGAGAGGTATTGGATGAACTCCTCTGACCAACCAACAGCCTCCAACAGCTGTTGTTGGAAACGTGCGATGAAAACCGTGATGAAAAGGGCAAGGAACCTGAGGTGGATGTACGCACTAACAGCACACCCAACACCGACCACGTGCCACGACCTTACGGCCTTGTATCAGGGAAAAAAAGGTTCTTTCTCTGTTTATCAGGGCCACTGAACTGGTCGATGCAGGATGGGTCAGAGTAAGAGGGTGAAAGTGTGGCGGGGAGAGTGAGTGATGATGGGGTGAGTGACATAAAAGTGTCGGTTTACACCTATGTATGTACTAAACTTACCATGCATCTTCCTCATGTTCCACAGGCTACACACATGAGTTTGGCATGCTAGCACCAAGACACGAGGTGCAGAAGTGCCGAGATTTGGAAATGTTGCGTCTCTCCACACCAGGCTGGTGATCAACGTATTGTGAGACTGAGGTGATGACGCCGGCCATTTGTTGTACGACAGTAGTAAACATTGTTCATGTCCTCGCTTCATCTCTGTCCTCCTCCTTTTCTGGACCAGACACTTGATTTTTCCGTTATCTTACATCGTGTACATTGCAGAATACTTACAGATCTGTTTGCTTTCCCCCTTTGAAAAAGATCCTCTTCCGGAAGTAGTAATTCAGTGTTTGCACGCGACTCCTAGACTGAAAAGCTGTTCTCCACATATCCACCTTCCCCCCAACAACGTACATCCAATGCCCACTTTCTCTTATGCAGCGTACATCCCACCCCCACCTTCCCCACTTCAAAAACGTACATCCCACATCCACCTTCCCTTCAACAACGTATGTCCCACATCCACCTTCCCTTCAGCAACGTACATTCTACACTCACCTTCCCTTCAGCAGGTACATCCCACCCCACACCTTCCCCAATTCGACAACGTATATCCCACCCCCACCTTCCCTTCAACAACGTATGTACCACCCCCATCTTCCCTTCAACAACGTGCATCCCTCTCCCACCTTCCCTTTAGAAGCGTACATCCCCCCCCCCCAGCTTCCCTTCAACAACGCACATCCCACCCCCAGCTTCCCTTCAGCAGCGTACATCCCACCCCCATCTTCCCTTCAGCAGCGTACATCCCACCCCCCACCTTCACTTCAGCAGCGCACATCCCACCCCAACCTTCACTTCAGCAGCGTACATCCCACCCCCACCTTCACTTCAACAATGTGCATCCCACCACCACCTTCCCTTCAGCAGCGTACATCCCACCCCACCTTCCCTACAGCAGCGTACATCCCACCACCATCTTCACTTCAATAATGTGCATGCCACCCCCACCTTCCCTTCAACAACGTACGTCGCACGCCCACCTTCTCTTTAACAACGTACATGCCACCCCCACCCGTCCTATGCATTGACATTATATATGAACACTTGTGAATCAACCCCAGCGGTCTAATATCTTACCCTGTGATGTGTGTGGGTGGATGCGGGTGCTTGTGCGAGCTCAGAAGATAGGATGTGTGTGGATGAATGATCTATACGTAGAGAGAGCTGTTATCTGTGATCTGTATTCTGTCACAGTGTTAGGCCTGCCCCTCCTTTTTAACTGTTATTCTTAGTGCTTGTTTAACATAGTTTAATGTGAGGCAATGCCAGTGCTTCTTCTCTTTAAATTGTGTTTTAGCCAATGACTGAGTGTGTGAATGTGTATATGTATTTATATGGTATGTTTGTGTATATCAATTGTGTTTTATTATCAAGAGGAGCAAAGCAAATTCTTCTTAATTGTAACTAAGAAGCAATAAATCTATCTTATCTTATCTTATCTTTAACAACGTATATCCCACTCCCAGCGTCTCTTCAACAACGTGCATCCCACCCCCACCTTCCCTGCAGCAGCGTACATCCCACCCCCACCTTCACTTCAGCAGCGTACATCCCATCCCTACCTTCACTTCAGCAGCGTGCATCCCAACCCCACCTTCCCTTCAGCAACGTGCATCCCTCTCTCACCTTCCCTTCAACAACGTACATCCCACCCCACCTTCCCTTCAGCAGCGTACATCCCACCACCATCTTCCTTTCAACAATGTGCATCCCACCCCTACCTTCCATTCAACAACGTACGTCGCACCCCCACCTTCTCTTTAACAACGTACATGCCACCCCCACCTTCTCTTTAACAACGTATATCCCACTCCCACCGTCTCTTCAACAACCTGGATCCCACCCCCACCTTCCCTTCAGCAGCGTACATCCCACCCCCACCTTCACTTCAGCAGCGTACATCCCACCCCCACCTTCCCTTCAACAACGTGCATCCCTCTCTCACCCTCCCTTCAACAACGTACTTCCCACTCCCACCTTCCCTTCAACCACGTACATCCCACCCCCACCCTCTCCCTCGTGAACATGTCACAGACGTTACACATTTCTTAGGAAATAGTCGATAAGTATAAACGGATTATCAAGGTGAAACGTGTACGGTGCCAAGCGGCATGTAAAGATGAGGGTAGCTTTATTACATCCACTGCTGGTAGGTTGTGGTACGTGGTACCAGCTATCGTTATAAAAAGTAAACACAAAAACTAAACGGTACAATATAAATTCTAAATATTTACATATGAAGCCCTGTGATGAGTTCACAGACCGGGACACTGGAAACAACCTGTACACATTTTGGCGCCGTCGGGATCTCCAGCCTGATGCTGAGATAGTCGAGCCACCCGACCCCCACCCCCACCCCCGCCCTCCCAGGGGATAAACACATTGCAAGGAGGGTGGGTGGGTGTTTGGGGGTTTAACGTCCTTTTCCACACATTGCAAGGAAGCAGAAAATGTAATAAGTGAAGTTTGAACTATGTGTGTAGTGAATTTATTTACAATAGCAATGTTTTACTGTATAATTCATTTTTGTACTAATGAACTTACCAGTAAAATGTTTGCGATGGACAAAGAGCTTTTCCTATAAAGGTAACTCAGCGCGACAATTGACACGCCTGAGTGCAAATGTACTGAATGGATGAGGTCAGGTCATACACGCACGACTGCTGGAAACATCAGACACGTGTCAAAAAGTGTGCAAGTCAGAAACTGTGCCTGTACAAGGAGCCTTCAAGAGGGCACACGAGATGTCCTGCGCCTCCAAAAAAAGATAAATCACGCGTTCCTTTCCAGACATACGGACCCAGGGAATCTGCAGCACGTATCTCTCAACTTCCATCCAGCGCCATCTAAAGATTGCCTTGGTTCATGGAGGCCGGAGAGCTGCAGCGAGTACTGAAGTATGGGAGAATTTACACGTCGTGCTGGTGGTAGTGAGCCGTGGACACCGAGTCACGGTCGGCCATACTCCCAGACACTTTATGGCCGAGTTCCATTAGTGAGCCTACAGCCGTTCAGCCGTTAACAGAAACTTGTGTGGCGAAAACTTCAGTATTAGCTTAATCGTATAAAATATGACGCTGACAAATTTTCGACTTTTCGTAAAGTAATGGCCGGTGAAAAGTCGCGAAGTCAGAGCACCTCATATAACACTGTCGCACGGTTTTGTTTGCCTTTTCAGGCGTAATAACGTGTCTGGTTTGTTAAAATCATACCATACACTGATATGCTGGTCCATACACGTATTAACAAAGGCGCAAAAACTAAGTTTAGCCGGCCTGTCTGACTTTGCAGCTGTACTGGCACTACTGGTTGGGGTCAAAGCGACAGCACTGATGAAAAACGAAACAAGCAAGGCCCAAAAACAACCGACAGACAAATCAACCTACGGTCTTCAATGAAGAAACACATTTCACGTGAAATGATGCTTACCACTCGAAGACTTCTGTGACTTGTGGTAAGCTAATAGACTTTTCTGTCGGTCACTTTCAGCGTCATTTTTACGGTTAGTAACAGCCTCAGTCTCATTCGCATGGATTGTTGTCCCAAGGTTCGCTTTTTCCGAAATTGCATACAGCCAGTATTTCCCGCATACTGTTCCTATCCTTCCTCTCCCTGCACCCCGAACCCCCCCAAAACACACACACACACACACACACACACACACACACACACACACACACACACACACACACACACACACACACAAAGTCACACACACACACACACACACACACACACACACACACACACACACACACACACACAACAATAATAATAATTTAAAACCCAGCTTACAAACTTTGAAAACGAACAAAACGGAAATACTTCAAGAAAGCCTACCCCCCCCCCCCCTCCACACACACACACCCTCCCGCCCCCCCCCCCCCCCCCAAAAAAAAAGGAAGTTTAAAACTGAGCCAAGAGAACGCAGAAATAATCAATTTATGTGCAATTTCGGACAAAAAAGCAAATGACCGCTGTGAAGGCGCCGGTACTAAGAACACCTATCAGTAAAATACACTAATCATTTTGCGCGCGCTTGTCCAAGTCAGTCCAAGAAACGTTATTTACTGATAATAATGCCTTAATAATAACAAACAACCAATAATAAGAACAGACAACGCCAGAATCAATGAACCAAACCTAGGTTGCTAGAAGATGCGTATAAGATCTGGTGCACTTTAAGAGCTTTAGTGGTGATACGTAATCTACAAGAATTCCGCAAATAAATGAAGCAGACCGCGCACCTGTTCACACAGTGTAAAAAGCGCGTCTGATTAGAGCAGAATCACACATAAAACTAGAAGTCAGCCCCCAATTGAACCGGACCGCTGTTGCTTTGCCGAATACTTTGCCGCCCTAGGAAAGAGATCAGGGGCTTTGCCAACGTACGCCTAGTCAAGCTCCATGATCAGAGGAGATCGACTCTTCCCTGTGGAGATAAGAAATCTTTTGGCCCCGACTCTCGCCTATCCTGGCCCGCCCGTAGCATCACGTTCACACACCCCGGGCTTCTTCACCTTTCGCCCTCCCTCAAATACTCCAGCCCAGTCCTCACTTCTGTATTTTAATAATTTACAGTCCGCATAATGTTTCAGGTTTTGGGCGTTTTGTTTTGTTTTTCTATACCTCACTGGTTTAATTTATTCGTACTGGCAACGAAATTTGGTTCTGAGTCTCGTTGGCGCGCGTGTGTGTGTGTGTGTGTGTGTGTGTGTGTGTGTGTGTGTGTGTGTGTGTGTGTGTGTGTGTGTGTCCGATTCCGTATCTCCGAAAATCCTCAACCGATTGCCTTGAAATTTGGGTTGTCCCAATATATTAAGATTTTTGAAGAGAGCCTCCAAGCGAATGGCGATTTCAACGTTTCAGACTGTTATGAGCACATGGACCCCAGCGGTCATTATGCGCAGCTTACGATGTTTATGAAAGTAGAAGCATTTCTGCAAATTTTGATGTCCTTTTGACGGAAGAAAATGCATTTCCTAGCAAGAAAAATTGCCTTTTCATTTGTCAGGGGTATGGCAATTTATGGCAGCTGTTGTAACACAGCTAACGTATTTTATTTCCGATCAGTGCCTAGTTTCCAAAATGTATTCAGACATATACTTTGACCACTTTTCGACAAATCTAGTCTGCGTTTGTGAGTCACTGATGAAAAGATTTTTTTTTCCATTTTTGTTAACGTGGGTTGGTGTAAAAATAGAAATAATGACGTCATTCGTCATGTGTGCCTGCACGGACTTACCGGACAAACTAAACCCTGGATGCACGAAAGTCTGGTCTATCATTTAGCCGGTTGTTCTTGGGTGTTTCTATTTTCTTTTCTAGAGGCTCTACAGAATTTGTCTGCTCGCCTAATGGCATCCGTGACAACAGCACGTCACTAAATGGAAACAACATATTGGGCTGCTGACCATCTTGTTATCTGCTGCGATTCTTTACCGCAATCACAGCTGAGGCGACTCTTGGTCTGTTAGTTTGATTTTCGTCCACAATGCTTAAAAAAAATAACCAAGGCTTGGCGTTGTTTTGAATCTAAAGGTGCCACGACATTGACTTTTAACAGGACACCGACCTACAAAATGATAATCCGTGCCGGAAAAAATACTTTTCAGCGTTGAATAGAAATAGTGTGAGTGGTACAACATTAACTTTACACAATGTCATAGCGAGTTGCAGAGTGTGTTTACCTGTCAGACCCCGAAGTCTTGGATACATATACAGATACAGATAACTTTATTGTCCTTAAAACAGGAAATTTGTCTTCGGCTTCACCGACAAGTGAAGGAGATAATGAAATTACACAAGAGTTTGGCTTATAAAATCTCTCTCTCTCTCTCTCTCTCTCTCTCTCTCTCTCTCTCTCTCCGTGTCTCCCCCTCACTAGTGCCTCCAGCTGCAGCAGCACCAGAGTTGATAACTTACATAAAAACTCCAGTAATAACAACAGTAAAATCAGACTATATGACTAAAACATTTGTAAAAGACAGCTCGTCAAAGGAATGACGGACGAATAAAGCATCACGAATTCAAAGCACTTATTGCACAGGGTAAGAACGACTTTTTTTAAAACTGACAGGTTTTAATGGCACACAGGACCTCTAAAACGCCTACCACTAGGCAATCTTTCGAAATGACGGTGCAATGGATGTGAAGCATCAGCTGTGATGGCAAGAGCTTTTCACGAACCGACATGTAGACTTCCCCGAGCTGGTCCTGGGGTCTGCCAATGATCTTACCGGCAAGGTTGACAACTCTAGCAAGCTTGTTCCTGTTTTTGACACTGAGGTTGCCAAACCATACCGTGATGTTGAAAGAAAGCAAACTTTGAATGAGACCCTTGTAAACGTTTTCCAGCACACCCTCACTAATGGCAAAGCTACTCAGCTTCCTAAGAAGGAAGAGGCGCTGCATCGCTTTCTTGAAAATAAAGTCATTGTTTTGCTGGAAAGTGAGGTTGTTGTCTATGTGTGTGCCGAGGTATACAATCCACAACGTCTACAGGTTCACCATTGACGACAATTGGCTGAAAAGTACCTGCTGAACCTTTCGAGAGGTCCAAAACCAGTTCTTTTGTCAGGCAATATTCGCCCATCCATCACCAACCAACGGTGAAGGTGGATACTGTTAGATGAGCTCCAGCCACTGACTCATCCCGGCCATCACACCACCACTTGTTGTTTATCAAGTGAGAATTCGAGGTGCACACATTTACGTCAGTGAGGCACTGGAGCCGGAGAAAATCCCCTCTGGTTGTCAGCAGCATGCACTCCGAGTAACGATGAGAACACACAGAGGAAAATATTATTTTCTGCTTTCCCGGTGTGATCTCTCTTCACCTGAAGTGCACCCTGAAAGCAATTACCCACGCACAACCATAAACAACTCTATGTCTCGATTACTGTCCCTGATAATCTTAATTACTAATCTTAAATCAGTTCCCCAGTTTCCTCTCTTGCAGGAGACCCCTGATACCTTTGGGGAAAACCACGGCTCGCTTTTTGCCAAACTGTGCGGCCGTCTTGTGTAGGTCACATGAGATGTGGCGGCATGATCTGGATATGCGCATGATACAGACGGACGGATACCAGAGACGCCTGCTCTCTGTGGCAGTTACACAGCCACGAGACCCCCCGTCCCCCCCCCCCCCCCACCACTTTGTTGTTGTCTCAGCCTCCTTTTCGGTTATGCCAAACTGAAACTTATACTTGCATACATAGACTATTACATTTGAGTTACTGATTTTATACTCCAAGTCACGAAGAGAACGGAGAATGCTGTATATCAGTGCAACTGACACGCTCACCTGTACAATTTCTAACGCCAAACTGTGGGGGAAAGGTCAAGGTGACAAGGATACAGAAAGAAAGAAAGAAAATGGGGTTAAACAAACCGACTGACACAACTGACACTTCATGTCAGCGTACAGCTATGATGCACTCTCTCTTTGTGCGAGGAATGTGTTAAACCCTCTCTGTCACTTCTACTCAATGTTTAGACATGTAATATTAACGTGTTAGTGATAAGCAGGACTCTGGAATGTTTAGACATGTAATATTAACGTGTTAGTGATAAGCAGGACTCTGGAATGTTTAGACATGTGATATTAACGTGTTAGTGATAAGCAGGACTCTGGAATGTTTAGACATGTAATATTAACGTGTTAGTGATAAGCAGGACTCTGGAATGTTTAGACATGTGATATTAACGTGTTAGTGATAAGCAGGACTCTGGAATGTTTAGACATGTGATATTAACGTGTTAGTGATAAGCAGGACTCTGGAATGTTTAGACATGTAATATTAACGTGTTAGTGATAAGCAGGACTCTGGAATGTTTAGACATGTGATATTAACGTGTTAGTGATAAGCAGGACTCTGGAATGTTTAGACATGTGATATTAACGTGTTAGTGATAAGCAGGACTCTGGAATGTTTAGACATGTGATATTAACGTGTTAGTGATAAGCAGGACTCTGGAATGTTTAGACATGTAATATTAACGTGTTAGTGATAAGCAGGACTCTGGAATGTTTAGACATGTAATATTAACGTGTTAGTGATAAGCAGGACTCTGGAATGTTTAGACATGTGATATTAACGTGTTAGTGATAAGCAGGACTCTGGAATGTTTAGACATGTAATATTAACGTGTTAGTGATAAGCAGGACTCTGGAATGTTTAGACATGTGATATTAACGTGTTAGTGATAAGCAGGACTCTGGAATGTTTAGACATGTAATATTAACGTGTTAGTGATAAGCAGGACTCTGGAATGTTTTAGTAAACAGGTTAAGTACCTGCAATGTGTCAGTCAATATGCGGTGTATCTTTCAACGCGGCATACGCAGACTGTGTACAGTCAGAAGGGAAAACTGATGCCACATGAAGTCTTGCCTTTCACGGGGCCAAATGTTATGTAACCTCCGAGGGCAGCCATCAGTAAATCAGTTTCTCGGGGCAAAGAATTTTTCCTTCTCGAATGTGGCACCGTTCATTAGGGCCGATCGTCGGGGGTTCTCTCCGGGAACTCCGGCTTCCTCCCCCTCTGCTTTGGAAATGTTCAGCCCACCAAATTTGAAAAATAAATGCAATTCTAAATTCCGAAATTTAAATAGCTGGGCTGACCCTTCGCACCACATGATTGTAATGTGTTTATGTCCAGTGTGTGAGAGAATGCGTGTGATTCACGAGATCGTGCGTGTTGGGATCAGTTCGCGGCGCTTTGAGCCGATTCATGAAATCGGGCAAAGAGCCTATACAATACTCATTATTATTTTTATCATCATCAATATTATCGTTATTATTATAAAACTCAGCATATTTTTTATGTTGTTTCCATAGTAATGGAAACAACATAATAGGACGGGCTAAAATTTCCACGTTCATAGGCAAGCATCTGTGGTACAAACGCACGTCACTGCCGATCTCCCGCAGAGACGATTTTGCAAGTGTAACTCTGACAATGACGTAAGAAAACTTGCGTCATCGATGCTGACGCGTATGGTGTTCCGAACGCACTTCTCCTCCTCAGTGAGTGCCGTCTGTGCGGATGTGTGTGCGTGTGTGCGTGTGTGCGTGTGTGAATTGTGTCCAGGCCCGTTTCTTGGAAAATACTCAACCGAATGGCTTCAAATTTGGGGTATCCAAATATATCAAAATGTTACATTAGACGATTCAAGCGTGTGATGATTGCTTACGTGATTTGGGAGTTATCGCCCTTTTGAGACAAGTTGGTTGTCTTTCGTGTACAGGCGTAATATTTATTTAAATCACTCAATTTTTTGGCAGTAGATAGCTTGAATACGGACTCTGAACAGAGTCACTACTAGAAAATGGTCGCTCTTATAGTTTTCATGTAAACCGAGCCTGAGTTGACATTGCATGTGAACCCAGTTCAGATGCCTATTTCTCCGAAAATACTAAACCGATCGATTTCAAATTTGGGGTTTCTTAATGAATCAAGATTGTTGAATAGAAGGCCCGATCCAGGTACGATTGCACACATGATTTGCGAGTTATCGCCCTTTTCAGAAAAAGTGGCTTTCTGGCGATTAAAGGCGTAATATTTACCTAAACCACTCTATTTTTTTGGACATAGATAGCATGAATACGGACTCTCAACTAAGTGAATTTGGAAGGTTGTCGCTTTTATACTTTTGGCGTAAGCCGTACCTGATGAAAGTGCTGGTGAACACACTTTAGATCTCAAAATCGCTCCTACTATACATAGAAAATGAGCCTGGGGTGCCATAAAAAATATACAAAAAAATTATAAAAATTCACTGCAGCCGTTGTCGTCAGTTGACTCGAAAATTTGTACACGAAGCACATTTCCTTTACACAAGCCACACGCCTCACAAACATCGCAGAAAAAGGCACACGCGCACTGACGCAAAACTGTATCAGCGTCAGTTTGCCGACGTCATGTTTGATTGACGTGGGGGTGTGTCGTCACTTTTCGGAAGTTCTCTATTTGTAGACGGGGAAAGCGGGAGTTTCATTGATGTAGTGAGCTTTGTTTTTCCCACTGACTCTCACTCAATAGCATAGTAGAGTGAGAGAACACCACATAGGTCTCAATGGAGCACATGCACAAACGCGGCTCGCGCAAGTCTGCGTGCGTGCGTGCGTGCGTGCGTGCGTGCGCGCGCGCGTATGTCTGTGTGTGTCTGTGTGCGCGCGCGCGCAGCAGACATAACACATAGTGAAAAAAACGTTCGCCGCGCAGACTTGTCTGTTAAACACATTGAGCCGGTATAAATTCGATCTTTACGCTGCGCAGCAGCAACACTTCAATTTTCATGGGGCTGCTTTCATTGCAAGAATTGTATCCGAGTCAAAGTTATTACGTCAAATGTATTATGCGTCATCCCAATGGAGAAAACGTCATAGATTTCAAAGAAAACAACTTGACGTCTCTCTTCCAAAACCAAGATTGGTCTGACAAGCCCGGTCAGTTGTTTCCATTCAGAGAGAGAGAGAGAGAGAGAGTGTAGTGTGTGTGTGTGTGTGTGTGTGTGTGTGTGTGTGTGTGTGTGTCCTCCCGAATACATGGCATTACAAAAGAACGACCGTGACGACAGCAGGTGATTAAATGGAAACAACATATTGGGCTGGTCAGTGGCCATCTTGTTTCTGTTTTGCGCAGCGTCTTTCTTTTCCATTTACATCCATACAACCACGATTTGTCCACAGGTTAGTAACAAGCTCAGTTCTGACTTTCTCCCAGAAATAAATAAGGAGGAACGGCGCCCCGTCCTACAAAGTTGTTTCTCCAAAGTTCATGTTATTTTGTCTGTTTTGTTGTTATTGTTGCCGGTTCTCCCCTCTTCAAGTCCTACCAATGACACTAGATCCGCTACGACCTCGACCGATTAACCACATGACTGGGGTTGGAGAGAGAGAGAGAGAGGTATGACGTCAATTCCTTGAACTAAACATTTGACGTCAGCCTCTAGCACTGAGATCGTCGGAGGATGCTTGTTCATGCCTTGTGATTTCCCTGTTGGCTTTGTGGCTTCCTCGACTGAATTATTTTTCACATGAAATCTGGAAGATCTAGAGGGCTGGTGAAATGTCTCTGGTGAAAACTCTGTTGTTGTCATAGTTATTGTTATTGTAAAATGACACAAACTTACGGTTACGGAATCTGTTTCCTTACGGACTGTGTTTACATTTCCTATTGAACCGGCAGTGTGTTTTTGTGTTCGTTTTGTGTTCGTCTTGCGTTCGTTGTTGTTTTTGTCGTTGATTTTGCCGTGTTGTGGTAGTGGTGGTGTTGTTTTCGGTGGTGGTAGTGGTGTTCGCTGCTTGATAAACGTTTAGGTGACTTACATTCCTGCAAAAGGGTCATTGTAAAAGTAACTACTTCTTAAGCGCATGCACAACGGGATGTAAAACGCCTCGTGCACAAAAGTACACAGACTGCGTGCCTGTGCGAAGCAGCCGCTTGGAATGCCGATGTCAGTTTTCAAATCAAACAAATGCTGGTATGGACGTGGTATAAATAATTTTCCCAACTCGGTGCCCCCAATTATGGAAAATACACCACACTCGTTTGATGATTTCGACCGAAAAACTGCTCGTTAAAACTCGCAGTTTTTCGGTCGAAATCAACAAACTCGTGTGGTGTATTTTCCGTAATCGGGGGCACCTCATTGTGAAAACTCTCTCTCTCTCTCTTTCTCTATATATATATTGGTTCCTATTTAGAGAGAGAGAGAGAATAGGAACCAAGGCGTCGCTAAAGCCGAAAACGTGCGCTCAATCAGGTCAATTTAAAAGTAATCTAAGGGTATCTCACCATTCATAGGGCCCCCATTCCCTTCCCACCGGGAGGAAAATGGTCGGTACAACCAAGGCCATATGAATTGGTGATTTTAGCCGCTCACGACCATGGTTTCGGGTCAATGGGACCCTCATCAGGTGAGCATGCGGCGATACCCACGAGGGCTGCAGCGTCTAGCCAGCACTAAAAGGCTGCCCCAGAATAATCTGGTGTGTCTCCAGTACTAGCAGACGTCGCTACCCTAAAGCTCTGCAGACGCTAGACGCTGCAGCCCTCGTGGGTATCGCCGCATGCTCACCTGATGAGGGTCCCATTGACCCGAAACCATGGTCGTGAGCGGCTAAAATCACCAATTCATATGGCCTTGGTTGTACCGACCATTTTCCTCCCGGTGGGAGGGGAATGGGGGCCCTATGAATGGTGAGATACCCTTAGATCTGTTAGACGTTTCAGCGGTAGGATGGTAGGTTCCCCCCCCCCCCCCCTCCAATGTGGCTTGTAGCCAATATAGGGCAAGGCGGACTTGTCCACTGGCATACAAAGCACACATCTCCTAGATCTAGGGAGCGCTCTCAGCTTTACTTACTTCCCCTATTTTCAAATTGACCTGATTGAGCGCATGTTTTCGGCTTTAGCGACGCCTTTGTTCCTATTCTATATTAAATGTAATTACATGACAGTACACCTAGGCAGTTGCTCCTTCTAAATTATTTAGTCTTTTACCGCTGAAACCTCTTGCAGAGCTTTAGGGTAGCGACGTCTGCTAGTACTGGAGACGCACCAGATTATTCTGGGGCAGCCTTTTAGTGCTGGCTAGACGCTGCAGCCCTCGTGGGTATCGCCGCATGCTCACCTAATGAGGGTCCCATTGACCCGAAACCATGGTCGTGAGCGGCTAAAATCACCAATTCATATGGCCTTGGTTGTACCGACCATTTTCCTCCCGGTGGGAGGGGAATGGGGGCCCTATGAATGGTGAGATACCCTTAGATCTGTTAGACGTTTCAGCGGTAGGATGGTAGGTTCCCCCCCCCCCTCCAATGTGGCTTGTAGCCAATATAGGGCAATAATTTGTATGCCAGTGGACAAGTCCGCCTTGTACACATCTCCTAGATCTAGGGAGCACTCTCAGGTTTACTTACTTCCCCTATATATATATATATATATATATATATATATATATATATATATATATATATATATATATATATATATAGGAGATGGAATAGGCACAAAAGCGTCGCTAAAGCCGAAAACATGTGCTCAGTCAGGTCAATTTCAAAGTGGTGGCAGTAAATAAAGCTGAGAGCGCTCCCTAGATCTAGGAGATGTGTGCTTTGTATGCCACTGGACAAGTCTGCCTTGCTACAAGCAACAGTGGAGTGTGGAGGAGGGAGGATCTACCATCCTACCGCTGAAACTTCTGACAGATCTAAGGGTATCTCACTATTCGTAGGGCCCCCATTCCCCTCCCAAAATGGTCGGTACAACCTAGGCCATATGAATTGGTGATTTTAGCCACTCACGACCATGGTTTCGGGTCAATGGGACCCTTATCAGGTGAGCATGCGGCGATACCCATGAGGGTTGCAGCGTCCAACCAGCACTAAAAGGCTGCCCCAGAATAATCTGGTGCATCTCCGGTACTAGCAGACGTCGCTACCCTAAAGCCGCACTGCAAGAGGTTTCAGCGGAAAAAGACTACACTGATAATCAGACTAAGCTACTGCAAGCAGCTGGGCCCAGGGGCAAGTACGGGTAAACTAGCTACACAGGCTGAGCTCCTGGTGACAAAATGGGTGAAAAGCCATGCACACTGGCGCCTGACCGGCAAGAAATTTGCACCATAATATCAAGATCATCAGTTTTAGTGTTGTCACTCACGTCAAGAGACATTCCAGTTCATTTGACCAAAGCGTTAGACAGCGACTGCTAGTGCGAGCAAAATAATAGTGAGAAGGTGAAACCAAAATCAAACCCTCCTGCTGGGAGTGCAAGAGAGACACACAGTCCTCGTTCAGGGGGCATGATTATAAAGCCAACACAAATAAATTGAAATACTGGATGATACACGTGTACACAAACGTTATCGAAGTTCTTGATGAAAATACAGTTATACACGAAAGCCAGTGTTGTTGTTGTTGTTCAGTGTTGCTGTTGTTGTTGACTTGGGACGACTTTCATCTGTGGACTAGGGTGTGCTGAAGAAAGTTGTATGGACGCGGTAAAGGGGGGAAACCCCGTTAGGAGCGCAGCGGCGGATAATGTCGATGTCCAGGCAAATCCCTCTCTCGTACTTTCACACGTTGAAGCAGTCTTTGCCAACTGTGAACAGCCCATGGTGTTTGTTTTTTTTCTGTACGGGTTTCCGCTTCCCGGCGTACGCCGTTTACCCGGACCGATCAAGATGACGAACATACCACTTGCGCCTCCTCTTTTTCCATCGATTTTTTATGGATCCGCTTCACTCAAGCCCGAGTTGCTATCGTCTGCTTCCATCTGCTTTTGGCGGGAAAACTATTAGCTCTGACGGTAGGCATCGGAAGTTTCCACTGCCGGCAACAGATTTAGATAGCACAACTATGTGTAGCGAGCAACATCAGGGATAAATGTAACTCTTGTGGTAAGCATTTTTCAAGAATGGTTCTGACAGGCTGATACTGTTGAAAAAATTCTTTTCTGTCGGATCAAAATTGTTATTGATGGAAAAAGACTGACTGTCAAAAACAGCTTGCTCTATGGCGTGGTTTGACAAACGAATAAGTACTTGGACGCATGCGCAGTGCGATAAATCACCCCATTGAGCCGATTCGTAAAACATGAAACCAGCGATGAACTTGGAGAGGGTACGGGCTGACATAACAACAAACTTTGGGGCAGACGGTAGTTTCAACATAGTCCGACACTCATTCTTCTTACTCAGTCGGATTTCTATTGCCCGCCCAACCTTGTTTTGTTTGTAGTATTAACTTTTTTTCTTTTCTTTTTTTAGATTCCGGTTAGTTTCACCATCTGCTGTTTGCGATCAACGATCATGCCAATCTCAAATACTTACTTGAGCGTTCATTTTTTTTCTTCAAACTTTAACAAAAGGAACCAAATAAACGTTCACAAAAATGAGCTAGGAGTGGACTTTTAATATATTCAATCATATAATTATATCAATATTTATATAACACCTCCTTCGCAGACGGAGGGGGAGTCGGGACAGCCGAATGGTAGAGCGCTGGACTTTCAAAGCTCGGGTCGTGAATCTCGGCTGGGGACAAATGTTTGTGCTGGTCTTTTCTCTGGTTGTCCCGTCTTTGACATCAACCACACGTGGTGGAAAAGGACGTTAACCCCCCCCCCCTCCCCCCACCGAAGACGGAGTGTGGCTGCCCACGTGCCGAGACAATTAAAAATAAGTCACACAGGTAATCCTCTCCTTCACGAGGATGACCCTGGGACTGAGTGTTCAGCTAAGAAACGCCGACAACAACAACAACAACATCACATAACCCCGAGAGAGTGATTTTAATGACTGAAACAGATCTAGAGCTCACCTGTTGATCAGATTTCTCGTTAACCTACCTTTTGCTCCCTCCTCCCTACCCACTCTCCTTTGCGAGACCGAGTAGAGGCGGAACTTTGCCAGAACTCACGATGGAGGGGGTGGTTGGGTTCGGGCTGGAGGGGGAAGGGGTAGAGAAGGTATGAGCCTGCTCGCAACATGCGCAGACGATTCTTTGGCATGCATTTATCTTCTGCCACTCTTTCAGCAAGGTTCTGGGAGTTTTTTTCCTCCGGGAATCGCATGCAGAATTTGTCAGTCCATTTCCGTAGCCATCACACCATACGTCCGCCAAAGCTGGTCGGGGTAGTTGTGTGTAATAGACGATTTCTACAGCTCGTGGCCGAACGATTTAGGCGAAGGCTTTCTGTTGTTGTTTTTGTGAAGGGGGTACAGTTACCATTTATCACATCAGTTACAGAAATTCTGTGTGTGTGTGTGTGTGTGTGTGTGTGTGTGTGTGTGTGTGTGTGTGTGTGTGTGTGTGTGTGTGTGTGTGTGTGTGTGTGTGTGTGTGTGTGTGTAAACGAGAGACAGAGAAACTGAGACAGACAGACAGACAGAGGTTGTCAGACGAGTGAAAAGAAGGTCGTTTTTCTTTTAATTGTGTTTACGTGGAGGGGGTGTATTATTCATGTCTATCTTGTACATGTTTCACTTAACGTATTCACCGAGTGACTGCATTTATTAAGCTTAAAGTTCCGTGGGAATTGCATAGAACATACAGACTGAGTGCGAACAATAACTGGAAGGCCTGTAGAACTTGACACGATCTGACCGCTCTGTGTGCGCTTACCGTGACCTTGTGACTCGGTGACCGAAGGTATGTCAGTCTATCGTTCTCCATCATTTCTGCGAAACATTTTTTCCCGTGTCACAGTCCATTGACCTATCAGCCAAAAGATAAATCACAAGATGCCCGAACTGTCAGCCTGTTTGATGCTGCAGACGTTTGTCACAGTGAGTGAGTGAACATGAAGGGAGTAGATAGCACGCCTAACTCGCCTCCAACTATTGCCATAATGTGCTGTCTGGTTTATCTACTATGCCTCTCACATTGTCGGCGGCCAAGTCACAACAGGGAAGCTGGCAATGCTGTTATCGCCTTGCCTTCATTCAGACGACAATCTAATAAGTCCTCAGGGCCAGAAGGTCTTCCTCGGCATCTTGCTATCTCCGGCCTCCTGATATTTCCAACGTGCTGTAGTTTATGGCTCTCATCAGGTGCCACTACTCTGACCTGCAGCAGTTAGCTCTGACCATGTTCCCGCTGTAAGTGCCTGGCAGGTGCTAATATCAGGTGAAACATGACTTGGGGGTCTTCCCAGAGCCGTGAGATTCACTGACAGGAACCACTGTACTCTGACGTATTCGTCCTCCAAAGCACGCTCACGGACAAGTTCATGCCCCCCCCCCCCCCCCCAACACACTCATTTTGCAACTTGTTACATGTGGTTGCAAGTGCTTTATGCTGTTTAGGAGCTGAACCAATCATTGTAGGAGGGTGGGTGGGGTGGGTGTTTGGGGGTTTAACGTCCTTTTACACCACATACGGGTGATATCAAAGACGGGGCAACGATGAAAATGCCCACACAAAATCACTCATTGTAGAAACAACGGTAGCAGGCGATTCATGGTCCGTCGATTCACCACCAGGAGAGGCTGACTCAGTTTTGTCCTGTCGGACATCAGACTATTATATATTGAATGACAGATGAAACAGTGTGGGTACTTGCATGTGCATGTGCTTGTGCGTGCGGAGAGAGAGGCGTAAACATAATTATATCCGTTTCAAGTTTCTATATTTAGTGTTTTTTTAATTAACGCCTCTGAAAACAAACTGCCCACATTGGGATAATAAACATATTGTATTGAATTGAAATGAATATTGAATTGAATAATATACCAGAACTGTAGAAGGCATTACTGGATTGGGTCAGCGTTTGCTCGGGTTGAAATGTGGTGTCGGTATTTTGTGGACCGAGTGTTGGATTGTTGAAAACGGTCACGGATAAAGCTGAATACGGACAAGTACCAGGAAAAAAAGTTATGAAGAAACGTATGCGCTGTGGTAATATTGAAAACTGACTTAACGAACCTGTCCTTCATTAATAATAATAATAATGAGCATTGTATAGGCGCTGTACCCAATTTCTTGAATCGGCTCAAAGCGCCGCGAACTGAACCCAACACGCACGCTCACGTGAATCACACGCATTCTCTCACACGCTGGACATAAACACATTACAATCACGTTGTGCGAAGGGTCAGCTCAGCTATTTAAATTTCGGAATGTAAATTTGCATTTATTTTTCAAATTTGGTGGGCTGAACATTTCCAAAGCAGAGGGGAGGAAGCCGGAGTACCCGGAGAGAACCCCCGACGATCGGCCCGAATGAACGGTGCCACGTACGAGAAGAAAAAATTCTTTGCCCCGAGTGGGACTCGAACCCCTGACCTCTCGCATTGGTGACAAGTCTCTTAATCACTAGACCACCGACCGCCCCCAGGAGAAGGTCGACATTTTGAAGACGTGCCCTGAAACGTGACATGTTGGTGATTGGACTTCTGTCGTTAGCTGGTCCTTTGCGCATGTCCAGTAGGTACCCCCCCCCCCTCACACACCCACACACACCCACCCCCTAATGATGCCTCATTACCTACCCGGCTCAGCCGGCTTGCTCGCACCGTGATGGGATCGAGAACCGCTACACAGTGAACTGTGGGACAGACGGGCGCGGATAATCGAAATCACGACTGTGCCACAGGCAGTGACTGTCATTTCCTGCCTTGTCAACTGGCTGAATGGCTCCAAAACGAAAACTCAAAAAGAGAACTTTTTGCCTGTAGTTACATTTTTTTCTTCCGTAGATTCAAGTTTTGCCTCAGGAGGCCATGATTTGATGCTTTAGTCAAAACGGGAATACTTCTGGTCTGCTGTGAGCACAGAACACAACGCTGAAGGATCAACGACGACTACAGACACAGCAATAACGAACTATCAACACTCCTTATCATAATGCCACAACCAATGATACTGTGGGTTGAAACAGATGAATGTCGTGGAAAACAAAACCGAACTGTCTTCCTCTTGTGACCCGCTTGTATGGAACATGATAAATTAGTTTTGTCCCAGCTGCCTGATGTTCAGGTTGCGCCACAATTGTTAACGATCAGCTCTTATCACATGCAGCATGACCTGACTGCGGAAGGTCTGTACAAGAAAACATTAACTGAAAAATGCCACCAGCGTCTGTTCTTGCCTTAGATACAGGTTAATGACTTCGTGTTTGTTTTTTTAAAATAAATAATGACAGTTGCATTGATGGTTCGTTGATTGCCTCCATGGAACTACGGAAGGCGAGCAATTCATTCACATCATACATGGTTAGATGTCGTTCGCTTGAGTTCGCTTCTGTTTCATTGAGACAGATAAAAAAGAATGGCTATTCTTAAAGGGCATCTGTATTTCATGACAAAAGTCGTATGGATTTGTTTTCAGCGTGCGGCTTGCAGTTATGACAGTTATGTAGTAAGTTGTTTTCCTTGTCAGTATCGACTGAGAGCTTTCCTCTGACATCTTCATGAAACCAGTGCTGGAAATCCGCCGATGGCGTGGAAATTATGATTCGTTATTATCAGCACATTCTGCAGTGACGTAAAAAAAAAAAAGAAGCCGACTTGAGCCAATGAGAGTTTTGTTCAGAATTCAGAAACTCTCTCTCTCTCTCTCTCTCTCTCTCTCTCTATCCTTGGCCCAATTTTCTTTTGTTTATTCATCAGTGATATGCCCCTCTCAATCTCAAACCCTAATGTAAGCTGTGATATGTTTGCTGACGACTCCACGCTCCATGCGTCGGATGTGCAGGAGTCCAAAATAAACGAAGTATTGCAGCAGTGCCTCACTGAAGTCTCCCAGTGGTGCAAGGTCAACCACATGGTAATTTGCACCACCAAAACCAAAAGCATGCTCATAACAACGCGTCAAATACCACAACGCAAACTGTCTCCTCTACGGTTGTCAGTTGGATCGGAGTCCATCGAGCAGGTCTCAAACCACCGTCTACTGGGTGTCATAATTGACGACCAACTAAAGTGGGAAACGCTTGTTGAGGGTCTCTCTAAATCATTATCAAAACAATCTATTCTTGCTATCTAAACTAAGTCGCTTAGTTAGTCATGACACTTGCATGCTATTCTTTCATGCCCACGTGCAAAGTCACCTGGATTTTGCGTCCACTCTGTGGAACGAGTGCGGCGAAAATCAGTTCAAGAAGGTAAACGGCTCCATTCACCGGCGCGCTGTCAAACTCTTACACTCGGGTAATTCTAGTACCGACCAAAAGTTTAAAATCCTCAAACTTCTTCCTCTAAAACAGCATCTGGAATTTAACAAATGCTTACTAATGCACAAAATTGTTTACTGCGAAGCCCCAACATATCTTCATCAACTGTTTAATTTCAAACATGATAAACAACACAACACAAGGAACAGTCTGCTCCCAGTGCCTCGTCCAAGGGTTGATATCTACAAATGTTACCTTCTTTTTCAAGGGCATCCATATGAAACTCTTTACCACTGAGTATCCAAAACGTTTCCAAATTCACTAACTTCTAACAAATTCTACACGACACGCTCATCTGACCATATAGATAGAAATGTGTTACATACATGTTTTTAAGGGTGGACAACTTTATGGGATGGGGCAGATTTCGCTGCGCGCAGCAGCAAGTTTCAATGATACAAAACAAGACTGTGACAATACATTCTTTCGCGCACACATTGACGTAACGAAATCTGCGTCATAGACACCTTACGTCAGTGCACACTATGCTGCTTTTTGGCGGGAGTTGTGAGACGTGTGTGTGTGTGTGTGTGTGTGTGTGTGTGTGTGTGTGTGTGGGCGGATGTAATGATGGCTATCTCCTAAACCACCTCGTCGGAGAGCGTTTTACTTTGAGATGACATGTGCAGTCATATACTCCAAAGGTAGGTTTCACGATTTTTCACTTGCCGAATTTTTAGAAGAGTTATTGCCCATTAAAAAAAAAATTCGGTCGTGTTACGTATTTTTTTCAGAAAAAATGTTCAAATTCCTTTATTTTCTAGACTTTTGAAGTTCATCCAATTAACAAAACTTAATTCAGTCACGGAAGTCACAAAAGCAACAAGGAAATCACAAGATATGAAGAAGTATCATCTGTCAGACGAGCAGCGTGAGGCTGATGTCAAATGTTTGGTTCACAGACCAAATCTGCAAGTATCGTCACTGCCTCCGACATTTCACCAGCCCTCTAGATCTTTCAGATTAATTTCATGTGAAAAATAATTCAGTCGGGGAAGTCACAAAGCCAGCAGGGAAATCACAAGACAAGAACAAGCATCCTCAGACGATCTCAGTGCTAGAGGCTGACGTCAAATGTTTAGTTCACGGAATTGACGTCATCTCTCTCTCTCTCTCCCCCTCCAACCCCAGTCATGTGGCTAATCGGCCGAGGTCGTAGCGGATCTAGTGTCATTAGTAGGACTTGAAGAGGGGAGAACCAGAAACAATGAGAACAAAACAGACAAAATAACATGAAAATCGGAGAAACAACTTTGTATGACGGGGCCGTTCCTCCCTGTTGAATGTTAGTGACGACTTTGAAGTTCTTACTAGGCATACAGCCAATATCTTCGACACATGCCACGTATGTTTTGATTTGTTTTTCTTGTGTACTTTTCTCTTCATCTTTCCTTTAGATAGTTAATACTTGTGGGTTTCTCTCTCTCTTTCTCTCTCTCTCTCTCTCTCTCTCTCTCTCTCTCTCTCACTTTCCCCCTTTTCCCCCCTTGTTTTGATGTTGTCTTTTAAAATAGCAGGACAGCTTGTAAGACAGGCAGCAATGGCTAAATGATCTAGCCTAAATAAAAAAAAACAACGTTTCATCATCACCATCACCATCACCATCATCATCATCATCATCTCTCGCTTTTTGCTCTCTCTCTCTCTCTCTCTCTCTCTCTCTCTCTCTCTCTCTCTCTCTCTCGCAAAGAACATATTTCTACTATTCAAAGTCCAACACATAGTCAATATTGATAGCCGAAAACTTTTCTTCTATGCCCATGTCAGGAGTCACTGCGATTATGCGTCAACTCTCTGAGATGGGTGTGGAGAGGTATACTTTAAAAAGATCAATGCTCTCTATCGCGGGCTGTAAAGCTTCTAGTCCCTCGTTCTGTTTCCACAGATGATAAATTCGATCTTCTTGAACTTCTACCGCTCCGGAAACAGCTTATGCTCAACAAAAGTCTAATGATTCACAGAGTCTTAAATGGCAAATCCCCAGAATACCTAATTAGTACTCTGCGTGACATGAGCACGACCAGCACGAGGAACAGCTTGCTCCGTCTGCCACTACCTAGGACTGACAACTTCAAATCAAGTCTGTCCTTTTCTGGATCCTACTTATGGAATGCCTACCTCCGTACATGAAATCCATTCATGGGCTGTCTAAATTCAAGGAAGCCACAACAATATATGTCCGGTCATTGAACGTGTCCTAGACTATTTGCACGATCCAAGCACACTTTATCTAGTACATATATTCCAACACATATCCACTGCCGTTGCATTGTTTATGATACATCCTTTATGTTAGCGTGCGTTTAACGTTAGAGCTATAGAAATATGTTACATACATGTTTTCGAATGTTAGTGACGACCTTGAAGTTCTTACTTGGCATACAGCCAATATCATCGACACATGCCATGTATGTTTTGATTTGTTTATCATGTGTACTTTTCTCTTCTTCATTTCCTCTAGATAGTTCATACTTTTGTTTTGTCTTTTTCTGCCCCCCCCCCCCCCTTTTTTTTTTTTTTTTTGGTTTGATGTTTTCTGTTCTATTTTAACCCTCTTACGTAGAATAGCTGGACAGCTTGTAAGACAGGCAGCAATGCCTAAATGCTCTATCCTGAATAAAAAAAGTTTCATCATCATCATCATCTCTCTGTCTCTGTCTCTGTCTCTGTCTCTCTCTCATCGGGGAATGTCTTACCGAAACGTGCTTCGTTTCCCTGATAGAAGCCACGTAATACTAGTGTAAGTTATGTTAACAAAGTCAGTCACCGTCTTTGATGTCACATTCCTGCATTGTGTATGAAAACATTCCGAGCACATCCTTTTTGACCTGACGTGCCGACAGACAGACCAGCTGGAACAGCCGAGATCCAAGAATTTCCGATGCCTCTCTTGTCTTGAATGACAGTAATACTTAACAACGGGAGATTCATGGGTTTAGGTCGTAATGCAGAACGGGACATACACACACACACACACACACACACATACACGCACGCACGCACGCATGCACGCACGCACGCACGCACGCACACGCACACACACACACACACACACACACACACACACACACACACACACACACACACACACACACACTGTGACATTCGTCTGAATACCACGCATTTCTTCATACCAGTTATCGATGAATATCGTGACAAAGTGAAGATGCAAGAAGTCTTAACTTCATGTCTAACTCTCGAAGATCAGGAACACAGGCGTTATTAGCGCCCATACAGCCGGTATATATCACACTGTGAAGTCCTTCTAGCCGGAGAACACAAATGCAGAATACGTCAAATTGGCGTCCGACTTGGCTCGTGGCCTAACTGTGGTTAGCATCACATTAGCATGGCCATGGCACTGGAACTTGAAACAGAAACGCCTTACAGTACAAGCCTGGAATGCTGTGGAAACTTTGCCAGACATATGACTGTCAGTTCAAGCTGTATCTGTTACAGTGAATTTGTGTAATCAGTGATTTCCCAAAATCCCTGAAACTTTCAGTAAGTTCATATACTCGCTGTATCACTCGGGGATTTCAGGAAATCAAAAAAATTTCCAGGGCTTTCAGGAAATCCCTACATTTTTGTGATTGTTTTTACACTATTTCACTGGCTGATTTTAATGAATTTGTGTAAAATCAGATTAAAAGGGCAGAACTGCATAAGCTGCGTAGACTGTACTGGTGTAGAGACTTGAAAAATCAAACCGGGGGAAGGGTGTTGGGGTAATTTCGCAGGAATTGCAATTAGTCCATTTCAGTCAAGAAATACCTTTCACCTGAGAAGATCTGAGGAGAATTTGAGAGGTACACATAATAGTAGACTGTGACAACATTTTCAACTGACACACATAATGGGGGCGGAGGGAGGGGGGGGGGGAGGTTCAGATGTTTGCCATGTCTTCCATGTCTTACGGAAGGGGAGGGGGGGGGGGCGAGAGTACGTATTCCCCTCTCGCCCCCCCCCCCCTCCCCTTCCGTAAGACATGGAGGGGGTGGCAAACATCTGAACCTCCCCCCCTCCCCCCACGTCTAAAGCCCTCCGGTTCCTGTGCTAGTGGTAGTCCTTCCATCGTGTATTATGTTGTGGAAAGCTGCATGATGTAACAAGAAGAAATCATCGAAACAACCGTGACGCGTGCGTGCGTGCGTGTGTGTGTGTGTGTGTGTGTGTGTGTGTGTGTGTGTGTGTGTGTGTGTGTGTGTGTGTGTGTGTGTGTGTGTGTGTGTGTGTGTGTGCGTGTGTGTGTGTGTGTGTGTGTGTGTGTGTGTGTGTGTGTGTGTGTGTGTGTGTGTGTGTGTGTGTGTGTGTGACAGTGTGTGTGTGTGTGAATACATGAAACCACTCCTGAAAGACTGCCTTTCGGTGTTCGTGTTTTCAGACATCAAACCGTGACAAATGACATGTTATTTTATAAATGTGTCTCTCGTTGACATCAAGGGCACATTATTTGTTTCATCGTGTTATCAAAACTGCATCAAGTTGTTTCAACTCCACCCAAAACAACAGATGTGTGTGCGTGTTTTGATTGTTACTACCGTACATGTATGAGTTTCGCGAAATGTACTTGCATGTTTTGCTTTTTTTTTTTTTTACGTGGCTATCTTATATATTATATAGATTTGCGTGAGATGTCCTTGCATGTTTTATCATTTTCACTGTGACTTTCTCAAATATACTGATTATGGTGACTGTTCGAGATGTCCCTGCATGTGTTTACTTTCTTTACCGTGTCTGTCCTAGAAGACATGAAAGATGAGTTCAACGAGATGAAAATCATGGGCCAGTGATTTTCTGAAATCCCTGGCTCTTTAAATCAGGGATTTCCTGAAACCCCTGGAAATTTTAGGGATTTCCTGAAGTCCCCAAGTGACACGAACTTACTGAAAAATTCAGGGATTTCTGGAAATCACTGATTACACAAATTCACTGTAACATATCACACCGCATAAATTATACTGCACGGACTTCGGTTCAGTTGCAAAATCGAAAGGTAAATGGCTCAGACAGGTACACTATTTAGAATGACCTCTTCCTGCAAATCAAACTTCAGTTTGGGTAATTTAAAATGCAGCAAGCGATGCACGTCTGTAGGTACAGTCCTCGTACTGTTGGTAAATAGCTCAAACAGCAGAAAACTGCTGCCGCTCTGCCGACAAAGTGAATAGCCAGTTTCCTGTACTATGCTTTCAGTTCTGGCAATCAGCAATTTACTCATCGTCATCAGTTTACATGTAGGGTCACCGGAACGAGTGCAAGGTTTCGAATTTTCTCCACGGACGTTGTGCATTTTTTTCTGAGTACTAGTACGCGATACGGTCATGATGTGGTTGGGTGGGAGTGTGTGTGTGTGGTAGTGGGGGGGGGGGGGGAGGGGCAAGGGGTGATGGTGGTGGTAGAGAGTACACCATGACACCAAAGTTTCCTAAAAAGTCGGTCAGATGTATTGTTAATGGCAGCAAACCTAGATTCTGAACCAACTGTGAGTGTGACTATACTATGGACAGGGCCCTTGTTTACTAGCGGTCTGACCATGTTTTGACTTGCAGGCTTTACAGGGCCCTTGTTTACTAGCGGTCTGACCATGTTTTGACTTGCAGGCTTTACGGCGACTTGCTGCTGCCCAGGCTTTTACCATGGCCTAGCTGTTCGCTTACCACACTGGCACTTTCCTTTCACTCACTTGCTCGGACCCCGCTGTTCTGCATTACTAGAAATACGAGTCAATGTTTTGGTACGCCGGAGTTTTTGTTAAAACTGGAATGGAAAAGATGAACTCTGACTAATTCACTGATTGACTAGTCGACTGATTGACTCATTGGCTGGTGGCAGATAAGTTTATTCTCAGTTAGCACTTAGAATCTTTATTGTCAATCCCTGTACTAAAACTGCTTACAGACAAATGGACTACAATCACTACTGAAAAGGATTATTAACATCGGCGGTTATGTTATAAGTTTGACTAACACAGCAAGAGTAAGAGACAGAAAAGTAAGTTTACGCATAATTATTCTACTGAGCTGCATGACGTGACAAAGTGTAGAGCAGTTGGGTGGCGATGGCAACACATGGCCTCCACCCCAGAACAATAAGACCTTGCAGACAGCAGCTGCCTCTCCCTCAACCACATATCCGGCGACGCTGCTTCCAGCCTGCTATCGGCTGCTTGCAATATTCGTCTGTTTCGACAAACATTTTCCTCAGTCAAGTTTTGTGTGTGTGTGTGTGTGTGTGTGTGTGTGTGTGTGTGTGTGTGTGTGTGTGTGTGTGCGCGCGTTGGGGGAGGGGGGCGCAAAATATAGCACCTTGACAAATGTATTTCAGGTCAGCTGCGTCTGTCATTTTGGTATGGCGATGTACGTAGGAGTGCAATACGGACTACTGTAGTTTACATGACGGGTATGCTCCTCTGACAGTGTAAACGTTGTTATCGGTAGCGTTCATGCGATCAGTAAGGTGGTTACAATATAATTCTCTTAACACGCGACGCCTACACAAAAGGAAAATTGTCATGATTAGACAGATCGAAAAAACACAACTACAAAACCAAAGGCTATGCAATCGCGAATGTGAATGTCATTTTGGATAACGTTCATGAGGCCGCCGGAATTACACAGTCAGGATCCCGTTAAACACCCAAAGTCAATTACCGAGAAGCTCATATCTTGAAATTCTGGAAGATTAAGCTTTCAGCGGCAGTACTTGTGTTACAATTTGCATTACAGTTTTTTTAGTCCCTCGGTCTAACCAGTACTGTCTTGTTAGACCTCTTCCATCTTTCTTTCTGAATCAGAATAGCACAAAGCTCAAAACACGCTTAGAACACAACGAACTAATTTAAATGTCTGAATTTATTTTGTCTGTTGTCTTTTAAATGTGTTTGAGCTCTATGTTATGTTATGTTATGTTATGTTATGTTATGTTATGTTATATGTTATGTTATGTTATGTTATGTTATGTTATGTTATGTTATGTTATGGAAGACTGTGTGAATGCCCGGCTAGCTGATACTGGTTTGAGGCGCTAACCCTGTCTGTCTGAATGCCCGGCTAGCTGATACTGGTTTGAGGCGCTAACCCTGTCTGTCTGAATGTACGGCTAGCTGTAACCGGTTTGTGGCGCTAACCCTGATGAACTTTTCTTCTGATGTGACCACAAACACGATAAACGTTAAACTTTGACTTTTCTTGCAGGTTTAAGTCACAAGAGCTTGTTTAAGCTCACAGACCGATCTAAGCTTATTATTGTCTCATTTAGATGTGAGCAAAATCTGAGCCCATCCGGGCCGTCATTGCTAAGATACGGGTCGTCGTTTGCTTTTTGTTATGTGTGGCTTTGTGTTTTTTGGTTGTTGTTTGTTTTTTCACATGCCCCAATGGGGTCCTGAAATGAACTTGAACTTGGGTCAAAATGCACGTCTATCGGCTACTATGCGTTACAGCGGTGAATGTTGCGAGCCATATACGGTCACTGGTATCACGTGACACCTAATTACTCTACAACTGTGAACACGTTCACGATGCGGGCTGGCATGGCATTCTGGTTCAGTACCGTGTAGTCACAGGTCAGCGCCAGGCCCATGCAGTCAATCTGACCTATCGCCAGTCTCGGAACACCCGACGACAATTGTGCGATTTTCTCGCCAAGCACGCGTGTGAAGTACTGGTATAGCTAACGCAGAAGCAATACTAACTGACGACATGGTGAAATCCAAAGTTGACAGGCACATCCGGGTGACCGTCTGAAGGGGCGTCACCAGTTTGTGAGGAGCAGACGAATCATGCGTGCTACATGTAAATTTCATATGTGGCCGATGGCAACATTACAAGTTCACCGAGCTCTAAGATAGCCCTTGGGAAGACCACTGGCCCAACAGTGGCGGCGTCTGTGCGAAACAGTGGGAGTTGATCAAGCTGCGGTATGTAACTTTGTGCGGTATAAAACGTTTTGGTTAAACATTCGCGTGTCTCAGCATTCACTGAAGAGCACCCTAAGCACATGAAGCTATATTTGGACTTGATGACACCATGTGCGTACAGACTGAAGAGAATGGAGCAGACGTTGGTATAGGGAGAAAAGTTTGTATAACAGCTGCGTCCGTGGTGGAGCGAGAGGACAAACAAGTCGGACAAAAATAGTACAGCAGCATTTGGCTTTGTCTGGATGCTGTCAGGTGTGGCTCGTAATCAGTATTTTTCCCCCGTGCATCCATGTTTGAAACTGAGACGGAATCGAGGCGGACAAAAGACGTTATACCTCAAAACAGTTACCTACACCTACCTACCAGTGGGTTTAGTCCCCCTGCAGCTTAAGACAACAGACGTCATGAAAACAGGTTACAGCTAGCCGGGCATTCACACAAGGTTAGCGTCATTACCAGGTTACAGTTTGCCGGGCATTCACACAGACTTAACGTCACAAACAGGTTACAGCTTGCCGGGCATTCACACAGACTTAACGTCACAAACAGGTTACAGCTTGCCGGGCATTCACACAGACTTAACGTCACAAACAGGTTACAGCCTGCCGGGCATTCACACAAACTTAACGTCACAAACAGGTTACAGTTTGCCGGGCATTCACACAGACTTAACGTCACAAACAGGTTACAGCTTGCCGGGCATTCACACAGACTTAACGTCACAAACAGGTTACAGCCTGCCGGGCATTCACACAAACTTAACGTCACAAACAGGTTACAGTTTGCCGGGCATTCACACAGACACAGGTTACAGCTTGCCGGGCATTCACACAGACTTAGCGTCACAAACAGGTTACAGCTAGCCGGGCATTCACTGTTCAAGGGATAGCGCCACAGTCTGTCTGAACGCCCGGCTAGCTGTAGCTGATTTGTGGCGTTAACCCTGAACATAACTGATTAACTACTTACCCCGAAGCGACGTATAGTCTGACAACGGTGACCATAGTATAAATTGACTTTATTTACCTCAGTTAAGCCGAAACGATGAATCGACTTCACCATCAGCACTGAAAAACTATAGAAGCATATTCAGTTAAATTCGAAATAGAGGAAGCCGGTGATCCCTGTGGTCTCATATTGCTAGATCCTGTTATGTCAGCCTGATTCCAATGTGGACGACTAGCTTTTAATGGAAGCGATCCCCCGGTCGTCACACCGTCCTCAGTTCAAATGCCATATTACAAGCGTGTACTCTTGATTGTCACGTTATGCCACGGTAGACACGCGAACAGTTCTGATACGTGGCTGTATTTGGCTGAAAACTGAAGGATGGAAGGTCAACTTGTGGTTGGCCAAGGACTGGCAGGCCATGAGTGTGGCTTATTTTGCAGACGCCATAAACTCAGCTCCGAGAACATGGGCGAAAGACTGTGCATTTGGAGAACTAATAGTGTGAAAACAGTTGAACATTCTCAGCATCAACGTAACAATGGAGAGCGTACCATCCTCTTCACAGAATAGAGAGAGGCACGTCGTCGTTATCTCACTTGATCTGTCAATGCCCTCTGCATCGGTCACTGACTTAAAACTGAAGACCGTTAATGGGGGACCACCCTTACAGTGCAACCAAACATGCAGATGTGTTGTCTGGAGATCAGGCAAAACACACACTATCACTCACACACACACACACACACACACACACACACACACACACACACAGTGCTGTTAATGTGTTTAGCTGCTGTTTTATGCGCTACCTTCCTGTGACAATTAGCTAACTGTTGATTTGTCTGGCCTTCGGGCAGACATGAATTCAATTAGCTACTTGTTCGGCACTCAGCTTAAGAATTAGTTGGTTTTATTTCGCAGACATCCTTTTTCTGTGACGTTCTGAGAGCCAAGAGACCGAGGGAAAGCTCTTCAGCAGAGAGCACACTGATGACCCTCCTTATACATCTCAACTGACGCCAGTACCTTGAAATCACGCCCCTTTTTCACAAGTGAACGTCTATACGTGACATTCAAACTGGTTTTTTGTATCAATGCCCTAAAGTGCGGTTCAGAATTCTGGGTAACTGAATTTTTGCTTTTATTCGTTTTTATGTTGTTTCCATAGTAATGGAAACAACATAATAGGACGGGCTAAAATTTCCACGTTCATAGGCAAGCATCTGTGGTACAAACGCACGTCACTGCCGATCTCCCGCAGAGACGATTTTGCAAGTGTAACTCTGACAATGACGTAAGAAAACTTGCGTCATCGATGCTGACGCGTATGGTGTTCCGAACGCACTTCTCCTCCTCAGTGAGTGCCGTCTGTGCGGATGTGTGTGCGTGTGTGAATTGTGTCCAGGCCCGTTTCTTGGAAAATACTCAACCGAATGGCTTCAAATTTGGGGTATCCAAATATATCAAAATGTTACATTAGACGATTCAAGCGTGTGATGATTGCTTACGTGATTTGGGAGTTATCGCCCTTTTGAGACAAGTTGGTTGTCTTTCGTGTACAGGCGTAATATTTATTTAAATCACTCAATTTTTTGGCAGTAGATAGCTTGAATACGGACTCTGAACAGAGTCACTACTAGAAAATGGTCGCTCTTATAGTTTTCATGTAAACCGAGCCTGAGTTGACATTGCATGTGAACCCAGTTCAGATGCCTATTTCTCCGAAAATACTAAACCGATCGATTTCAAATTTGGGGTTTCTTAATGAATCAAGATTGTTGAATAGAAGGCCCGATCCAGGTACGATTGCACACATGATTTGCGAGTTATCGCCCTTTTCAGAAAAAGTGGCTTTCTGGCGATTAAAGGCGTAATATTTACCTAAACCACTCTATTTTTTGGACATAGATAGCATGAATACGGACTCTCAACTACGTGAATTTGGAAGGTTGTCGCTTTTATACTTTTGGCGTAAGCCGTACCTGATGAAAGTGCTGGTGAACACACTTTAGATCTCAAAATCGCTCCTACTATACATAGAAAATGAGCCTGGGGTGCCATAAAAAATATACAAAAAAATTATAAAAATTCACTGCAGCCGTTGTCGTCAGTTGACTCGAAAATTTGTACACGAAGCACATTTCCTTTACACAAGCCACACGCCTCACAAACATCGCAGAAAAAGGCACACGCGCACTGACGCAAAACTGTATCAGCGTCAGTTTGCCGACGTCATGTTTGATTGACGTGGGGGTGTGTCGTCACTTTTCGGAAGTTCTCTATTTGTAGACGGGGAAAGCGGGAGTTTCATTGATGTAGTGAGCTTTGTTTTTCCCACTGACTCTCACTCAATAGCATAGTAGAGTGAGAGAACACCACATAGGTCTCAATGGAGCACATGCACAAACGCGGCTCGCGCAAGTCTGCGTGCGTGCGTGCGTGCGTGCGTGCGTGCGCGCGCGCGTATGTCTGTGTGTGTCTGTGTGCGCGCGCGCGCAGCAGACATAACACATAGTGAAAAAAACGTTCGCCGCGCAGACTTGTCTGTTAAACACATTGAGCCGGTATAAATTCGATCTTTACGCTGCGCAGCAGCAACACTTCAATTTTCATGGGGCTGCTTTCATTGCAAGAATTGTGTCCGAGTCAAAGTTATTACGTCAAATGTATTATGCGTCATCCCAATGGAGAAAACGTCATAGATTTCAAAGAAAACAACTTGACGTCTCTCTTCCAAAACCAAGATTGGTCTGACAAGCCCGGTCAGTTGTTTCCATTCAGAGAGAGAGAGAGAGAGAGTGTAGTGTGTGTGTGTGTGTGTGTGTGTGTGTGTGTGTGTGTGTGTGTGTGTGTGTGTGTGTGTGTCCTCCCGAATACATGGCATTACAAAAGAACGACCGTGACGACAGCAGGTGATTAAATGGAAACAACATATTGGGCTGGTCAGTGGCCATCTTGTTACCTATTACCAACATTGAGAGCTGGCAGTATGAAATATACATGTATATAGATCAGGTATCTCGCCGGCGGCCTAATACGGGATTTACTCTCAACATTTTTGCCTGACACACTTGTCTCGACATAAGAGAATTTTTCAGTTTTCAAGGTTTAAATGTTATCTAAGTTTGAAGCCTGTCTTGTTTTTAGAAACAGGCTATAGATTCCTTACCTATAACGAGCACATGGCACTCGTGCCGGCAAGCACTTGTGTGTGCGACCAAACATGAAGCTACTCAGTTCCTTGCCATGCGACTGACCGCGCATAGCGTTCTTCACCTGACCCTGTCAGCCATATACGATTACTTTGTCCTGTTTTTCACAGCATATAATATCTCAACACATAGCACGTGCAACACTTTAGATAAAGCCAAGGACTGGGGGAGGCAGTAAGGAGAGCGTGCATTTGTAGCTTACTATGCTCTGTACCTATAAGCAAGTAATGGTTGCAGCAGCGCAAAGTACTACTTACAGGGAACGATACGAATGTGACAGTGGACGCTGCAAGGGAGAGAACTGCCTGTATGGGAAGAGTGATGACCAGATCTAACAGTTTCCAGCACAGAAAAAAAAAAAAAAGAATGGTAGGAAAGAGGGAAAGGGGGGGGGGGGGAACTAAAGGAAACTGAAAAGAGGCAAGACCGATGAAGCCCCCCCCCCCCCCCCCCCCCCCGAGGGGGCTTCGATTACTATGCTCTGTTCCGAGGAATGCTACACAAGTCGTACTTGGACAAACTTTTGACCCTAAAATTGCGAAAGTTCACTTAGGCCTATGCCGAGACGAGTGTGTCATTCAGAAAATGGGAGTAAAACCCACATTAGGCCGCTAGATACCTGATCTATATTTCATACTGCCACTATAATTATGTAAGCGTATAAATGATTAAAAGCAAAAATTCAGTTATCCAGAATTGTGAACCGCACTCTAGTATAATTATCACTAACAGCAACATTTCAACTCACGCAGATTGCCGGTGGCGTTTAACCGTTTCCGCTGGTGACTTGTTTGGGCGGCTAATAATAAATGCGCTCTTTGTCGCTGCTTCACGTTACTTTTGGATTACACAGCATGCGAATGACGTTAAGCTTACCAAAGGTTTTTGAGACATCGGATGGGAGGAGAAGTATACTGGATTCCACAGTCTTAGAGTCAGACAGTAAAAGCATAGTGATTTACTGCCGTATATACAAAACAGGCTGTCCTCATGTTACCGCTTAAAGGGAGACGTTACTTGGTTTTGCCTCCCAGGCCCAGCGCATCTTTGAAATATCCACAACTGAATCATTGCCTGGCGGACTTGTCAAACGCCAGTCGACGGAATTTGCAAACGATCACGTGTTGGTGGAACGTCCCGTTCGGACAGGCAAAGAGGGCGATGCACCGTTCCACTTCATTGTTTCCAGACGTTCACACGTAGCACGTGTATGTGTTCTCCATCCCGATTATGCGCATCACTCGTCATCAAAGTGCCCGGATTATGAATTATAGATGCTTGGCAAGGGAAGGTAACTACACGAAATGAGCTGCAGCCTGTGTGGTCAGCAATTAACACTATTTTTAGATAATTGGCCTACCCTCCATCTTGAACTAATCCATTTGCTGGCTAGTACTACTTTGGTAGGGTGTTTGGCACAAATCACCCAGACAATTTCCTTGCGTAACAATATCCAGCCTTTGCATGGTTGCAGTAGTGAGCACTGAGCTGGGTGTGGTCATCTATACAATTTGTCAAAACGGACGAAACCAAAAATAAAACTTATATTCATCCCTTTCCACGCGATTCACAAAATCTAGTTCACTGATTAATGTGATTGACTAACTGAAGGAATCCAATGCCAAGATCACCAACCAAACAACCAAAGCTGTAACATGACGCAGGTCATAATACCTCCTGGAGAAGGACCAATCTATAAGTTTCAACACTAAGTTTCTTCCTCCTGGAGAAGGACCAATCTATAAGTTTCAACACTAAGTTTCTTCCTCCTGGAGAAGGACCAATCCATAAGTTTCAACACTAAGTTTCTTCCTCCTGGAGAAGGACCAATCGATAAGTTTCAACACTAAGTTTCTTCCTCCTGGAGAAGGACCAATCTATAAGTTTCAACACTAAGTTTCTTCCTCCTGGAGAAGGACCAATCTATAAGTTTCAACACTAAGTTTCTTCCTCCTGGAGAAGGACCAATCTATAAGTTTCAACACTAAGTTTCTTCCTCCTGGAGAAGGACCAATCCATAAGTTTCAACACTAAGTTTCTTCCTCCTGGAGAAGGACCAATCTATAAGTTTCAACACTAAGTTTCTTCCTCCTGGAGAAGGACCAATCCATAAGTTTCAACACTAAGTTTCTTCCTCCTGGAGAAGGACCAATCCATAAGTTTCAACACTAAGTTTCTTCCTCCTGGAGAAGGACCAATCTATAAGTTTCAACACTACGTTTCTTCCTCCTGGAGAAGGACCAATCCATAAGTTTCAACACTAAGTTTCTTCCTCCTGGAGAAGGACCAATCCATAAGTTTCAACACTAAGTTTCTTCCTCCTGGAGAAGGACCAATCCATAAGTTTCAACACTACGTTTCTTCCTCCTGGAGAAGGACCAATCCATAAGTTTCAACACTAAGTTTCTTCCTCCTGGAGAAGGACCAATCCATAAGTTTCAACACTAAGTTTCTTCCTCCTGGAGAAGGACCAATCCATAAGTTTCAACACTAAGTTTCTTCCTCCTGGAGAAGGACCAATCCATAAGTTTCAACACTAAGTTTCTTCCTCCTGGAGAAGGACCAATCCATAAGTTTCAACACTAAGTTTCAATGGCGCCAGCAACATCAAGCAACCCGAGGTTCAACAAGACGCCGAGTAAACTAGCCAAGAAAACATCAACGTGACGATAAGAACGCTGTGAGTACGAGTAACCAAAATGTATCAAGATGACGCCGATAAACGCAAACGATACCCAGTTTTCGGCAAAGACAACAGCGAAGCTGTATCTCCGTCTGCTGAGTACTGTGTGGCTTCCTCGATGGTGACCAGAAAAGGCATTACCTTCATAACATGAAATCTATTTTGCTGTTTGACGACCTGCGGCGATGTCAGCGATAAAAGCGGGACCCTTTTAACTGGCAAACGCCCATCGCCTTCACCCGCCACCATCACCGTCAACTGGTGGCGGCCATTGAGCCGGTTTGATCTGTGTGTGTGTGTGTGTGTGTGTGTGTGTGTGTGTGTGTGTGTGTGTGACAGTGTGTGTGTGTGTGTGTGTGTGTGTGTGTGTGTGT
The DNA here is from genome assembly GCA_018292915.2 of Batillaria attramentaria. NCBI lineage: Eukaryota > Metazoa > Mollusca > Gastropoda > Batillariidae > Batillaria > Batillaria attramentaria. The sequence goes on along the minus strand of JACVVK020000007.1, from coordinate 533,886 downwards.
GTGTGTGTGTGTGTGTGTGTGTATACAGAGTGTTCCAAAGCCTAGTGATTTACACGGTACGTCGATTCTTCTTGACGAAGGCGGAAAAGCTGCTCTGGTATTTCCACATTCGCGCAGTCTGTGTGCTTCCCCTGCTGTGCTCTCTGACCGATCACCTTAGCCGCATCTCCTCGTAAACTCATCTGCCAAGTGGGATAAGTCGCCCGGCCTGCCGGACTGAGGACGCCTCTCAATGAACGGTTCGCCGCCAGTCCCCAATTGTGCGTCGGCCTTGTCGCCGCTGATATGAAGGAAATCTGATTAGAAGTCGTTTGTTGTGTCTTTAATTGAATTATCTGCCCAATCCAATTGGGACGGCGTGGCTGGCGGTCCCAGGGTCAAGCTAGAAGGAGGCACTGCCCACCCAAGAGACGGCTGGTCAGTTCGTGAGACGATCCCCACACCATTGGATGTGTCGCCATAGTTTTCGGTTATTTATAAATACAAAGAATCAGAGGGAAAGAGAGAGAGAGAGAGAGAGAGAGGGGGGGTACAGGTTGTCTTTTCTTTGATACTGTCTAGTCTCATTTGCAGATTTGTTTTCAAACGACTTCAAACACGCTGCATACAGGGATGGCTTTATCTAAACTTTGACACACAGAAAGAACTTAAACGCCGTTTTCGAGTTTGTTTCCGTTGTGGGGCGTGAATTTATAGCACTGGTGCAACGGTTACTTTTTCTATGGAATGTGGACTGAGCGGTTTTGGCGCGTGAGCCTGCAAATGTCAGATGGAGATGAAGCTCTCCCACTGGCACTGATCGCTTTGATGCCTCATTGTGTCAGGGTTACAGCTTCACTCCCTCAGGCAAACGTTCGAACACTAGCGTGAAGTGTACACTAGCCGGCTCTTTCTGATCTTTCGTGAAGATAAAAGTAGTTTCTCCATTTGAGTTAAGTCAGCTTTTCTTCAACATCTCAGCTGTTACTACATGTACAGCAGTCTTTGGCCCACCAGCCACACAGAAAGCTGTCTCCACGTCAGAAAAGAAGCCGAGAAAAACACAACAACTACCAGCCAACCAGTCAACCAAACAAAGAAACACTTAGCACTGAGGTTGAGGAAGTAAATGTCGGACGATATTTTCATTTTGTTCCAAGTCTGCCATACCATTTTTCTTCGTACTGATAACCTCTGTCGCGATGGAGAGTTGAATGCTTGTTTGTTAACATGTATAATTTCCTAGAAACCAGAGTATGAGCTTCTGGTAGTTAGAACTTGAAAGTCTGAAAGCAGCTGAAAGGGGGGGGGGGGGGGCGTATGCTGACTGTTCGGTCGTATGTATCAAAGTTGTGTCCACTAGTCCTTACCGAAAAAAAATGTGTAATGCATAACACTGACTCAAACAAAACAGAAATGTTTTTTTCGCATCTGTTCACTAGTTCCAGTGGTTTTCCTTCCAGGTCATGGATGGAACCCACGGACGGCTAGGACGCTGGGGCAATTTTTATTATGCATAATGATTAGGATTAGGATGATCGTAAATGGCAAATGTCAAAATTCTGTTCCACGGCAGTTTAACCAGTATGCGTGTGGCGATAAACGCTGATACACAGCGTGCAGACAGAAGAAAACAATCTACACCTCATTAAACTTAGTTTTAAGTGTAGTATATCTGAACATTGACTGAATGAACTGCGCCTCCTGATTCGATTTCTAAAAATTGTGTCACAGACTTACGACGCTAAGGTTACATGGAACGTTATTTTTCACATAGGAGCCCTAGTCATGAAGGACCCATAACAACAGAAAAAAGAAAGAAAAGAAAAAGCTAACAATGACTGGGTAGAGTCACAATTACTTCAATGACCTTGTTGTCAATGTTGTTCCATCCAATGCTGTGGTGTTGCAACAGTGCCCTACTCGGCATTAAACCAGAGCTTTATTAGTTTTGTATGGCTGTTGTAGCTGAAGTGTTCAACCCAGAGCTGAATGTGTGCTTTGACGTTGTAGTCGGTCAGTGTGTCACCCGGGGCAAATCCTTTCTCTGGTGTCCCGTGACAACAGTCTCCTGCTTACATGTCGCACTACCTGACAGCCGAGCAAACATACATACAACAATGTTCACTTGAGCAACGTGCGTTTACAGTATTTACAGCTTTAAAAACAAAGGCATAAACGTAATTTTATTATGCGGCTGTACTTTGAGTGACATCGTGCGAGGCCACAACCGCACGCGACTGTGGTTTGCAGAGGTAGCTGGCTGAGCTCAAAGGCTGACTGAGCAACAGACTGCAACAAACACCTGTTGCGAAGTTAAGCCAGGAAGAACAGCGCTACACAAACAGGCACGTGGCACTCGTCATACGGCTAGGACAGGTGGCAAAACACTTTCCTCAGGTTGGGGAGAGAAGGAGAACAGGAGGAAGAGCAGGAGAACAGGAATTAGGTAGTCTGTTCATTAGAAACTTGATTGCAGGTAAACGTGGAGTGGGAATTGGGGCCGGGGGGGGGGGGGGACAGTGGTGGGCGAGGGGGTGGGGGGGGGGGGTAGAGTGTGAGATAGTCTGCGAGTGAGGACCAGGATTCATCTGTCGATGTCTGTACTTGACCAGAGTGATCGACAGTCTTTCGAAAATAGGCCACTATCCAGTGTCTCCCGACTAGCATCATAGGACAATCAGACAATCAGTCTGGATCGCTGGAATCGGTAACGTACACGCCTTGGTATCTTTAACAAATCGTTAGTGTAAAGACTACAACACAATCTCAGAAAAGTTTAGACTATCAAAACGACAAGAGTTAACTTTCCCACTTTCACAAGTCGTCCGTGGCTATTCAGTTAATTACTGAGGATGACAGGAGACGGTATGGTACTATTAAAGGGCGTGGGCAGTTGGTGAAGATTTGCGAGCTGCACGTGATTCAGTACACGATAGACGCTAATAACCGACCAGCACGGGCCCCATATCAAATTACAGTTTGACTGCCAAACGGTTCTTGATGCCCGCGGCCTTTGAGACAGTTACAAAACTGAGCACAGCTCATGTGAGGTTTCCTTGTTAAGGCTTATATGACACACAGGAGACGTTTTGTTCCAACAAACATGGAAAACAGCTCAAATAAGCTCTTGAAAATTAGGGATGAGGCATGTTGTAGCCGTATGTCACATGAGAAACACACTGAAAAACGCCACGATCGCTGTTTGATCGGACTAAAACATTCCCGTGTGTCATAAGCCTAAGATATAAACCAAACTACACGCGCACTGATTGGTCATACCGGCCACCGTGTTGCCAAGAGCTATCAAGTAGCAAATTTCTGTTATGTGACATCAAATGTCCAAGCAATGCAAAAAACAAAAACAAAAACAAAAATCCCTCTAAGAAAGTCTTTAGAGAGCTAGCCCACTGACGCAATATTTACAGCATTGCGTTCGAAACACTTTTACATTTACTTTTGGGGAGATGTTTGTCAGTTGTCTGTGCACGCCTCAACGTCTCCTTCGACAGACGCTTAAAAAGTGAAATTCTGTATGAATCTGCCCTAGCATAGAGCGGATTTTCTGTTTACCTATGGGTGGTTCTGATGTATAGACTGCCCCCAGGAGGGTAATATATTTCTTAATGACATTACCCATCTGAATTTCGTCGTTCGCTAAGACGCCTGTATATGACCTTTTGTACTTTTACAATGTATGATAATGCTGTTCCAGCTTTCTTAGTTTCAAGCAGGAAATTGTACGAGACGTTACCCCAAGTAAAGAAATTATGCGTACAGTATGTTTTGTTTTCATAAAAAATATAGCGTGTTTGTTCACACACAGGTACAACACTTACAAATTAATTGTAAGGTAACAGGAATATGAACATAGTCAGAGCCTGTAAACATCATGTCGCAATGCACAGGAAAGAGTGCGATTAAAAAAAAAACCCTGCGACATTTCCCATTAGAAAGGATAGTATTTCAATCAGGCCGGCCGGCAGTAGCGTTGTGAAACAAGGAAATGCTTCATGATATTGGCTGTCGTACATAATGTATGACACACACACACATTCCCTTGCGGGGTCATAAAAACTAACAACATACTGAGGTATGGCGTAACCTGATTATTTATGATCAGTTTCCGGGTCAGAGTTGTAGAATTTACCACACTGAGGGGGGGGGGGGGTCTAGCCAGTGTCTAACCCCAGTCACGTGGTCGTACCTTTAGCCAAGCCAAGATTGAGTTGTCACTGGGTTGGTTTTCGAGTTAGCTAGTTTCCTTCAACACATTCCAGTACAAAAACACCGTATAATTCCAGTCATCTGATGGTCTCGTGTCACCGGCCTTAGACTGCAAACCGTGCAGTGAACAAATCCATCATCACAGACAGCTTCTGTACATGAATAGTCTGTTTCCAAGTCAGTAAAGATCACGAGGCATCAGCGGCTCGTTGAATATCCAATGTCCATTCCCGGTTCCACGAACGTCGACACTGATGCTAAGGCGATGTGCAGACGTAAACCGCGTCAGTGTGTATCTTATTCCTGCCACACCGGTAAGTTGATACTAAATGATATATACCGGCACAGTCTACTCAGTCAGTCATTATGCCTACTTTCTGCATGACATTACAGAGTTGACTGTGGGACTTTTGTTTTTAACGGTAAAGAGGCGAATGGCAGACATCTCTCACAAACATCGTAGACTTGTGTTGTATCAAGTCGGAAATGCACATTTTTGAGTCGAAACTACACTTCGAAAACTGTCTTCACCCGCCACCAGCCATCTTCACGCGGTTCCGCGTCATTTGATCACGCATCTAGCACGGGCAAAAGGGAAATAGTTCCCCTTAAAACACACACACACCCACACACACACACACACACCCACACACACACACACACACAATCCAACTGATATTCGGAACCTTGTCAGTTTATGTGCACAGCAAGTTCGTCGAATTCTTACGGTTGCTCGAGAGAACATTTTTGAGGAAGCGAAATGCACTTGCTGAAGTCGTCAGAGCAGCAAAGTACAGAATACGGTTGGCTAGCGTCCAAGTGAAGACGGTGTTGCCGGATTTTATGCAGTGAGATACGATCGCCAGTATGGCGGACTGTGTGGTTTGAATGCGTGCACTCAGTAGAGCAGGGCCGGTGCCAAAGCGTACGGAAGAAAAACAAAGATTTGTTTCTTTCAGTTCTCGTGGACCTCCATAGCTCCTGCAGGTTTATCGGACACGCCACTGCGGGCTAGTTGCTATTGTTGTTGGTGTCTTTGTTGTTGCCGCCGGTACGGCTGGTTAGACTCCTTATCGTTTCAATTAGTGTTTGTCTGCTCCGTGATTTAAATTGATTTTCAGTGTGGTTTATTTTAAGAATAGCCGGCTTTCCATTTCACAAATACCGCGAGACAATATTTCATGTTTCTGCCGGTTTCCAAAGGCAACGTGAAAACTACAACCACATACATATCATACCATACACACCGAATAGCTTCCCAATTCAATTTTAGATGGCTTTTGTCACTGCTGAAGTTGTATTCAAATTCACTGTTCATGTATATGTATGGTCAAAATTGTGAGTTTTTCCTTGCATTTTGACATATATATATATATATATATATATATATATAGGGGAAGTAAGTAAAGCTGAGAGCGCTCCCTAGATCTAGGAGGTGTGTGCTTTGTATGCCATTGGACAAGTCCGCCTTGCCCTATATTGGCTACAAGCCACAATGGGAGGTGGGGGGGGGGGGGGATCTACCATCCTACCGCTGAAACGTCTAACAGATCTAAGGGTATCTCACCATTCATAGTGCCCCCATTCCCCTCCCACCGGGAGGAAAATGGTCGGTACGACCAAGGCCATATGAATTGGTGATTTTAGTCGCTCACGACCATGGTTTCGGGTCAATGGGACCCTCATCAGGTGAGCATGCGGCGATACCCTCGAGGGCTGCAACGTCCAACCAGCACTAAAAGGCTGCCCCAGAATAATCTGGTGCGTCTCCAGTACTAGCAGACGTCGCTACCCTAAAGCTCTGCAAGAGGTTTCAGCGGAAAAAGACTAAATAATTTAGAAGGAGCAACTGCCTAGGTGTAATGTCATGTAATTACATTGAATATAGAAAAGGAACAAAGGCGTTACTAAAGCCGAAAACATGCGCTCAATCAGGTCAATTTGAAAGTAGGGGAAGTAAGTAAAGCTGAGAGCGCTCCCTAGATCTAGGAGGTGTGTGCTTTGTATGCCATTGGACAAGTCCGCCTTGCCCTATATTGGCTACAAGCCACAATGGGAGGTGGGGGGGGGGGGATCTACCATCCTACCGCTGAAACGTCTAACAGATCTAAGGGTATCTCACCATTCATAGTGCCCCCATTCCCCTCCCACCGGGAGGAAAATGGTCGGTACGACCAAGGCCATATGAATTGGTGATTTTAGCCGCTCACGACCATGGTTTCGGGTCAATGGGACCCTCATCAGGTGAGCATGCGGCGATACCCTCGAGGGCTGCAACGTCCAACCAGCACTAAAAGGCTGCCCCAGAATAATCTGGTGCGTCTCCAGTACTAGCAGACGTCGCTACCCTAAAGCTCTGCAAGAGGTTTCAGCGGAAAAAGACTAAATAATTTAGAAGGAGCAACTGCCTATGTGTAATGTCATGTAATTACATTGAATATAGAAAAGGAACAAAGGCGTTACTAAAGCCGAAAACATGCGCTCAATCAGGTCAATTTGAAAGTAGGGGAAGTAAGTAAAGCTGAGAGCGCTCCCTAGATCTAGGAGGTGTGTGCAAAGCACACACCTCCTAGATCAATATATATATATATATATATATATATATATATATATATATATATATATATATATATATATATATATAAACGGTAAAGTCCTTGGAATTGGCATTTCTAGTGTCTGTCACAGACGGGCTTCAGTAAATATGTAAAACTTAAAAAGTACACTGGGATAGAAAATAGTTCAAGCTAGAACAGATATAATTATGTCTATTACACGTATTGAAAACAACCATTCCCATTTTATTTGAAAACAGTGTAATGCGTGACTATTAACAAAATAAAATGAACTACACTAAATGATGCATCTGAAGCAAGTTTAGTGTGATGGATACTGATTTGAGAAACAGTCTCGGGACGTTTTGTTCCGTCTTTCTATTGGTATACCATTGCGCGCGCGCGCGCGTGTGTGTGTGTGTGTGTGTGTGTGTGTGTGTGTGTGTGTGCCACGGTGTGTGTGTGTGTGTGTGTGTGTGTGTGTGTGTGGTGTTTGTTGTTATTCAGTATTGCTCTCATATAGTATTTCTAGGCCAGCAGATGACGTCGGTTTGCGCGCAGAGAGAGAGAGAGAGAGAGAATTCTCTTTATTTTACAAGGATAAAAGTATTAAGCACATGTGCTTGTCTTCCAAGCTACAAAGAGAGAGAGAGAGACACGACATGATAGGGTAGAGGGATGGTGTCAGGTCTCTGTCTCCACGGCAACGGGTAAATAGCCGATCATTGTTTCCCATTAAACTTGCTTCACTCGAATCTCTTTCATCCTGGCCTCCAGTCAGGTCTTCTTTGCAGACATGGTTGCAAAAAGTTTTCAAGAAAGTTCATGCCACATGACGTCCAGACTAGCTTCATCAACGCGATATCCGCGGGCTCCTAACTACGATTGGCACGGTACAGTAATCCTCGGATGATGCCTTCCTCGGACAAGTTCAACGCAAGCTCCTTACTGGCTGCTCGAAAACTTGTTATTACAAACAAATGTCATACTGATTTCAATTTTACGTAAATGTGAATATAACACGAGCACGCGAGTACTTTACTGGAGTTACGAATAAGGTTAAAGAATAAGGATACCTGATTATCTCATCACTTGACCGTTACAGTTTTGGTTGTTTTGGTGGTTGTTGTTGTTGTTGTTCCTGTTCTTGTCAGTGTTACATCGTTCTGCTGTGTTTTCTGCCGCAGTTTAATCCTGTAATCATCTCGACAATGGTGTTAGTGTTCCATTTGGTGCAAATCTTTTGTGCCACTTCGATCGAAATATGGCAGCAGAGTGCGATCAGCTATTGGCACAGTACAGGTCCACACGGCCAAGCAACACATTCACCTGGTCGTACGTATCAACCGGATTTCACGAAACAACAACCGGCAACAATCTTACTCTCCCTCTTTCTTGGACGATCATATTAATTCATGCATTAGTGTTACTGTTATCTGTCAAATCCACTAGAGAGAGAGAGAGATGATGATGATGATGACGACGACGACGACGATGATGATGATGATGATGATGATGAAACCTTTATTTCAGGATAAAGTTGTTAGGCACTGGAAGGCCTCTCTTACACACTGTCCTGCTAACACTACAATAGACTTTTCAACTAAGTATAAGGACCACTTTAAACCAGAATCTATGTGGCAAATCAAGGAGATTAGTACAAAACACGCAAGTACAACAAAACTTTTAACAAAAGATGTATAGGAATCCAGCATAAGTAAGGCGTTACTAAACACACTGCTCACGTAAAACAATGCATCAGTCATGCATTTATTATCTTGTACAGAAATTATGTACAGCCTGTCGTAGAGACGAAAGGGACTGAAGATTTCATTAGGTAGGAATGCATTGCTTTGCGAAACTTCGAGCTACTTGAAATGGATTTAAGACTAGGTGGCACGGAGTTCCACAACTGTATCACAGAGAATGACAGACTAGGTCAGTTTGGACATGTCAATTCTAGGAAGAGGCAAACGGTACAAGCCATTCCTCGTTGAAGACTCTTGTCGTGGGCTGACAGCAAACAGTCTTTGCAGATAGTCTGGGGTATTACCATTGAGAATTTTAAGCATAATTTGACTTTTATTCATGACGAGCTGTTTACTGAGCGGAAGAAAATTAATTATGTTAAATTTTCTATCAATAGAAAGGCCTAGGAATAATGATTTTCACAGCCCGACGATAGAGATAATTGACTTTTTTTCATATGTATATCACAGCACCCGTCCCAGATAGTTGACACATAATCACAGTGACTCTTGACGTGAGCAAGAAAGAAGAGTTTTAGGCTACGTGCATCAACAATGTGGCGTAATTTGGAAAGGAGAGAGAGAGAGAGAGAGCATAAATGAAACTCGAAACAATGTAAATGATTCGTATCTGTCTGTTTTGACACAGACGAAATGTACAATGTTTTTTTTCCAGTTGAGATTAATATTACCGAGTCTTGCCTCCATCCTAGAAAGCCATCTTTACGTTTAAATCGTTGATTTTACGCCTTATCACCCAGATCAACACCGGACTGCCTGCGCCAATGGCGTGATTGAAGGATTTACCACACAGGCACGCTTTGGAGAACGTTACACAAACAGTTCTTTTTTCGCCACGACATTTGGAAAAGCAATTGAGGTCAGTGTTTTGTTGTTGCTCGGGAAAGATATCAATCAGAGAGTATAGACGTACGTGTGTTTGCGTCAGGGCGGGGAGAGCCAGCGTATCGCACTATTGTTGGCTGTTGCACTGACAGGGTGTGGTTTGGGCATGTTCAGTGATGCTGATGCTGATGCTGATGCTGCTACTACTCTAACAACAACACAAGCAAACTGTACAGCCAGCTGAGGAACCGTCTGCGTACGATTACGTTAAAAAGCACTGACCTCGACATATGTCAGTTTGAGTTTTACCGGACCGCTGGGGAAAGAACTCACATGTACAGACCGTCTGGCACTGTTTACAACACACTTCAAGGATATGACATATACTATTTTACCAGCAACCGCAGAATTACGAATTAAGTTGTTTATTATTAGTAGTAGTTTGATCATCTCTCTCTCTCTCTCTCTCTCTCTCTCTTCAGTCTTTGACCAGTTTCAGTTTCAGAATGGAAACTACATGTGCTTGAGATATACACTTGCATTGGACACGAAAAAGAGAACCGGATGAGGATGAGTTGGAATATATTTTGTTTACTGTTGTTGTATAAAGTATTTGTTATTGTTGTTGTCGTTGTTGCTGTTGTTGTGTGGCAATGATGGTGGTGCGGTATAGGTAAATTTTGTTAAACATTTTTCTAACCACTGCTAGACCTGTGTCGTCTCCCCTGCCGCGTGTGTTCAGATCAGATCATCTGAGCCATGCGGTACAACATCGTGTAGCGTGTACCATTTCACTTCCTTACGAAAGACATTTAAATTTGAATCCCTTGTCCATGTACTTTCCGCGTGACCACGGGAAATCCTGGGACTGAGAAGGCATCTAATCGACCTGTTGAAATCAGACGTCCGCTCAGTGAAGGGATAAACTTGACTGTGCCGTTGCGCAATGTAGCAAGGCGTCAGTGTGCGGCAGGCATCGCTCACCGTGACCCTTGCCAGTGTCTGCCAGTGGGCTGGGAGTTTCCTATGGCCTCGTGTATTGTGAACTGTGGTGTCGGACTCCGAGTCAGATCATCCACGATGGGTGGCTTGAATACTTGCTTGCAGAGTCGTGCACCTGCAGCTGCAAGTCAAACGTAACCTTTACACGAACATCGACAAGAGATTTTTGTGGGCCACGCTTGGCAGACAGGGCAGCGAGCTGGGCGTCCATTGACTGAGTTGTCATGTCGTCGTAGGCTGCCTCACACATGACCTTTGCTCTCTCTCTCTCTCTCCCTCTCGGCTCTCTCTCCCTCTCTCTCCCTCGCCCCCCACTGACCCCCCTCGCCGAGAGACGGTTAGGACTGATGTGAAAAACTGTACCTTCCACAGCGGCTTCTGTCCAAGTAGGGCAGACCGGCAACTCTCTTACCACACACACACACACACACACACACACACAGCCCTTCTATTCTAGTCACCAAAATGATCTGTATTCCATACTTTCATTTTCATCCATTACGTACAGTCTGACCATGTCATTTTCGTCCTCAGACAGACTTAAAATGTATTTGATGCTGTGAAATATGCATGCATTGTCTGAGAGCACACAGTAAGTGCCATCCGACAACTCAGTTGTGGAAAGGCTAGAAGGAAACCGGTGTTTCCACTTGGCTTGTTCATATCCAGTTGGCCGTGGGGCGGTCTCTTCCACGTTACTTAAGGAACAACATACGTGTATTGCAGAAAACACCGGGGATTTTAGAGAAGAGCGAGACGGCGGCCAGACTCCATAGCCGGTAATCAAGAACCATGCAGACTAATACTCTTTTTCACTGTCACTTGAAAAAAGGTAAAGCTAACTTTACTGGGTGTATGTAAAACACGCGTGTCATCCTGTGGTGTCGTCAGCTGTCTGTGGATGCAACTCACACCGCTACTGAGTTATCTGCAGACTGCACTATCGCTTCTACTTCTCCTTGTAGACGGCCGTCGCAATGTCTTCAGGGGACCCGGCCTTTCTCGTCGCTAACGGAATGTAACGGATAGAGGCCGACAGATCGGTTCCCCCAGATACCCTGTGGGGAATGAAAGATCGCACCAATCAGCTGAAAACCCATCTCTCGCGCATTTTTTCCGCCTGTGTTGTCGGAGCACGCCGGTCAATAGATCGCCATAAAGTCAACGAAACAAGAGGTCATTTACTGCTGCTGCCTTGTCTACGATGATGTGTGGTGGGCACTGACTCAAACACGTTCTAGTAGTGGTCGTCATCTCTGGGAGTGCCAGACTGTGGTGCTGGCATTTTCCTTTAGGTGCCCACTGAGCTGGTGTAAACTCCTGTCCCATTTGCTAGCATCTCGTTGTTATCGTTCAGCATAAATCTAAAGTCCTGGATTCTTTTAGGTGGCGGCAACGGCGGAGGAGGAGAAAGAAGAAGAAGATGGTGGTGGTGGTAGAGTGTGTGTGTGTGTGTGTGTGTGTGTGTGTGTGTGTGTGTGTGTGTGTGTGTGTGTGACGGTTAGAGAGAGAGAGAGAGATCGAGAGAGAGAGTGAGAGAGAGAGAGAATGAATGAATGAATGAATGGACTTTATTTTACAAGGATATAAGTGTTAAGCACAAGTGCTTATCTTACAACTTGTCCTTGCTACAGAAATGAAAGAAAACCAAACACAATAAGTATAAAGAAAGAAGAGAGAAAGAAGAGAAAAACAAACAAACAGACAGACAGACAGACAAACAAGCAAAGCCAAAAACAAATAAAATACATATCAAGGGAATGACAAGCCAAACATAATGAGTAAAAATTAAGGAATACAGCCATTTCAAGCAAACAGGTGAAATCAAGCGTGAAACATGACTTGAGGGGTAAATCATAATCAACGATGAAGTAGACTGGTTGCACCTCCGGAACTGTCCAAAAGATACTTGTGTAGATGAGTCTTAAATGATGTTAAGAAGCACAACTGTTTACGCTTCAGTGGAAGGGAATCCAGGAAGATGCTGCAGAGTAATAGAAACTTGTTTTATACAAGTCCAGTCTAGGAAGTGGGATAATGCGATTGTGTTGGGCGTTGGTATTACGTGATGGCACAGGCTTGAAAAGACGGAGAAGACGGATACTTCGGAGTTGCAGTTTTGAGCAGCCTGAGAGAGAGAGAGAGAGAGAGAGAGATGTTTATGGTTTTTCCCGTTAGCTATGATAGAAGATGAATGGTAACGCTTAGGACGAGAGCAGTGTAAGTTGTTCCTTCCTCAAGAGACTGACGTGAAGCGGAAACCTGTACAAGATGTAGAGGGCTGGGTATTGATCAGGTCTCCCAGAGACAGGTTGTAAGGGGCACGAGGAGCGCTCGGATTACTCTCATGTCGTATATCTTTACGAAAAACATCGGGAAACTTTGCAACAGACATGGCTGACCTCAGCTACAGGCAGATGCTGCTTCAGTCCAGAAGATTTATGCGCACATTACCCCATGATTTCAACGGTTAAAATCAAATGTAGTTTGCTATAAGCCAAACATCATGTTTGAACAATACCGCCCGGCTTGCAGACCAAAGTCTTCTCACCGGTCACAAGGAAACAGATACACACATACAACACAAGAGCAGACAAACATGGAAATGAGCTTGCCCTGAACCCTTCGGGCTCGTCGAAATAAACGGCAAAACTGTTGAGAGAGACAGAGAGAGAGAGAGAGAGAGAGAGAGCGAGAGAGCGATCAACAGTGCATAAACACACAAGACGTGGTAAACGGGTCTAAACCAGAAAAAAATGGCCACAGTCGCGGAAAGAAAAAGAGTAAACTGGTGTCGCGGACAGGGAATGGCGGAGCTAAAGTTGTCTCACCACACAGTCAAGCCGTGATCAGAGTCCCCGCATAACAAACATTTTACACTTTTATCATCATCTGAGAAAAGATTCACATTCTCATAAAAAATAAAAGCTGGAAAACTGGAGAGGCTTCACGCGGCACGCTCTGTTCACTTTAGTGGCAGTCATAATTCTTGCGTGAGAACCGCGCCACAGCATGGCCATGTTTTAAAGGTCTGTTGGTCCTAGGAGGGTTTCCGCTGTCCTGGTCACATCTGGTCCTCACACATCGCCACTGTCGGCTGGTCACAAAACTGTATTCGTATAGTTATTCGTATATAGTTTAGGGCTGTACACACACACACACACACACACACACACACACACACACACACACAGAGGTTAGACTCGTGTTTTCTGAACTCCGTGGCCTTTGAAGGTGGATGGGGAGGAGACTTTCTGGTTATGCTATCTCAGAGTCTGTAGGCCACGGGCCCCCTGGATAGTGTCTGACTTGCCGATAATCTTTGTGGCAGTGCGTGAAGGGAGTACTGTTCTCATGTCTGCCCGCTTCTGAGTTGCTGGATGATAGCACTCTTTCGGTTATAGTGCCCTTTCACAGTGATCTTCCACAGTAATGTCTTTCGTGGCCCTTTACAGTGACCTCCCACAGTGATGTTAGCTGCCTTTTACATTGATTGGTGGGTCCTTTGTGAACTTAACATCCTTTTCCATCACAGAAGTGAGATATCAAAGACGGGGTAACGTGCACACTGCATTCCGTACAAATATTTGGCTCCCAGCCGGGATTCAAACTCACGGCCCGAGCAAGTCCAGTTACGCCCTACCAGCTCGGTTATCCCAGCTGCCCTGCCTTTCTCAGTGATTTTCCACAGTAATGTCTGTAGCGGCCCTCTGCAGCGACGGTCAGGTTACCGTGGCTTTCCTCTAGCCCAGTGGTGTCAAAGTGGCATTCCACAGTGACGCCTGTATCGGTCTTCCACAGTGATGCCTATATCGGTCTTCTACAAACAGTGACGTCTACAGCGGTCTTCCACAGTTATACGTACAGCGGTCTTCCACAGTGCTGTCTATGGCGGTTTTCTACAGTGATTTCTACAGCGGTTTTCCACAGTGAATTTTACAGCGGTCTTCCACGGTGATTTCTACAGCGGTCTTACACAGTGATTTCTAAAGCGGTCTTCCACGGTGATTTCTACAGCGGTCTTCCACGGTGATTTCTACAGCGGTTTTCCACGGTGATTTCTACAGCGGTCTTACACAGTGATTTCTACAGCGGTCTTACACAGTGATTTCTACAGCGGTCTTCCACGGTGATTTCATGTACAGCGGTTTTCCACGGTGATTTCTACAGCGGTCTTCCACGGAGATTTCGACAGCGGTCTTCCACAGTAATTTCTACAGCGGGATTTCTGCCTGATGTTGTGTTTTAGTTGTTGGTTTTGTTATCATTTGTTGTTGTTGTTGTTGTTTTACCTGACGAGAAACGTTTACACCGCCATGGCTGTTCTGAGAGAGAGAGAGAGAGAGAGCCCGCCCATCCACCAAGTCGAAAGGAGAGAATGGCAAATGCTGTGTGCAGAACTAGGTCCCGTTTTTTTCACGCGTTGTCTCGGGATAATGTTTCTTTATGTCTGTTCCTCTGACAAGGGAGCTGTGAAGACGTTGGGTAGGATTTCCACTCATCCCAGCAGCACGTGCCAGCCGCTATCGGCACTGCAGCTCGGCAAGCACAAAAGACTGGCGGTTGATGTTTGGTCTGCAGCAACTTGTTCTATCTACCAACACTGAACACCTTTTGTTGGTGCCCACAATATCTCTGTGGTCAGCGACAGGCCTCATCCTGGAGCGTGAGGTGGTTCAGTACAAACATTCTCAGCCCTGAATCGGTAGGCATGTACATTGTACAGTGGCAACAGCTCAGTATACTACTCACGATTTGTACAGATTTTTACCGTCCGCCCATGGACGCTGGCTTGAAAACGTAGCTATGCGAACTTCTTCAATAATAATACATGTAATAATAATAATAATAATAATAATGAGGAAGGAAACAAATCTCATGTCTGTCACTCTTCAAAAACAACTAATGTTTAAACCCTTAAATCCACAAAGGGAACAGCGGTATGAATGTGGTTAAAGTGAGGCGCCGCCACCAGGCTCACGCTATGAATCACACAACTGAGGTGACGGGCCTACGCGTACGGTATTAGGTCCGCTCAATCTGATCAGTCCTCCCTTGACCCCTACACAGGCATTAATTTTAGTGGTATTACTCGTTCTCACACATTCTGCAAACATTCTTCAACCTTGCTGTGTGTGCTAGATGTACATGGTTATTGTAAGTTTACTGTTATGCACAACTTGATCAGTTTTCGTTTGCTTGCTGTGTCTGTTGCGCTGCCGCTGCTGTTGTTGCCCGCTGCTGCCATGTGGACGCTACTGCTGGCCGGGCGGACCGAGTCCCACACAGTGCACAGGCAGATGAGGAAGAAAGCATCCGCTGTTGGGAAAAAGAACCTCCATAATTTACGTTCGTGTAGAAAATAAAAACGGCTATCTGTATCAAGAAAATCTCTTGGATGAATGTTGTAGTTAACTGGCTTATTCCAGAACTCTCGATGAACTCATCACGGTACATGTCTGTATTTTAGCGTCAAAAGTGCATTTTACTTTGGTGGGAGCCGGGGTGGCCGAATCGTAGAGCGTTGGACTTCTAATGCTCGGGTCGTGAGTTCGTATCCCGGCTAGGGCCAAATATTTGTGCTGGCTTTTTCATCGTTGCCCCGTCTTTGATATCACCCGTATGTGGTGGAAAAGGACCTTTACTCCTCAACAGTTCTAGCCTCCCGCGGTACTTTTTATTGTTTTTTTTTTCTTTCTGCATTGTATTGTTTACCAATCCTGTCATGTTGCATATCAATCAGCTCAGAAATGATTGCTCTTTCATATGATAATTAAGGTTTGGCATACTTACTGCTTGAGGTAAGCAATGGTGACCTTTGACTTTGTTGCTAAAAATAGATTTTTATGCAAAAACTCAGAGAATAAAAATTCCATGATATGAAGTTATTCATGCTAAACTGCAATTTTCCATAAAATGCAACCTGTTTTGCAGCACTTATATCCAAATTTAGGCCCATTTATACAACATTTATAGGTGTTACAACAGAGTAATTAACAACTGTCATCAATGCCCAAAACAGGATCACTTGAATGAATTCATACTAAAACGCCCATAAAACAATTTTTCACCATACATTTGAAATTAAATTTTGAGGTAGTTGACCTGTGTTTACTTCAGGCTCAGCTGTCACTGACAAAACGCACTGTATTTATGAACAGGTGAGAAAAGGTATGAACAGGTGAGAGCAGATGTGTTCGTATCAGCCACTAGAATGGAAATCCAGGAGACGGTTCCTTTTTGTCCTCAAAACACAAGTATGTGTCACATGTCACTATCTGCGTCTCACAGTGGGCGCAAAACGGTTGTCGGTAAAGAGTAAACAAACTTGCGAATTTCCAAGATGCCGTACGAAGGGATCGTCGCAGTGTAGCTTGCGGTGCTTCTAAATAATTTTCTACGTCACAAACTTGTATTTTTTTCGCATGTACGCTATAAACATCATTATTTTAATGAATTACAGGCAGGAAAGCACTTTCACGGGGAATTATTTTCTCACAGTCAGCTCTTGAAGGCATCGATCACGGGTGATCGAAATTCAAGGGAAAGAACTGCTGAGAGTACCCCCCCCATCCCCCCCCCCCCCCCCACACACACCCACCTACCCCACATTTTACTTAGTGCACCATCGTGAACGCTGTTCCCGTGTGATCTGTAGTGTAATGCTTTATAATACTCTCGTTGTCGTGCCAGGCACATTATTAAAATGAAATTTAGGCGATATTGCTAAGCCGCTTCCGCCCTTTCCCCCGGTTTTCCCCACTGGAACTCTCTCTCTCTCTCTCTCTCTCTCTCTCTCTGGTGTGTATGTTTTGTTGTGTTACAAATAACTATGATGTACGCATTGTAGCCACTATATTTCCATTTCATGTTTAATTTTCAGGTACTCTCGAACTGTAAATTTGACTTGATTATTTTTTTTTTTTTGTTCAGTTTTTTTTTTTTTTTTTTTTTAGCTTTCCTTAGTTATGTTGTAGTTGTGACAAGGCAAGGTAGAACTGAAATCAAGTTGACCTCTGTTCATGTACTGTTGTAAAATAAAGACTCTTTGTCATTCTCTCTCTCTCTCTCTCTCTCTCTCTCTCTCTCTCTCTCTCTCTCTCTCTCTCTGTGTGTGTGTGTGTGTGTGTGTGTGTGTGTGTGTGTGTGTGTGTGTGTGTGTGTGTGTGTGTGTGTGTGTGAAGTCTGCCAGTAAGGAATCGCTTTGAACTAAACCGCACAAGTAACACTGAGTTTCTCCGTGGCGGCCACGTGGCCTATGCCTCCTCATAAATTCAAATTTGCTCGACTTTTTCCTGCAATCATTACCACTGATCACCGTGGTTCTCTGATGCTCGCAATCCTAGTGAGGCGTGCGAACTGGAGGCGCCTACAGGCGTGCAAATGGCCTGATCATGTGGCATCAAGGACAACGCTCAATCGTCGGAAGAAACGGATCTACAAGAGGCTTTGTTCGCGCCAGTCCTGGCAGACTGGTGAACTTTTATGCTTTCCAGGTTTTGGGTTGGGTTTTTTTGTTTGTTTGTTTGTTTGTTTTGTTTAAGTTTGTTTTCCTTTCCTTCGTTCTTTCCTCGTCAGGCACGGAGACTAGGGTTGCGCGACGGTCCGTCGAGCATGTAGTAAAATCGAGTCGTTTGAAAGGGGAGAGTGGGGATGGCTTGCACCGGGCGGGTTGGGTGCAGGGGGGGGGGGGGGGGGAATACAACAGTTGGGCTGATT
Organism: Batillaria attramentaria; assembly: GCA_018292915.2. Lineage (NCBI taxonomy): Eukaryota > Metazoa > Mollusca > Gastropoda > Batillariidae > Batillaria > Batillaria attramentaria. Next base: position 515,810 of record JACVVK020000007.1, on the reverse strand, counting down.
ACTGAGCGTTGAACTAGCGATGGAAAGCCATGGACTGGTACAGTTTTTTCTAATGGTTTTCAGTCACCTTCACACAAAAACGTGTGGGAGAGGGCGACATCTGGTGAGAAAGGCGGTAAAGTGCAAGAAATGGACAACCATGAAATAAAATACAGTGAAGTCCGGCTGTAGTGATAGACCCATGTAGTGATAGTCCGGCTGTAGTAATAGAATTTCTTGGTCCCGGTCCCAGTTGTTCATGTTCTTTGTTAACTTAGTCCGGTTGTAGTGATATTTTTCAGGCCGGATATAGTGTTGAACGGCTGTTGAACTGCTAGGACGGGGGTAGGTTAACACAGGACATTTGCAAGCCTGACAAAGACGACAGAAGAAACGTCACAAAACGAAATCAATAGTGGTTCCAAAATCACCTTATTACTGCCTTGAGGCTAGTTTACCAAATGTGCCGCCGCATGTGGCAATAAAAGCTTTGAAGATATCACTACAACTACAAGCGATTGGCCGGATGTAGTGATAAAACCTACAAAAATATCACTATAACCGGACGTCCGGATGTAGTGATAAAACCTACAAAAATATCACTATAACCGGACATCCGGATGTAGTAATAGTCCGGATGTAGTGATAAAAAAATTTGGTCCAGAGGGCTATCACTACATCCGGACTTCACTGTAAAAAGAAGAAAAAAAGTTCAAATCATTCATTTGCTGCTGTATCGGCTGCACCACAACTGGCTAAAATTGCTCCGGACAAACCATCCAGGTGACACACCAGTACAGGCACGTGCACATGAAGCCCGCTGTGAATCATCTGGCACTAGTGTGTTGTGTAGGGGTGTTCACTTAGTGATGGCGGCTGAGGTCAGCACTACCGAAGTTCATGTTCCAGAAAACAACAGACAGTGGGACAGACCAATCTAGTTTGTGTGACACTGACAATGAAGAGCCGCGGCTTGAGAGAGGTTACACTGCAGCCAGAGAGAATGTATACTGCCTACACATATACTGATATAGTATACGTGCTCCCTGTTACAGTGTCGCCATCATCAAAGATACGTGGCTGAACTGACGGACAGGTCACTTCAACGCGGGAACCTCAGAGACAAAACAAGATAATGTGTTCCACGATCGTTCTGACGATAGTCCAGACACTCTGATTTGTGAAAGTGATGACGTCGTATGTCAGTTCAAGTGGTCAGCTGCAAGAGAAAAGCCTTCCTTTTACTGATTTGTCAAACGGGACGGCACACACATAGAGGAGGACTGAACGTCGCATCACCTACAAGATGCTGCTCTGGGTACCTGCTGATCGGGGGAAAATTCAATGCAGGATTGAACAGGGACTGGCCATTATCGGCATACGAAGTTATGGGTGTTGTGCGATACTTCCTCGGTTGACCTTTATAGCAAATCCAGAAAGTAGTGTAGCACACGTGCATCTGTCAGTTACCCTCCCGTTGTGTTGTCTCAGTTATCCGGACATGTGCTTTTCACGCACATGATTATTGTGTTTTCACGGACACTGATACCGAAGTCTAAACGAAATTTCTGTGACTTGGAATCCTTGTCGCATCATTTTGTCTGTTTGATGTATGGCATATTTCCGCAAGGCTTTGTAATGCCCCCTTCCCCCCTTACCCATTTGCAAAGGGCAATAATGCCTGCCTGCGCAATAAATGATGTGACTGTGAGCCTCTCTCTCTCTCTCTCTCTCTCTCTCTCTCTCTCTCCACGCCTTCAACGCGCTGTTAATAAAATTTCCACCTGGTGTCACAACAATGCTATGATCCTAAACCCAACAAAGACTGAGAGTATGGTTATTAGTACAAGACAAAAACATCAGCGTGATACTTTGTCAATCAGTTTGTCCCTGAATAACAATCCCATCTGCCAAGTCGCTGAGCATCGTCTCCTCGGTATAACTACAGATAGCCAGCTTAAATGGCAGTCCCACTTACACAACCTTTGTAAAACGCTGTCACGGAACCTATTTCTCCTAGGAAAGCTGAAACATGTGACCGATTCGGAGACCCGTAAACTCTTCTTTAACGCGCATATCAAAACTCACATAGATTATGCTTCCACCGTGTGGGATGCCTCGAGTGATGTCCACTTGAAGAGATTAAACTCTTTACTTCGCAGAGCGGCAAAACTTATCTTACCAGGCCCACATCTAAACACAGAACAAAAGCTCAAGGACCTAGAAATTCTGCCATTAAAAGAGCACCTAATATACAATAAGGGCGTGCTAATGTTCAAAGTGTGGAACAAGAAGCTCCCCGATTATATCCTAGACCTGTTTACTACCCCACCTCCTCTGTATTCAAGATCAAGACAACATTTCACCATACCACAACCCAGAATAGATTTATACAAATCCAGCCTGTCTTTCTCGGGGCGGGCAGCTTTGTGGAATTCATTGCCACGTAATGTCACAGCAAGGCCAACGCTCGCAGATTTTAAAGAGGAGTTCTTCAAGTATCTACTATCTTCATTGTAAACATTCTTCACCTCACCTAATGAAAACTGATGTTGGCATGTCCGCGCGCATGAGCCAAACGACCCTCTGGCTGACTTCGTTTTGGTTTTAGTGGCATTTCTAAGTATGTTTTTTCTGTTGCTGTTGTCTGTTCTTGTTTTCAATTAATCGTGTATCTCATGGCTTGATTGCTTTGCTCAGCTCTTCTTATCTTCTTTTATGCTTGTTTTTCTTTGAATTCTCTTGTGCTTTTATCATACCATTATGTTGTACGTAACTCGTTGTTTAGTGTTCAACGGCAAGTTTGAAAAATGGTTATTGTAACCAACATCTTATACCGTTGTTAAATAAAGCATCAAAGTCAAAGTCAAAGTCAAAGTCTCTCTGTCGCTCGGGTCGTGAGTCTGAAGCCCGGTTGGGGCCAAATCAGTATTTGTGCTGGCCTTTTTCTCGTTGCACCGTCTTTGCTATCACCCTTGCGTGGTGGAACAGGACGTTAAACTCCCAAACACCCACCCACCCTCTGTGTGTGTGTGTGTGTGTGTGTGTGTGTGTGTGTGTGTGTGTGTGTGTGGACTAGTCCGCGCAACAGATGTTCAGTGAGAATGATTGTGGTATGACAAAAGGGCAAGAGGGAGTCGACACCATGATACTACATATGATATGATTGTGCAGATTGATTGATGTCACCAAACTCAATACACAACACTGCGGACCCACACGCTGGCGCGAACTGGTTATTAAGAAACAGAGCAGGAATGATATGAGGATGGGAGTGTAAAAGCAGGGCGGACAGAACGACATGCGGGTTGATGGAAATGTAGGGGACTCGGTCAGGACTGTGATTTGAAAACAAGGCACTGGTTGTGATATACTGGTAGAGATGAGTGATAAGGGCGCCTGCTGATTCCCCCTGCCCGGAGTCCCGCCACCCTCCTCCACCTACGTCATCGGTGTGTAGTGGCGAGGCAGCTACCATCGCCCCTGCAGCCAGTTAGCGCTTAAAACACGGAGGTCTGGTGATAACCCACAAGCCTTTACCGTATCCAGTGCGTGGATCGAAGACATGATGCGTCGGTTTCGCCCAAGGTCCACTGTCTAGATTACGACGCGACGTCACATGAACTCAGTGAAGAGATACTGACTGATTACCATGTGTTTTGACATGGTCGTGGGGTAACCTTTTCGTTGCTCAGTCAGCCAACTGCTAGCTAATTCCTCTTCATAAATTAGCATGACGTTGCTGCCCCTGTCTAAACGAATCAGAAATTCGTTATTCTGGTCACATCTTTCTAAAGAAAGAAGTGTGAAAACTGACGCCTAGTCGTTAGGAAATCATTTAATCGTTGCCACGTGGTCAAGTGTTTGGGAATTTCTGACATTAAATACGTCTTCTTTTCATAGGAAGCGGCCAGATACAGAACACAGCTGCCTGCAAACAGTGGTTCTGGAAATGGCAACCAACGGTTACAGACCGGTATTAGCTTCCGGGTCATGTAGTAACTCCGCTAAATATAGTAGAAAATCTTTGCCCCTTTTAAAATTTGTGTGCAGAGTAAAAATGGTAATCTGGTGCTTATTGTTGGCCTTGTAAACAAGTTTCATGCCAGGTAATAGTAAAATGAGGGGAAAATGAGGCTGGCTTGTGGACTATTTGTATTCATGCGCGGCTGGCACAGGAGCCAGCAGACGACCGTGGAATGAGGGGATATGTGGTCACTGCCAACATTTCAACAACAACAACAACAACAAAAAAAACCGGAACATTGGAATTTGTTGAAATTTACTCTACACATGAGTCTATGGCTGCCTGATTTTTGTGATTTTTCTTTGAATTTTAAAGCATTTCTAAGGTGTCATCTGCAACGTTATGTGTAAGAGGAATATATAGTTTTCCTCCAGATTTGCATCTCTGGTACGTAGCCAACAGGACCAACAGTCTTTCTCAGTGACTCCCTTTAGTCACATGGTCGAATGTTGTCTGATCGCGAAACAGTAAAACTATTACACTGGAAAAGGGCAGGGCAGGCAGAGTGCTCACGGTTGCCCCGAGATCGATGCAGTTCGTACAGCGGCAAGCCGTGCATTCCCAATGTCACGTGTACTGTGTGACCTGAAAGTCAAAGATACTTTCTCGATACTGACAAAGTCTGCAAACAGGTTTTTATTCCACGATGTAATGTTTAATTTGCCGACCAGGGAACAATTTTCCACATGTGGCAGAGCTCAAGGGTACTGGGATGAACAGCAAATTCACCGTGGCAGATGTCACATGTTGACCATTTTGCATGTCATTGTTGGAAGAGGCAAATCGCTGTACATGTGTACGAGGAAAGAGAGCTGGACAGCCCTCAGAGGATGATGTTGACGTGGAGCAGCTAGATAACATTAGTGGTCACCTGCCTCAGGCACAGCCCGCCGAACAGCTCCCCAAGCACACATCATTCTGAGGTATCGATCACGGCAAGCTGTCTTTTAGGGATGACAAAGGATAAATAAAGCGAATGAAATATGGAAAATGTGATATTAAGCAGTAAAGTATGGAGCATGCGACACGACAGCAGAGGCGGCTCAGATGAACCGTAAGTTAGTGCCCTCACCACGCACACATTAGTGGAGTGGAACAGTGATGTCAGGTCACGTGGAATAATGCCGGGAAATGCTTACTCAATAATTATGCTCTCTCTCTCTCTCTCTCTCTCTCTCTCTCTCTCTCAAATCAGAGTTCAATGCAGGGACGTACTGCTATCGCAATCATTAAATTCAGCGGAGATTTCGCCTTAGGATCACGGAAATAAGCAGATATTTTCTGTACTCACCCTCACTGTACATAGCAAGTTAGCATTGAAGTGATCTTGATACTGACGACCTATATACTCCACCATCATAAGGAGAGCTCTTGCTCCGTAAGGAATATCGAATACATGTTACTATGCCTTCAAATCATGTGATACCAGGACAGACAGAACGCCACAAAAACATAATTATTATTTTTCCTTTTTTGTGAAAACACGTACTGCTCCAGTCCTTTAAACAGGCTACTATTTTGTATGTGTGTATTTTATGAACGGACCGGAGGCATTTCTCTCTCTCTCTCTCTCTCTCTCTCTCTCTCTCTCTCTCTCTCTCTCTGGTTGAAGCAAATCTAATCGAGGGCACTTTGCCCCTTCCCGCCAAAATTCTCTGGGGTCATCAGCAACTGTTTGACAGACTTTGATGCCGCCTCATATACGAGATCCTCCTCCAGTGATCTCTGGCCAGTCCTATCGACCAGAATACTAACGGTGCGTCCACAGTTGGCCGCAGCCCGCCCGAATAGCAGACAAACGCAG
>JACVVK020000007.1:265000-507500 GCA_018292915.2 Batillaria attramentaria | reverse complement strand
GCCACCAGCAGACCTGCAGCAGCTTAGTCTTATCGTGATAAATATGCTGCAGCTCAATTCAAGTGTTTGGTCAGTTATAACCTCGACCCAGGAATACGGTATGAACAATTTTCGCTAACAGAAATCCCTCATCAGATGAACGAAAGTCCGGACCCTCCACTCGTGCTTGCCAGTGATGAGATGAAGTAGCTCAAGTTACTGTGGACAATATGTTCGTGAGAACATAGTCCCTAAGAAAAATGCTAGCCTCGGACTTACTGATTTCCCTGAAAGCAGCGCCTCTACTTGTTCGTTTTCACATTTCTTGACTGTAGATGGTTAGCTCCGGGTTGGCGTGGGTTACAGATAGGTTGCGGCTGTCTCCTCCTCCTTCAAAGTCCCCCGCAATGTCAGCTTCAGGGGACGCTACTCCATAATCGCCATGTAAAAATGGCAAGACGACACGAGCAGGTGCAAGCCGGCAGAGGTCGACTCAAGTACGGGGTTGCGCCCCCTGGGACAGGAACAGGCGAAACATGGAAAGAAAAAGTCCAGCTATGTAGCTAATGTCCCTTCAAAGTTTAATTTGCAGTTAGCGCTATCAAAAGTCGGGCACATGCATCCCTGACCAGCATGATGTTGAATGTTAGTTTACTTTGGCTTCACTGGCGTGCGTTTTCTGTGTCATTACACTTTTCCTGCTGCCATTTGGGGCTGCAGGCAGAACGTGCCTTTCCTATAGACTGGATGAGTGGGAACAGCAGATAGAAGCCTACTCTAAATCACCACTCCAATAATCAAGAAACCAATTGCAATGACCGTGAAAACATCACTTGTGAAAGTAGCGTGCAATCACCAAAGAAGCTACGTGTACAAGGTACCAGGGGTTCGGGGGAAATAATAAAATTCAGTGTAGAATGGCTTAAGTCTGTGAAATATGATCTGTGAGTATATTATCATTAATGACACTTTCCTTGAATTGAAAGAGACAGCGACAACGGCCATGGAGTGCGACAGTCAGTGTCTATAAATGCGCCTCTGTGGTTCCACTCATATTTAACGCCAGTTTCTCAGCTGTGCTTCCCATGTTCACTGACAGCACAGCACACATTCAGCTGGTCCCATTTTTCCTAGCGTCGTTGTTTGTCCACGCCTTTTTGTCGTACAAGTGTGTGTCTGTCTGTCTGCGTGTATCTGTTCGAAGCAGCGTGGATTTGTTTTGCTCCAGCATTCCTGCCAGAGGATGATTTGACTAATTGACAGCACCGCCAGGCCAGCACGCGCCTTTGTTTAAACTCGCAGTAAATGCGTGCCGATATATTGCTTTGGAAAGTGCGCCTCGCTTAACCAAGGTTAAGGAAGCAAGAAATGAGCTTTTTACCTCCTTTACACACACGAGATGAACGTCTGTTGTCCTGCTTTAAACGTCTGCTGGTTTTGCAAAACTTCTTGTGCGCTTCTGCCTGGTCCAGATATCCAGAAACTGACCCACACACTTTCGTGAATTAGTGCTGAGTGCCGGTGAGATACCCTTTCCGTTGCCCGGCCGGCTACTTTCAAATCAACGTAGAGTGTCCACGCCGAATATGTAAGACTCCAGGCTTGACAGCGAAAATCAAAGCGACCACTTTCTACTGCCCTGATGGAAAACCTAATATAATAGCCTATAAGTGGTATTGCATAGGTTTAGCACTGTGGTGACTTTGTGGTATCACATTAGCGTGCTTTGGGTATATCCGGCAGGCATTTTTTTTAATTCGTGTTGATCTTTAAGTTCAACGCACTTTGTTTTCTATGTGTGCGCCGGCGACAAGACTAGCTAGTGCAGCCTCACTCCCACTGGTTTCTTCTCTTTCTGCCCACTGCCCGGCTTGTTTTCCAACGTGACGATTGCTTTTCTGCTGGATGGGTGCCTTGTTGTGGCTTGGATACGGCGGCAATAGTGGAAATTTCTCTTCGGAACGAATCCCCTCGTGCGTGCCTCTGTACCCTCCAAATAGTCACTGTATGATTATGAACAATAAACTGATGCTTGTTGAAAGCGGAAGCAGCGGACAGCGGAGAAAACAGTGTTTACCTATCAGTGCCAACACTTTCCGTGACACACGTTCCCGTAATCCCGTACTGTGCATGTGTTTACGTGGAATGGTGCTTAACATCACCTAAGCATTCACCGAGTGGTGACCCTGGTCCCTTTATGTATGATTTGATGGCAAGTCTGGAGCACATGTATTTCCCTTCCCCCTTCCCCCATACTTCATAGCGGCACGGTGTAATGAATCAAGTGCGGTGTTGCCGGATTCCTGAAAGCAATAAAATTTCTATTATCTCCTGAAACTCTGCAGGCCTCTTTCAAAACACTTTCGACCGGACGCCTAGAAAAGCTGACCGAAATTCAACCTGCCGTTTAAACGCAATGAATCCGAGATTGACATAGTCCATAGGGCTACTGTACCTGCAATAGCGGTTCACGCGCCTTTTATTTCTGTTTCAGGAGTAGATAGAAACTGGAGTCAACGTGTGTCATGAAATTTTATTTACAGCATAGTCTTAGTGGCTGTATGTTTCGCTGCAGCAATACGGGAATACGGATTCACATTTTATCCACAGGTATGTCGGCTGTGGTTATCTGCGAGAACCCAAATATTTTAGGATGGGTTGTTGAGCAAAGCTCGGGTTATTCCAAGCATCCATAGACTACCTTAGCAGCCGCGCTTTTCAAGAGAACTGTTCGTACTGAGAGACTTATCTGTGCTTCAGATTCCGGTTTTTATCAGCACTCTGCTCCGGGTCTAAATTTAAAGGCAGTTTTTGAGTCTTCAACATTCCTCAGACATTGCATCTTGTTTTCTGCGGAGTTTGGCGGAGACTCAAAGTTGTTGTGAAGGATCGAGCTGTTCTTCCGCCCCTCCCAGCAGTATTCCTTGTTCCTCACTTCCTGCTACCTGACTGCTCCACCCGCCACCCGCCACCCGCCACCCCCCACCCCCCACCCCCTGTCTGCCTTCTGCTGCTACTGACGAGCATCGTCTGTATCGTAACGTATCTGTAACGACGGGTGTCCTTTGTATAGAACGGAAAGAACGGAGAGCAAACACAATGAGCAGTTTTAGCCTTGACCATTCATCTGGTAACTGGTTTCCTCTAATTTAGAGAAGTACGGTAGTAATGACCCGACAAAATTCTCGACAAACTGTACTGACGGACTGCATAGAATCAAAGTCGTCATTTTATCCACAGATATATGTATATTTTAGTACCCCACATGATCGCGTTCAAACTTGTTTGCGGACTGCTACAGCTGAAGGCAACTATGACACAACTGCTTTAAAAGTTACAATAGAGTGGTGTTTCTTCGATATTACGCCCAGTGGCAAACGGCTTCGTTTAATTCACTGACACAAATCTCTTTCTCTACAAAATTTTATAAAACACGGTCTTCTTCTTTAGCTGAGATGACTTCCTTAAGCTTGTCTGGTATGGTCTCATACATAGCTACAGTCTGAGATGGCCCCATTTAGCATGTCCGGCACGGCATCCTTCAGCTTGTCTGGTATGGCCTCCTTTAGTTAGTTTAGCGTTGCCTCCGTTAGCTACTTCGGTATGGCCTCCTTTGGCTAGTTTGGAGGACCTCCTTTAGCTAGTTTAGAATGGCACTCTTTAGCTTCAGTCTGGGATGGCATCAGGGAAGAATATGGTCTTTCAGTTTCAACTGCACGGGGGGCGTGCGCGTTGTCTTTATTAGATAAACTGCAGTAAAGACATTGTTAGCAGCATAGACGCTTGGAGTGTAAATTACAGACACGATTAATGCAAACTGAATGTACTTTAATCCTATGTACCTTTAACAGTGTCGCTTTCTGTCCACAAAGTGTGTGGGGGGGGGGGGGAGGGGGGTGCGTACAGCTACTGCTGGAATCTTGTTTTATCGGACCAAAACAGTTCCCCGTCATTTCACGAGCTGATGTTTCATGCATCGTTTGTTGCCACAGATACGCTGCGCATGTGATATACACACACTTGATAAATCCCCGTCCATCAATCAAACAGCGCAGCACGACTGGTTTGATTTACTTTGCTGACAAAAATGTTGACCTGAGCATTTGTTGTCTTTTTTTTTAATCAGAGAACATGGCATTCAGCTGTCCATTGATCCTCTGACAGCGTGTAATACACATAAACACAATGCACCTGTCTCTCATATTTCCTATGGGGATGTTTCTTCTTGTATTTCAGTTTACGCCCATGCTTTGCTTCCCTTAATCACACACACACACACACACACACACACACACACACACACACACACACACACACACACACACACACACACACACACACACACACACACACACACACACACACACACATACACACACACACGACCGAAAAACAAAATGGTGCAGAGCACTTTTGAGTACAATTAAGGTACCAGAGAGTGAGGGTCTAAACAGTGCAACAGAAAAGAACTCGTTGGTTATTGGTAGATAGGCAGATTAAAACATGTAACTTGTTGGTTATTGGTAGACAGGCAGATTAAAACATGTAACTTGTTGGTTATTGGTAGACAGGCAGATTAAAACATGTAACTTGTTGGTTATTGGTAGATAGGCAGATTAAAACATGTAACTTGTTGGTTATTGGTAGATAGGCAGATTAAAACATGTAACTTGTTGGTTATTGGTGGATAGGCAGATTAAAACATGTAACTTGTTGGTTATTGGTAGATAGGCAGATTAAAACTTGTTGCAGATTGTTCACACCCATTATTTCTTCGTGAACTAGCTAACCCGCCTCCGCCCTCCCCGTCACCCGCACTCCTCGGACCTCGCGTCGCTCTCACCCCGCCTATCGTTTACCCCCTCGCAAAGCGGCCTTAACCTCCCCGTCACCCGCACTCCTCGGACCTTGCGTCGCTCTCACCCCGCCTATCGTTTACCCCCTCGCAAAGCGGCCTTACCCTCCCCGTCACCCGCACTCCTCGGACCTTGCGTCGCTCTCACCCCGCCTATCGTTTACCCCCTCGCAAAGCGGCCTTACCCTCCCCGTCACCCGCACTCCTCGGACCTCGCGTCGCTCTCACCCCGCCTATCGTTTACCCCCTCGCAAAGGGTCAGCGCTATATCCAGGGGCATTCAGGCCCCTCACAAACCAATGACGTCAAACGCGTCATGGGTTTGTGCGTCCCCCCTCGCGCTGCCGCCTCGCCACGCGGCGGTTCGCTCGGTGAAACCGAACGTTATTATACGCATCCCTGTAATTTAGCCTCATCCTGCTATGTCAGAAAGGTAATTCTTATGTTCCTCCACCGTGCGCGTGGTAGTATATCAATTCAGCAACGCTATTAGGTCTCATAAGACACCGCGACCGTACTGCCGAGATGCTCTGTACTAAAAGCTGCCCGGGGCGTGGTTCCTCTCCAGTCCTGCCCGTACCGAAACGAATGCTTCTATGGGCTGGATGAGTGGAATGAGTTTGGCGGAACTGAACAACGATTTTTGCTCTGTGTGTGTGTGTGTGTGTGTGTGTGTGTGTGTGTGTGTGTGTGTGGGTATGAGTGTGTGTCACTGTCAGTAGTTATCACATACACACTTTACATTTCTTGCACTTTAAAAAAAAAATGTAAACAGGTGATTGATGCGTTAATTTAATTAAACACACACACACACACACACACACACACACACACACACACACACACACACACACACACACACACACACACACACAGAGAGAGAGAGAGAGAGAGAGAGAGAGAGAGAGAGAGAGAAACACTCGCAAAATTGGCGTTTCACGTGTTTTTCGTCACGTATCGGGAAACGGCCGCGAGACCAGAAAACATTTACATAACAGGTCACATCACGGGCTAGTGCTCCAACTTTTCGATATCGTAATAATATCATGATAACACAGCAGGAAATGTGGTTTGTAGGACATAAGACATGCATAAAAACGCAGCATTGTCAGGTACATGAATGCCCCTGAAGGAACATGAGTGCCCCTACATAGGCAATGTCAGTGCTTCTGCATGCATATAATGCTAACAAGGGCCCCGCAATGTACATGAATGTATCACTGATGAATTGAACAACATTGCAGAGAATGCATCGTGAGAGATCACGACAGTATTAAGACGCATTAGGCTCGGGGCAGCTGTGCAACGTGCGCGAATTTTACAGACACCTGCTATGCTGATGACTGTGATCTGCTCTGTAAGTGTTTTTTTGGTATCCCGTGTCGCGATACGTGGTGGAACAGGACTGTTAAACGCCAAATTTCTGATTTTTTTTGTGTGTGTTTGATTTTTACATTAAAGGATCGTAGATCAATTTAGCCATGCTGGATTTTAGCCATCGTATGAAATAATAACTGACAGTACGGAGTCGCAGTGTGCTCGTGCGTAAACGTGAAAGAAAACGTGAAGGCTTCTCTGTGTAGTGTAGAATGTACATCATTAGTAAGCACTATCATAATAATATCACGATAAGACAACAGGAAATTTGGTTTGCAGGACATATGACGTGCCCAAAACACAGCACGTGTCAGGTACATGAATGCCCCTGCAGGAACACGAATGCCCCTGTGTGCAAATAGCCCTGTCAAATAGGCCCGTGTGTACATGAATGCACATTATTAGTAAGCGCTATCATGATAATAAGGTCTAAAATGTGGTTGGATGGACAAATGGCATGTCCAAAACACACCATGTGTCAGGTACATGAATGCCCCTGCAGGAACACGAATGCCCCTGTGTGCAAATAGCCCTGTCAAATAGCCCTGTATGTACATGAATGCACATTATTAGTATACGCTATCATGATACTAAGGGGGAAAAAAAACACCTGAAGACAAAATGCAGTGTGGTTGGTGGGACAAATGGCATGCCCAAAACACAGCATGTGTCAGGTACATGAATGCCCCTGCAGGAACATGAATGCCCCTACATAGGCTATGTCAGTGCCTCTGCATGCATATAATGCTAACAAGCTATCTATGATGAATTGAACAACGTTGCAGAGAATGCATCGTGAGAGATCACGACAGTATTAAGACGCGTTAGGCTCGGAGCAGCTGTGCAACGTGCGCGAAGTTTACAAACACCTCATAGCTGCTATGCTGATGACTGTGATCTGCTTTGTAAGTGTTTCTTTTTTTCTTTTCTTTTTTTTTTTTTTTTTTTTTTGGGGGGGGGGGGGGGATGTCCCGTGTCGCGATATGTGGTGGAACAGGACTGTTAAACGCCAATTTTCCGATTTTTTGTATGTTTGATTTTTACATGAACGCGTTGTAGATCAATTTAGCCATGCTGGATTTTAGCCATCGTACGAAATAATAACTGACAGTACGGAGTCGCAGTGTGCTCGTGCGTAAACGTGAAAAAAAACGTGAAGGCTTCTCTGTGTAGTGTAGAATGTACATCATTAGTAAGCACTATCATAATAATATCACGATAAGACAACAGGAAATTTGGTTTGCAGGACATATGACGTGCCCAAAACACAGCATGATTGTGTCAGGAACATGAATGCCCCTGCAGGAACACGAATGCCCCTGTGTGCATATAATGCTATCGAATGGCCCTGTATGTACACGAATACACATTATTAGTAAGCGATATCATGATAATAAGGACAAAACACCTTGAGACAAAATGAAATGTCGTTGGATGGACAAATGGCATGCCCAAAACACACCATGTGTCAGGTAAATGAATGCCCCTGCAGGAACACGAGTGCCCGTGTGTGCATATAATGCTATCGAATGGCCATGTATACATGTACATAAATGCACATTATTAGTAAGCGCTATCAGGATAATAAGGAAAAAATAAACACCTGAAGACAAAATGCAGTGTGGTTGGTGGGACAAATGGCATGCCCAAAACACAGCATGTGTCAGGTACATGAATGCCCCTGCAGGAACACGAGTGCCCCTACATAGGCTATGTCAGTGCCTCTGCATGCATATAATGCTAACAAGGGCCCCGCAATGTACATGAATGCATCGCTGATGAATTAAACAACATTGCAGAGAATGCATTGTGAGAGATCACGACAGTATTAAGACGCGTTAGGCTCGGAGCAGTTGTGCAACGTGCGCGAATTTTACAGACACCTCATGGCTGCTATGCTGATGACTGTGATCTGCTCTGTAAGTGTTTTCTTGTATCCCGTGTCGCGATACGTGGTGGAACAGGAATGTAAAACGCCAATTTTCCGATTTTTTGTTTGTTTGATTTTTACATGAACGCGCCGTAGATCAATTTAGTCACCTAGGATTTTAGCCATCGTACGAAATAATAACTGACAGTACGGAGTCGCAGTGTGCTCGTGCGTAAACGTGAAAGAAAACGTGAAGGCTTCTCTGTGTAGTGTAGAATGTACATCATTAGTAAGCACTATCATAATAATATCACGATAAGACAACAGGAAATGTGGTTTATAGGACATATGACGTGCCCAAAACACAGCATGTGTCAGGTACATGAATGCCCCTGCAGGAACACGAATGCCCCTGTGTGCATATAATGCTATCGAATGGCCCTGTATGTACATGAATGCACAATATTAGTAAGCGCTGTCATGATAATAAGGGCAAAACACCTGAAGACAAAATGCAGTGTGGTTGGTGAGAGAAATGTGTCAGGTACATGAATGCCCCTGCGGGAACACGAGTGCCCCTGCATAAGGTATGACTGTGCTCCTGCGTGCATATAATGCTTACAAGGGGCCCTGCATGTACACGAATGCTTCGTTTATGAATTGAACAACACGAGAAGGCATCAGTGGTGAGGGATCGCGACAGTATTAGATGAAATGGGCTTGGAACACTTAATTCCTGCAAAACCGTGCGACTAGGCAAGGTTTGCAATACCCGGGCAGGTTTTAGTACGACATGCCAGTACTGCATCTCCGTAGTACTGTCATGGCCTATTACGATGGTTTCTCATGTTGTTGAGTTGATTTACTACAACGCGTACGGTGGAGGAACATCGGACTGACATAGCAGAGTAACGGTAAACGAGCGCCTGCACAAACGATCGAACGAACCGAACTGGTGAGCGAAAGAAGGATCGCACAAACCCATGACGCGTTTGACGTCATAGGTTCGTGGGGGTGTCCCAATGCCCCTGGAAATAGACATCACCCTCGCAAAGCGGCCTTACCCTCCCCGTCACCCGCACTCCTCGGACCTTGCGTCGCTCTCACCCCGCCTATCGTTTACTCCCTCGCAAAGCGGCCTTACCATTTTGAGTGCTGCTGATGATAACAAGCCTTTCACAGAAAATGTCGTAATCTGTGACTGATTTTGAGAAGGTTCATAAAATTTTGTAGCATCCGCAATTAGTCTTGTGACATTATCATTTCAGATCTGACACCGACCTTTGACCACATTCCATTTTTATCTGTTATCTTTCATCCTGCAGTCAAACACGTCAGAAGCCATTTCTCATAAACTATTTAATGATGTACCGATATATCATTATAAATGTGTGTAGACTGACAGAGAATTTTGCAGCGTGAGCCCTCGTCTATGGTAATCTGTGAGTTTGTTAGCGCGATTTGTTATCGAATAAGTGGCCCACTTTTTTTCCAGGGACGGGTGAAACATTATCATCTGTGAATGTAGTAATATTACTGTGCGGGAACCAGACTATTAAAAGTACTGTTTTTGTTGTTGTTGTTTCTTTAAGCCTGAAACCCCTGTGGTATGATCACACTCTACGGCCAAAAAACAACAAAACAAAAAAACCCTAGTCTAAACATACCCTCACACCCCCGGCCTCCCCCACCCACCCCCAACACTGGCACTGACTTCAATCAGCAGTCAGATTATACTACCTGTGTCTAACCGGCCCTACACCTCGCTCTGCCCGCCATTAATCTTACCCAAGTGCACTATTCTCCTCACTAATCTTCCCCTTGGACAGATTTCCTCCATAACACTTCACCTGCAATATTTTAACCTCTGGACATATTTCCTCCGGGAACCGTAGTCCACCCCCCTCCCCCCTCGGGCAATATTAACCACATTACCCTCACCCCACACTTCCACTATGCTTAGCCCCCGGCCAGTACTAGACTTACTCCCCCGGCAATTCTTGCCCTGCCTTTACCTTCCTAATGAAACTCCCCAGTAAATCCTTCTGAATGAACATTATCCACATTTCGTTCTTTTCCTTTACATACTGATACGCAAAAAAACCCATCCAATATATATAGGGAGTGAACGAGGAAGTGGGCACCCTCCTCTATATATATTTGGTTTTGTTTTGTTTTGTTTTTGTTTTTTACCTGCGTTCATTGTGTTTTTTCATTTTTTCTTTCGGTCTATGTTTGGTGTCGTCGTTTTATTTTTATGTGTGGTTCTTCGTTTGTTTTCATTTTTCCTCAAGGGATCTTGAATAAACTGACTTGACTTGGCCACGTATGCCGTGCAGTTTATAGTTAAGAAACTGTCTGGTTATTACCTTCCTCCTGTACTAACTGACAAGTTTCGCCTCCCTCCCTCTCTCACTCTCTCACACACACACGCACACACACACACACACACACACACACACACACACACACACACACACACACACACACACACACACACACACACACGCACGCACACACACACACACACACACACACACACACACACACACACACACACACACACACACACACACACACACACACACACACACACACACACACGAGCTCACACTCTAGCAGTTTTTAGATCTCTCGCGGCACTGACTGACATTCTAATATATATACAGGAGGGTGCACACTTCTTCGTTCACTCCCTAGTCTCTACTGTAAGGCGTGGAGCTGTATGTGGTGGTTGCTTCCTAGTCCAAGAACACTGCATTCTCCACTAGTTGTCCTTTGCTGCTTCACCCGTCCGCCCGCCGAAGGAGAAAAAAAATTCAGTTATTTCATGGATGTGCGGTGAACGCCGAATGTTACAGAAAAACTGCGAGGTGAAAAGGTGTTGTTTCCTAACGTAGATCATGGCCAGCTTTCACTCTCCACTCATGTCATCAAGTTTACAGCGACTATATCCAGGTCAAAAGTGATATAATTATTCTTTACCAGAGAGTCACGATTATGTTTGATACTGAGTATAATACTGAAAACAGGATCCCTTGATCATCATTTGTTCCTAACAGCTGCCGTCAAACGTATTTTGGATTCGGGCTACTTTACCCAAACCAACACGGTTTTCTATCTGCTACGAGGCAAGACACTTTACTAGCGCCGTCGTGTATTTGTCTAACACATTTCGTGCCGCGCACCAGCCTCCAATGTTTTAGATTCTCTTTTCGGTTTTGGACCTGTATGCGACAAACAAGCAAGATTTTCGGTTCCTTAACAGCTCTTTCTGCAGCAAACACAAGTATGATGGGGCGGTCGGTGGTCTAGTGGTTAAGAGACTTGTCACCAATGCGAGAGGTGAGGGGTTCGAGTCCCACTCGGGGCACAGAATTTTTCCTTCTCGTATGTGGCACCGTTCATTCGGGCCGATCGTCGGGGGTTCTCTCCGGGTACTCCGGCTTCCTCCCCCTCTGCTTTGGAAATGTTCAGCCCACCAAATTTGAAAAATAAATGCAATTCTAAATTCCGAAATTTAAATAGCTGAGCTGGCCCTTCGCACCACGTGACTGTACTATGTGTATGTCCAGTGTGGAGAGAATGCGTGTGATTCACGTGAGCGTGCGTGTTGGGTTCAGTTCGCGGCGCTTTGAGCTGATTCATGAAATTGGGTAAAGCGCCTATACAATACTCATTATTATTATTATTATTATTATTATCAAGGTGTAACACTCCCACTAAACCAAATTTAAATACATGCAGACAGCGATTATTTTTAACTGAGGTCACTGGTCACGGTACATAACCCCGAACTTATTTGGTAGGAACGGAGTTAAATCGCTCCTTACTCTCCGGCGACAGAACTTCGTGCTACTAGAATGACACCACAGTCAAAGTTTAAACTGTATACTTTGCATGTGAATGTTTGCAAGCTTTCCGTAACAGATACAGTTCCAAAACGCCTCGCTGGATGCAGAAGCTTTAACTGAAGACAAATAAATTCTGTATTGTGGGGTGATGCTATACCTGTGTAATATCAATGCTTCTGTCAGCACGTGAGGCTTGTGTATTTCTTACGCCGTTGTAGCAACTGTCGACACAGCAGCGAAGTTTCTTTGAAAACTTTTTTTTTTAACGGAAGCATATCTGCGTGTATTAGGTTAACAATGCTGTTTATGAACCATTTATTGTGACTTCAGGTTAAAAGAAATCAGACCGAAGACAGGAACGATTCAACTGACATCTCACCTCAAGCTTAATAAATTATTGTGAATCGGTTGCTGTCACTCTACGTCCCCTCCCACACCACACACAAACCCGACCCTGAACACACACACACACACACACACACACACACACACACACACACACACACACACACACACACACACACACACACACACACACACACACACACACACACACATATCAATGTACAGTCGACTATGCAGGCTACGTGTATAATATATTCCATTCAGAAACAATCTTAATATTCTTCTTCCTGAGCGACATCTCTGAACGAAAAGTCTTTGACACGAGTTTATAAACACCTTGTCGCGGAACACTTATATAGCAGTGTTCTATAAGTATAGACGTGGATGCCGGCGACACTATGAATAAAACAGAATATTCTGATGCTAGGGGCATCAAGCAAGGGCTTTTTGGGTGCACATCTCTAGTGAACTTACGTGCAGCGTTACTGACAGGAGACAGAATCGCACTTTCCCTCAGTAAACGTGGGACAACTCTTGCCCCACATACTGACACTGTTAAAGTTATGCATGACTTTGAATATCAATCACCCAGCTCCCAAGATCGGCTGCCTTCCGGCTGGTGGGGCCAATACATTCCATGCTAAGGCAGCTCGATGTCGGATTAGAGACAAGCGAAACCTGTGGGGACGTGTTTTGGGGTTACAGGAAACCAGATGTATGTGGGTTTCCAGTTCTGTTGTTTCAGAAGCAGCAACAGCAGCAGCAAGGACAGGAAATTATTACATGTCCGGACAAGAAATAGGAAAGTACAAAAGACAAATTATTATGTAAGAAATGTTTGAAGCAGTAGCATCCCTAAACGTTTTGTTAAAGTTGAGATGAAAATTAAGTCAGAGGAAGTGAAGTAAACAGAATGGTCCACAGAAAGAAACGTCGAGAAAGCCCTCAAGGAACAGCCTGTCCTACTAATCCCCGATATTGATGAAGAGCCGAAAACAGGGCCTCTTTATCCCGTCCCACTGCGGCCCATAGGGGCTGTTTAAAGGTCGCAAATGTCGCACACGGAGACACAATGACACAAATGACTGAAGCGATCTCTTCGGAAAAGCACCGAGATAGAGTAGGCGTAAGCGGCTCTGGCCAATCACGTGACCCCACTCAACGCAGAAGAAGCAAGAGTCGCTAAAGAAAAACCTCGCGACGCTTCTCTTTTGTATGTCAAATTACGGAGAAGTAATTTTGTAGCAAGACAAGGGATGACACCCATGAAAAGGCTGGCGTCAAACATAGAAAGACTCAGATTCCGAGTGAATCGAAAGCTTTGATATGCATATGTTAAAGTGAGTTTGTGTTATCAGTGACTTCATGAAATGTTTAGTGACTGAAGCTTGCGAACTTTGCGGAATGAATCCAAACAAAATATCGACAGCCTGCGTGAGTTCTAGTGTGCTCATGTTGTTGTTGTTATTATTATTATTATTATCACATGCAGCCATTTAATACGATTTTCTCTAAAACAATAGTATGTGCAACTGTCAGTGTTATCAACACCCTGAGTCTAATCTATGCGCTGCTCTTGTGTAGCGTTCCCATGCCACATGTCACCTGTCAAAGTGACTATGCAGCACTATGGCGCATTTTTGTCCAGATATCATATACGTGCAGCATCACGACACTGACCTCGTGCCACCTGACGCTTCACAAAACTGTTCACGTCTCTATGGCGACTGTCTGGAAAGATCGCGTACAGGTCTGTTGGCGGTCTGTGTACTTTGGTAAACTTGACTTTCAGCTTCTTTCTCTCGGTTTATCTTAGAAGATTTTTTTGTCAAAGCGAAGGCTAGAAGAGAGGAGTTTTGTAACTCATGCCGTTTTTTGTTGTTGTTGTTGTTGTTGTTGTTGTTTCAAATGATTTCGGATGTTTTTGTCTTGGGGTTTTGTTTGTTTGGTACGTTGGTTGGTTGGTTGGTTGACTGGTAGGTTAGGGGTTTTTGGTTTTTTTTTTTTGTTGCTTTTTCCGAATCTAGCTCAGTGTGTCAGTTAACTGTTTTTGTCTATGACAGCTGGTGTTGTTGATTTCTGGCGGATCGTTTTCAACGTTTAGTTACGGACATATCTCTCTCTATCTTCCCCCCAACCCCCCCAAACACACACATTACACACTGGCACACACACACCCTCCTTCCCCTCCCATCCTCCTTCTCTTCCCTCCCCCACCCCCAACACACCCTCCTTCCCCTTCGCTCCTTCTCTCTCTCTCTCTCTCTCTCTCTCTGCTTGAGACCTGGTCCTTGACTGAGTCAAGCTGTAGCGTGTTGATAACAGAGATTGTAAAACTTCGAGTCATCTCGACCTACCCATTAATCCATCGCCAAGAGCTATGGAAAGGACCGCATGCCCCGTTGGAAAAGGGTCATAAATGCTGTTCTCTGCCGCTTGCATGGCGCTATGAGGGAAAATGACTGGAACGTCCACTTCTAAACTATTTTCCAGGTGGCCGGGGTTTCCGCAAACGTGATAATTGCACGGCGTCTTTCAAACAACAACACGAGTCTTCATAACGGCCCTCAGTCGTCCGTCTGTCTGCCCGTGAATGTGTTAATTTGTATGTATCCGTCTGTCTGCCCGTGAGTGTGTTAATTTGTATCTATCCGTCTGTCTGCCCGTGAGTGTGGTAATTTGTATGTATCCGTCTGTCTGCCCGTGAGTGTGTTAATTTGTATCTATCCGTCTGTCTGCCCGTGAGTGTGTTAATTTGTATCTATCCGTCTGTCTGCCCGTGAGTGTGTTAATTTGTATGTATCCGTCTGTCTGCCCGTGAGTGTGTTAATTTGTATCTATCCGTCTGTCTGCCCGTGAGTGTGTTAATTTGTATCTATCCGTCTGTCTGCCCGTGAGTGTGTTAATTTGTATGTATCCGTCTGTCTGCCCGTGAGTGTGTTAAATTGTATCTATCCGTCTGTTTGTCTGTGCCACGGTTTGATACACTTTAACACAAGCATTTTTTTTTTTTTTTTTTTTTACACCGCAAACACTGGAAACACCAAGATATGACATACTCACATAGACCATTCCAGACATTTCATGTTGAGTGACCTTGCGGCGTTATAAAGCTTTTCCTCCACCTGTGTAATTGTAAGGTAGGTCATTGTGACATATCTTGAAAGCCAATCATCTCCCTGGCAGTGACAGTGCCGACGGAGCCAAGCTTGTCACAGGAACAAAACATCACTGGCTTCCTTTTTACGTTTGGTATTTATCTCCGTGCCTTCGTGTGCCTTGAAGATATGTTTGTCGACTGTGCATGCAGTGGTGTGTGTTAAAACCGTTATGGGAGTTAATGTGACTTACGCGTGAGTCAATAGGGTTCTTAATATAAAAAAGGTTTCTAGTTAAGGGGACAAACTGATTTTTACCATGTTATTTCAGCCTACAGCCCAAAGTGATGATGAGACGAAAGAAGACGACCCAAAGCTGTTGTTGCCAGGATGATAGTGATTTATTTTGAGCTGCCTAGGTAGGCCGGTTGGACACAAGAGTCATATGAAGGTACAGACGTTCCTACTGCACGATATGTTCTGTGAAATGAATACAGTCTAAAATTTAGATCGCAGCAACTTCTTTAGCTGTCAGCAAACAATTTATGGAGGGCAGATTTTCAAAATATTTAATTTGTGGTAAAAACGAATATGTCACGGTGTCTTGCTAGTAACCAGTGTTCAGGTTGTGACTCCATGCAATCCTGGTCTCCCTCTAATTCACCCACGGAAGCCGTATGATTTGTATGATGGCAGACACATAGTGTGAGAGATAAAACAGACGATATTGGAGACAAGCCATGAAACACTGTCTGCACGCTCCATCCTGTTGTATTTTTACCTGAAAGTGTTTTTTTTTCCCCTGCACCCGACGGGCAGCCGACGGAGCGTGTTGCAAATTTCAGACGTCACACATTGTCTCAAGAGGACTGGTTGAGCACCATGAAAAGGAAGCTCCTACAGCAAACATCAACAGTACGCCAACATGTTTCTTGTGTATGCTGCTTAATGCATGTACAAGTATTTTCTGTATTCTGACCTGACGTGAAACCTGCTCATCTACACGACCAGTCAGTAGGTGCCTGTCACAATGACTCCTTCTGCTCCATCGATTGTCATCCGATGTTTCATTACTACCCACTTGGAAGTGTCCGTTGTCGGGCCTAAGAAGCGGAAGATTACTTTTTAAGCAAATCGTTGCCCGTAATCGAAGTTGTCAAGTGTGTACCATTATTCCAATTCTGCACTTTTTCAGCGCAGAGACAATGTACACGGCAGTGCCGAAATTTAGCGGCACAGCAAAATTCCGACATGCAACCAAACACAAATAAGTGAGGGAATAGGCTGATTCCATTAAAATGAGGCTGCAGCCGTTTCAAGTACTGCATCGTTAACCCGTGGAGTATAGAGCCGTTTCCAACCTGTAGCTGTCTGACCTTCGTAAGAACGTGGTGCTGTAAGCCCTCAGAACTGTGGGTCGGGACTTGCTGGACCAGAGGCAAATACACTGATGCACTCAACACAAATAGAAGCCGCGTCTTCTTGGGGGCAGATCGCAAGGTCAGACCACTGTATAAAGATGTAAAGGCATATTATGCATGCCTTGCGGCCAGCATGCTCAGCTGTGCATGTCATTCGATGGGTCTACGGTTGAGAAGACAGTATAAGATTAAAAAGCCAGGTGGTGCTATTTTAGTTGCTGTTTTGGCAAAGAGAGGTTGAGAAATCTAGCATTTAACACACAAGATAAGAGATACGAAAATCATATTTTGCAAGGTAGTGACTATGGACAGTTGAGTTTCGATCAGTCCGAAAATCTCTGAAATACAGTACGTGTCAGTGAAGGTCTACCTCATTCAAAAATAATTATCATCTCCTACTGCAGCAGTTTGGTCTCGATATTTTGTTCTAGGGTTGACTTTAAAAAAAGATGTGATGGCTTTCCAAAACAACTGCGTACGCAAGACCTCTCAGTGAATATTGAACTGTGCCGATTACCCCCGTCACTTCACATAATCTTCCCATGGATCCAGTGTCATCACGGACCGTCAGATGACCATCGCTAGGTCACCAGTATTATCGAGTTCTAGTACTAGCAGACGAAACGGCCGCTGAGTGACTCGCCTCCTATCTCAGTGACACGACAAGTTGTGCAGTTATTATACGTCTCGGCCCCCTCCTTGTCCTGTCAGAATATTCATTTATTGGCCAGTATACGTACAAGGGCGGTCCCCCTCCCAATATCGCTTTTGTACTGTAAAACTTGCTTTTGCATTGAGCAGCAGCCCGTGGGCTGGATGGTGGTGAACTCACACGCAACATTTCTTGACATTTACCGGTGGCAGACTCGTTACCCCAGTCTCCTGGGCACCTCCTAGTGCCACCGAACTGCACGCACGCAAACGGAAACAGCAAACTACGCATGCGCAGAATCTCACGGGAAGCATAATCGACATCCATTACATAGCGCTCAAAGGCAGCGTGGCGGGTTGATGGAGAGCAACAAACTTAGCGATATGGGATATGGGACCAGCACAAACACGCCACTTGGTGTCAGTGTGTGTGTGTGTGTGTGTGTGTGTGTGTGTGTGTGTGTGTGTGTGTGTGTGTGTGTGACTTTCTATACTTACTGCAGAGACCTGCCTGCCAAATCTTTCAGTTCTGCTAGCACCCATAATCGGTTTAAATGTTACAGTAACAGAGAAGAAACTGGGTATATTATTATTTTATTGAGATGTTTTGTTGCATACCTCCTAGCTTATACCGATTCTTCATAAAACCAGAGCCCCAATGTAATATATGACGATACACGTACGCCCCGTGCACTTCGATCTGTGTAAGGTATTGCTCGTTTTAAACACAGTAAACAGAGTTAGAGTATTACTGAATTTGTAACTGTTGGGAACGAGGACAGGTCATTAACTTCATAGTCATACCTAGAACATTATAAGTATTATCTGAGAGACGTGCGGTTTCGATTGCTGGTGTTAATCAGCACTTGCTCACATGGTAGTTTTCACTGATCCTATAATACACCACATGTACACATTCGCGCTTTATCATGAGTAAAGCCCTGAACAGGGCTTTTCCAAGCAACTGGCAAACCAACTGGCAAAGTTACCCATGTGTGTGTCTTCTGTTTTCAAATTGAACACTTCTTCCTTGCTGTGTGCTTTGAGAGCAAACAAATCTGAATGTCAGTCTCTTATTCCACTCCTCACTGGAGTAATGCAGGACTACTTTCTGTTTAGGCCAAAAAGCCATTTCACTGAAAACCACTCGCGTCACCTTTGCCTGCATTGTGCGCAAAAAGTCCCAGCTTCACTGGCAGCTTGCCTCTTTTTACAACCCTCTGGCATGCCCTACAAAATACAAAAATCAGGAAAATCACGCTTTTTCATGACAACAAAAACCACTCCAAACTAGCACACTCACCAAACAGAGTCCTTTAAATACACACACAGCACTTGACCCCATGGTCTGTGTTACTACGCCTACAACACATTTATTCATGTGTGTGTGTGTGTGTGTGTGTGTGTGTGTGTGTGTGTGTGTGTGTGTGTGTGTGTGTGTGTGTGTGTGTGTGTGTAGATTGGGTTATGGAGGGGGGGGGGGGCTGTGATAATGAACATCTCAACTGTGACAAACATATCATTTGACCAAGCAGCCGAACTTATGAAAAAACGAAAGCACCACCACAAGCACTTTTGCATGATTTGAGTAAACTTGCTTCCTAGTCTTGTTGTTGTTGTTGTTGTGTGGTGGTGGTGGTGGTGGTTTATAATCGGTGTTGTGATCGGTGATCAGACCCGGTGTTTATTTGTTTGTTTGTTTTAATTTGAACCTTGATTGGAAGAGGTTTTCTGTAGTTCCCACCCATGTGATCGGACCGGGCCAATACTAGCCGCCGTAAAAGCAGAATCAGTATACGTAATAATAATAATAATAATAATAATTTGCATTGGATATTTTCAGGAGACAGTTTTCGCAGAATGCTTTTCCCATAGAAAACTCTCATGAAGAAGCTATTCCAGTAGTGATGAATTTCAGCCTGTGAAAGCAGGAACGGGATAGAGGTAAAAGTCACCTGGGAGGTAAAAATACCGAGGCTTAAACTGTGAACAAACTGTGCTCGCACTCGTTATGCCAACATACCATTTTCACATTCTCCGTTCACTGATTTCTGTGGGGCATCTCCATTCTGGAAGAGGAGCAGGTGACGGTGACCACATGTGATGTGGATGGAACAGTGGCTGGTGTTTGGTTGCACGACAAATGTCGCAATAGCCAGGGTCATGGCACGAGCAATACGTGTGTAAATGTATCGAATTCTGTCGTTAGCCCCTTACGATATTCATGTAAACATTGACGCTATAAATCTCGTGGACTCTGACCTGCCGTAATACAGCTCGGTTTTCCCCTGGAATAATTCTGGCAGTTAGACAATCCTAGTGGTCAGGCCAGGAAGGAATTCGAAAGCTGGATTCTGACTTTGACAAAAAAAAGAAGGAAGGAAACAAAAACAGCCTGCTACTTTAGCTTTCAGTCTGACAACAGTACGGTAGCAAAAGGCACTGGGAATTCGTCTCCTCAATATGATGACTTTAACGGATTGAATTCACATACAAATTGCAGGTTTCATGAACTGTATCAAGGCTGGTGTTCCGACGTACAGTTATTTCGAGTAGATACATGTAAAACACAATCACATATAGTCGAATACCCGAAACGAGATATTATCTTCGCGGAAAGTGCAATTCAACATCTGTAAAAATGACTCAGGCGTCGTCAAAACGAAGACAAAAATTAATGTGAAAACGATATAACTACAGAAGCAATTCTCTCTCTCTCTCTCTCTCTCTCTCTCTCTCTCTCTCTCTCTCTCTCGCTCTCTCTCTCTCTCTCTCTGTGCTGGGTCGGGGGAGGGGGGGGGGGGACGGATAGTATCAGGCTTCAGTATCAGAGATCACACAGTGATGAATTTCGTGGACAGTCTTGCCAATAATGTGTTGGCGAGTAGGTGAGAAGTGCATTCTGTCCTTCACGTGACTGACAAAAACAGGGTCAGTAGTGGTTTGGGCGGCACTGCCATGTCCCGTGCAGGTT
Organism: Batillaria attramentaria; assembly: GCA_018292915.2. Classification (NCBI taxonomy): domain Eukaryota; kingdom Metazoa; phylum Mollusca; class Gastropoda; family Batillariidae; genus Batillaria; species Batillaria attramentaria. Next base: position 487,076 of record JACVVK020000007.1, on the reverse strand, counting down.
GTTCAGCTAAAAGCCTCACGCTAATTAAATTATCTGTAATTGTCGCTCCACCAGCCGGTGCTGTTCGTGTTGAACGGGTCTCCAAGTCAGGCAGTTGGTGGTATTTACAGCAATCGATGACAATTTTTATCGCTTGTTTCAGTCAGCTGTTGCTCTCCAGATGACAAATTACTGCCCCATAACTATGCTTTTCCTATTAATTTTGAGGTGACACTAAAACCGTGTGGTGGGGGCGTATGCAATATTTATACATACAGAGGCTATAATTAAGTCCAAGTTCGCCTTCGGCAGCTATGATGTAACAGTAAAACAGATCACGTACACCGTGTGTGGAAACGTGATTACGAATAGCGCTGGTAATTAAACTAGGCTGATACGTGTATCAAATACTTTGTCAGCTCGATTCAGGAGATAAGATTTAAATGTGTGGATCGTGCGCGTGCTGCTCTCTATTTTCACATACTTGCAATAAACAGTATACTGTATGCAAACGGATTTCGTTCCTCGTCATGTTTATCATTGTCGACGCCCCCCCCCCCTCCTCCCATCATCCTCCGGGGTCCTTCCACCCGCTTTCCTACGACCCTATCCACTTGCAGCAATGGTACAGGCCCTTCTGTGAACCGGTCATCGCGTACCGAGTTCTTTTATAATTACGGTGGGTATGTGTTTTCAGATTTCAATTATAATAAACCACCGACTGCAAATTGTCATATAGGAAAAGAAATGGAAAGCACTGCGTTCCCTCGCAGTTCGCTTCAGCACTGGTTGAGCCTGATGACTGCCCCTGTGACCGGTTTGTCGAGACGTGGGACCTCCGGCCTGACAGTCAACTGATGGATCGCCAGTCACACTGTCTCCCTTGCGTATCTTCGGCTTTCGGAGGCAAATGACAAAATCGTTCCCAAAGTGGACGCAGTTCCACGTATTTTGCTGTAGTCAGGGTTATCCACTACCTCTTTGTGACCCCCCCCCCCCCACACACACACACTCCCCCGCTGCTTCCCTTTCCCGGAATATCAGTGATGTAGACAGACAGAACAGGCAAACCTTTTAGCCCGTGAAATTATAGTCAGTAATGAAATGTGTGCGAAATAAATTAAAGTGATTATTGTTGTCAGCTTACATCTGTCTCCACTGCTTGTAGAAACCCCGATCTCCGTCCGCGTCTCCCTGTCCTCCTGTCCACCCACGGAGGCAGCTCTGTCATCGGAAAAAAATGTCCTATTGAGTACGGAAGGGGGTGACGGGTTGTTGATGCCTTAATTGGACCACACCGTTAATTTATCTTTAGCTGTAACTGAATTTACGTTCTTTTAAAGATTTTCAAGGACAAACAAAGAAAATTTAATGTAGATACGAAACAGGCGACTGTCATACTCTTCCATTCTCTCCCTAGCAGCCACCAAAGTCCCGATTTCGGTTTTACTGAAAGAAAATAGAATGTGTAGAGGTTCATGTGACCATGTTTTAGATATCTAGAATTTCTATTCAGCATGCCCCGAAAACTGAAGCATTTCAAGAGGAAGCGTGGCTGGCCGGCATCTGTCATCGCTGGAGGTGGGAAAGTACAAAACAAACAGCGGGCGGACAGCAGGTAATGATGGGTGTAGGATAGACTTTTGATAGCAGGCGGCTCCCCAAACAACATACTGCTGATGACAAACAGGTATGTTTCCACACCTTTAGTCTGTGGTCCGAGTTTAGCTTGTACCGTGTAAACAATTTTATCATCCATGGCGGCATCTTTTTCTTTGATCTCTCCTGTGTAATAAGTGTCCGTATTGTACTAGTACTTGAGAAATCATGTGACACAGAGCACGACATCACATGACAATCAGGCATGCTTCCCTGCAAAAAGGTTCTTTCTTTCAGAAAGAAAGAACAGAGATACAACCTTTTTGGGCAAAAAACCCGTCGTCATCGATGAGCAAGTACATGTATTACTACTCCTCAGGGAGAACTCGCTCCCGATGTCAACACCATCGACGATGAAACATTTTCACTCGGCATATCGGTGTTTCCAACTTCATAAACTCGTTGTACAAGTACAAAACAACAGTAGCCTGTACCTAGCAAGCAATCCTTACTAAAATTTCGGACAGTTTTAACCAGCACTTATCAAAATTCGTTCTCAACAAGTTCAATCGAGGCTCGCGTCTCGCCGGCATGTATGCTGTTTACTGATTTGGCCGTGTGCTATCGGCGCAGAGAATGGCAGCGGATTCGTGATCTAGATACATCTCCGATTGAACAGAAGCTTCTTGAATCGTTTGAGTCATGCATGCAGTTATAAAATGTAGCTGCTGGGGGGAAGGTCACTTTAATCGGTGTACATGTACTACAAATATTAGAACAAACACTCACAAAGATTCAGATTTCGTGAAAATCGCAACAGGAAGAACCCCGCTTGAACGCGCCCTAATCGTGCAAAGCGTGAACAGAGCTGTTCAGTTTTGATCGGTTTCACATTCACCTCCCAAATTTACATTTCCTTGAAAGCGTCAGCATGTTTGTTTGCGTCTTTAGTGGAAGTTTAAAACTTGTGGTTTTGTTTGGATTTGAGTTCATGAGTGAATTGACACCGTCTTGACAGCATAAAAAGGCGCACTTTATTCTGTCGGCGTAGTGCTCTGCCGACGCACAAACTCGTTCGTCTGCTATGTGCAGCCGCTGTCGACTGTCAGTTTTTACTAGGATAAACGTTCAAAATATACCATAAATTGGCCCAAAAAAGGATGATAAAGCATTTACACCCCATCAAGCTGTGGGATACCGACTCGTATTTTGATCCAAGACGCAATCAACCCTTCGCTAAAGCTCAGGGTTGATTTGCGTCTTGGATCAAAATACTCGTCGGTATCCCACAGCTTGATGGGGAATAACTGCTAATTATCATCCATGGCGGCATCTTTTTCTTTGATCTCTCCTGTGTAATAAGTGTCCGTATTGTACTAGTACTTGAGAAATCATGTGACACAGAGCACGACATCACATGACAATCAGGTATGCTTCCCTGCAAAAAGGTTCTTTCTTTCAGAAAGAAAGAACAGAGATACAACCTTTTTGGCAAAAAAACCCCGTCGTCATCGATGAGCAAGTACATGTATTACTACTCCTCAGGGAGAACTCGCTCCCGATGTCAACACCATCGACGATGAAACATTTTGACTCGGCATATCGGTGTTTCCAACTTCATAAACTCGTTGTACAAGTACAAAACAACAGTAGCCTGTACCTAGCAAGCAATCCTTACTCAGATTTCGGACAGTTTTAACCAACACTTCTCAAAATTCGTTCTCAAAAAGTTCAATCGAGGCTGGCGTCTCGCCGGCATGTATGCTGTTTACTGATTTGGCCGTGTGCTATCGGCGCAGAGAATGGCAGCGGATTCGTGATCTAGATACATCTCCGATTGAACAGAAGCTTCTTGAATCGTTTGAGTCATGCATGCAGTTATAAAATGTAGCTGCTGGGGGGAAGGTCACTTTAATCGGTGTATATGTACTACACATATTAGAATAAACACTCACAAAGATTCAGATTTCGTGAAAATCGCAACAGGAAGAACCCCGCTTGAACGCGCCCTAATCGTACAAAGCGTGAACACAGCTGTTCAGTTTTGATCGGTTTCGCATTCACCTCCCAAATTTACATTTCCTTGAAAGCGTCAGCATGTTTGTTTGCGTCTTTAGTGGAAGTTTAAAACTTGTGCTTTTGTTTGGATTTGAGTTTATGAGTGAATTGACACCGTCTTGACAGCATAAAAAGGCGCACTTTATTCTGTCGGCGTAGTGCTCTGCCGACGCACAAACTCGTTCGTCTGCTATGTGCAGCCGCTGTCGACTGTCAGTTTTTGCTAGGATAAACGTTCAAAATATACCATAAATTGGCCCAAAAAAGGATGATAAAGCATTTACACCCCATCAAGCTGTGGGATACCGACTCGTATTTTAATCCAAGACGCAATCAACCCTTCGCTAAAGCTCAGGGTTGATTTGCGTCTTGGATCAAAATACTCGTCGGTATCCCACAGCTTGATGGGGAATAACTGCTAAGTGTAGTACTGGACGTCCAGTTCCAGTCATTTACAAGAAACGGGTCAAAGCAAGGAAGGCGGGATGAGAGGATCAGTAGAGGGTTCGTGAATCTGTGCCAAACGAGTGATTGATTAATTAACTGAATGACAATACGTGTTTGTGTACATGTACAAATTTCATACATTCTGAAAATTTGAATAGCTTGCTTGTAACTGGGTGAAGATTTTGTCAGTACACGCGTCACAAACAGGGGTCTCTGCCTTCAGTACTCACTGTGATGTGCCCGATCACTATGACTGATGATAATATTTTTAGCACCTGTCACAACTACAGTTTCAGTTCGTCATCCGGGTTTTACTGTGATCCCATGTGACAAACACAGAATTTAAAAAAAAAAAAAAAAAAAAACCAACGGTTTATCGTTAGTTTCCCAATTGGATTTCCTTATCGTCTACGGTACAAACTTCCCGTAATAGCCGCGCGGTAAAACCAAGAGACCATTATACACCAAGCAGTTTCAAGTGTTTTTATCTTCTGACTGACTCAGTCAAGGTCATGGTGCATTGTGCATCATTGACTGTTCACTTGTACATTTGTGGGAAACCACTTGAGATATTTCCGTATATTTTCTTGGTGTAACCTAAGTGTTGCCTTCTGATCTGTGAACACTTTTGGAACACACACACACACACACACACACACACACACACACACACACACACACACACACACAAACCGCTTGAAGGGGGGGGGGCGATTGCAAAGCCTGTTACTGTAGCCATGACCACTCATTCCCCGTCCTCCCCCTCTCCCTTTCATCTCCATCCTTCGCCGTCCAGTTAAAGTGCTAGGACTTCTCAGAATCAAACGTAGACCGCCTAAACCGAAGCTGAATTTTAACGAAAACGTAATCCTTGTGCACATATCATCATCATCCTCGTCGTCGTTCTTGTTCTCCTCTCTCTCTCTCTCTCAGCGGCGTGCAGCACCAGGAGATGAGATGCTTGGAGTAGTGGAGGGGTGGCGGTGAGAGAGACGGTGGGGTCGTGTTGCAGACGGGTAGCTGTAGCTGGTCGATCAGCCCGTGCACCTGTACATGTGTGTCGGCATCTCCCTTCACCGCGCATCGATCCCAGCCCGCCATCACTTGGCCACACAAAGCCAGGGTTTTACTCAGTGTTTCTCCAAGCTTCAGGACACATCGCGTCGTTTGACAAATTGGAAACTTAAACCTGTCGAGATCACGATCAAGTTTTCTGTTCCCTTAAGCGTCATCCCTTCAATTTTTCCCCCTTCTGCAAGGCTCCCTCTCTCTCTCTCTCTCTCTCTCTCTCTGTGTGTGTGTGTGTGTGTGTGTGCAGCCTCGCCTCGTCTTGTGCGTTTAGCGTTTCCCTTGACCAAGAGAAGCGACCAAGAGAACTGTACCCACGATGCTGATTTGTGATGTTGCATAGTAAAATCGTGATTTACATAATTTGTATATAATTATGTAGGCCTAGTGTGCTTTATCTTATACATTTCTTTTTACTGTCGATGATCATCGTCATTGTCTTCTCGGTGCACCGTCGCTGTCACGGAATGCGTGTGGATGATTATGTATGTGTATGTATAGTATGTGTGCGTGCTCTTTCCTGTCACTCACACACGCAGCCGCTACCAAAGATACAATGTGTTTTAAGAAACAACCAACCATAATATTATTCCACAAAATTACACAGTTATGTCAACCAGATCAATAACAACAATGTAGCAAAAATTACATTCACATCAATAAAGCAGCCTTAGTCAATCACAGAGTAAAACAATCCCGGATACTTCCTCGGCAGTTGTGCAGTTCATGAGTTCCAGAACAGAAGAATGGTACATTGGAAGCCGCAACAGACAGACGCTGGCGGCGAACGATGAAACGTCTCGGCATCACAAGACTTGATACAATAAGCGGAACAGCACCCCTGCTGATAGTTCTTATACTACAAATTCTATAGACTAAAGTTTGTAGCACACTGTTGGGAAAACACGGTTGGAAATCTTCTGTCCGTGTCACTAGTCGCATCCAAGTGGGCGCAGCATGGAACAATAAAGTAACGAAGAAGAACCTAACAAGTAATATAATTATCTTACTGGTGAAACGTTGTCTGTACGTGGGTAGATGAGTGCTTGAAGCGTTGATTTACGGTCTTGCGGTGAAAATTTGTACCCGGCTTCCCGTGTGCATCACTGAGTTCAGTCAAAGTAGCCGCGCCTACCTAGTCTTGTCACACCTGTCAATCATGAGTCAGGGAAGTACCTCTGTCGAAGGGGAACGAATTTGTTATACAGGAATGTAGTAGACAGAGGTACTTTCCACTGAAAGACTCTGTGCCCCAGAGAGTGCTACATTCCAACTCTCTGGGGCACAGAGTCTTTCAGCGGAAAGTACCTCTGTGTACGGTGGGGAAATGGCGCTCACTGCGCTACCGTGACGGGCCTAAATTGTCTCGGTGCTCTCAAACACAAGGTCGCGCACTATGTCATCCTTGACCAGTTTTGAACTCAGAGGGATCCTCAATGGCGCAAGTGATGGCAGGCTGTCTTCAGAGTGAAAGTAGGCGTGTTTCTGAAACAGAGACACACATAACATGTCTCTGTCTGAATGGACAGATCTATATTACATTCAGTCCTAGAGCACGGGTGTGTATGCTTTTGTAATCGTCTCTTATTCCACCACAAGGCAGGTACGTGATTGTCTGCACCGTGCAATAAATTTTATAATACTTGTCTGTAGAGTGCAACACCTTTGCCACTCTCTGGGGCACAGAGTCTTTCAGTGGAAAGTACCTCTGTGCACAGTGGGGAAATGGCGCTCACTGCGCTACCGTGACGGGCCTAAATTGTCTCGGTGCTCTCAAACACAAGGTCGCGCACTATGTCATCCTTGACCAGCTTTGAACCCAGAGGGATCCTCAATGGCGCAAGTGATGTCAGGCTGTCTTCAGAGTGAAAGTAGGCGTGTTTCTGAATCAGAGACATACATAACATGTCTCTGTCTGAATGGACAGATCTATATTACATTCAGTCCTAGAGCACGGGTGTGTATGCTTTTGTAATCGTCTCTTATTCCACCACAAGGCAGGTACGTGATCGTCTGCACCGTGCAATAATACTTGCCTGTAGAGTGCAACACCCTTGCCTGTCAGAGTGCAACCCCCTTGCCGTTTACTCACATCCTGTTGGATCAGTGTACCACGTAAACAGTGCCATCAAAGCGCAACAATACTTGTCCGCTGGCAAAGATTTTGCCCAAACGAAAAGTGGTCGGATATTCAAGACTTCGTTTCAAATCGAATCATATGACACACAAGTCTCTGCTTTTCTAAAAAAAAAAAATCGCCATTTTTGAAAATGGCGCTGGGTGTAAGCAGTCACATTTTCACGCCCCGCCGAAAAGGGACTGCACTCTGCAGTCTACACCTTTGCCTGTCAGAGTGCAACCCCCTTGCCGTTTACTCGCATCCTGTTGGATCAGTGTACCACGTAAACAGTGCCATCAAAGCGCAACAATAATTGTCCGCTGGCAAAGATTTTGCCCAAACGAAAAGTGGTCGGATATTCAAGACTTCGTTTCAAATCGATTCATATGACACACAAGTCTTCGCTTTTCTAAAAAAAAATTCGCCATTTTTTAAAATGGCGCTGGCTGTAAGCAGTCACATTTTCACGCCCCGCCGAAAAGGGACTGCACTCTGGAGTCTAGGAATGTAGACTCCAGAGTGCAGTCCCTTTTCGGCGGGGCGTGAAAATGTGACTGCTTACAGCCAGCGCCATTTTAAAAAATGGCGATTTTTTTTTTTTTTTTTTTTTTTTTGAAAAGCGAAGACTTTTGTGTCATATGAATCGATTTGAAACGAAGTCTTGAATATCCGACCACTTTTCGTTTGGGCAAAATCTTTGCCAGCGGACAATTATTGTTGAGCTTTGATGGCACTGTTTACGTGGTACTCTGATCCAACAGGATGTGAGTAAACGGCAAGGGGATTGCACTCTAACAGGCAAAGGTGCACTCTCTGGGGCACAGAGTCTTTCAGTGGAAAGTACCTCTGTGCACGGTGGGGAAATGGCGCTCACTGCGCTACCGTGACGGGCCTAAATTGTCTCGGTGCTCTCAAACACAAGGTCGCGCACTATGTCATCCTTGACCAGCTTTGAACCCAGAGGGATCCTCAGTGGCGCAAGTGATGGCAGGCTGTCTTCAGAGTGAAAGTAGGCGTTTTTCTGAATCAGAGACATACATAACATGTCTCTGTCTGAATGGACAGATCTATTATTACATTCAGTCCTAGAGCACGGGTGTGTATGCTTTCGTAATCGTCTCTTATTCCACCACAAGGCAGGTACGTGATCGTCTGCACCGTGCAATAATACTTGCCTGTAGAGTGCAACACCCTTGCCTGTCAGAGTGCAATCCCCTTGCCGTTTACTCACATCCTGTTGGATCAGTGTACCACGTAAACAGTGCCATCAAAGCGCAACAATACTTGTCCGCTGGCAAAGATTTTGCCCAAACGAAAAGTGGTCGGATATTCAAGACTTCGTTTCAAATCGAATCATATGACACACAAGTCTCTGCTTTTCAAAAAAAATTCGCCATTTTTAAAAATGGCGCTGGGTGTAAGCAGTCACATTTTCACGCCCCGCCGAAAAGGGACTGCACTCTGGAGTCTAGGAAAGGTGTTGCACTCTACAGGCAAGTATTATTGCACGGTGCAGACGATCACGTACCTGCCTTGTGATGGAATAAGAGACGATTACAAAAGCATACACACTCGTGCTCTAGGACTGAATGTAATATAGATCTGTCCATTCAGACAGAGACGTGTTATGTATGTCTCTGATTCAGAAACACGCCTACTTTCACTCTGAAGACAGCCTGCCATCACTTGCGCCATTGAGGATCCCTCTGGGTTCAAAGCTGGTCAAGGATGACATAGTGCGCGACCTTGTGTTTGAGAGCACCGAGACAATTTAGGCCCGTCACGGTAGCGCAGTGAGCGCCATTTACCCACCGTGCACAGAGGTACTTTCCGCTGAAAGACTCTGTGCCCCAGAGAGTGACAGGAATGTATTCCTGCCAAACGAACTGTACCCGTGTAGCACCTCACATACGTCAAAACGTAAGAGACGTATAGAAACGGAAACGGTAATGACTGCGAAGTGGTTACAAGTTAAGCAAATAAAAGCGACATAAAAGGGACAGAAACCACTTAACTTTGACAAAGGACGGCACAGGTCGACGTTTCGGCTTTCGCCTTCTTCAGGACATAAACAAATGGGACATAACTTCAACAAACAAACAAAAGGTAACTCTGCGGACGTACTGACATACACGTCGCGGGGGTGGGGGGGGGGGGAACAGTGGGCGAGAAAAGGACCAGAAAAAATAGTAAAAATATCTTAAAAAATATCCTTTGGTGACAAAAGACCATGGACTGTGTGTGAAAAAAAAAATTGTTGGGCAGAAAAGAACAAAAAAGAATAGTGAAAATTTGCAATCACAACACCCATCCTTTGGTGACACAAGACCATGGACTGTGAAAAAAGTTCAGAGGGTTATGTTACGGCTTTTCGTTCAAACCACCCGGGGCCTGGCTTCCCACTCAGGATAACCCCCCCCCCCCCCCTGTGAATTCAAACACTATTGTGAATTAAACACACATTGCCTACCTATAAAAAACAGCTTCCATTCATAGTACGAATAACCGAAACTACGCGTGTCGGCAGACTAAGACATACTAACATAGCTAGAAAATTAATGACACACTACCGTTGGCAATTGACAATAGACTAACGAGAGGAAAACCTAGCCAGCGGATAACAGTCTGAACACCATCATTCAAGTATCGGAGAAATATACAATAGTTAGACATCAAAATGGCCGATTAGATACATCGCGCTGATAGAGAAAATGAAGACAAATGAATTACCTATCACTCGGACTAAAGGGGTTGAATGAAAGAGGCCGAGCTCGGAGCTCGGAGACTAGACCATCTGGATTAAAATAACCGTTTCCTCCTCACAGCTTTTACTTAAGACCCCACGTCAAAGATGTACGTCATCTTTGCGTGAGGTAAGTAACAGTCTGGTACATTCTTCACATTTCGTAAGAGGAACAGATGTATAACAAGTCAACTCTTGACAATACGTAAAACGAACAAATGTATTACAAGTCAATGTTTTTGACAACACGTGAAACGAACGAATGTACTAGTATCACAAGTCAATTCTTGAGAGTCACCGTGCTCGGAAACAATTATCCATAGCCATCTTCCAGGCATTCCATCGCACCTATGTAAGGCCGGGGTGGTAATCAAGTTATACTACCATATACTAGTACCAGCTGCAAAAAAAAAAAAAAACAACAACCAAAAAACCCCAAAAACAAACACAACAACGACAACAACAACAACAACAAATAACAAGAAAGCAAAGCAATACAAAACAGAAACAACTTATCACTTCTTTCTTTCTTTATTTCTTTGTTGCTGGCATCAGTTGCTGTGTTTGTAGGGTCTTTGGTAGTACTCGTAACGGTAATAAACAAGGAGGAATGGACCCATCCCATGAAGTTGTTTTTCCAAATTTCATGCCATTTTGTGTGTTTTGTTGCTGTTGTTGCTGGTGTTTTTTTTTTTTTTTTTTTTTTGGGGGGGGGGGGTTTGGTTTGTTGTTGTTGTTGTTTTTTTTTTTTTGTTTTTTTTTGGGGGGGTCCTTCTTTTCTTTTTCTTTTTCTCTTCAAATTTGTCAGACCTTCCAAAGACATTAGATCCGCTACGCTATAGCGGATCTAGAATCTTTTGACCTAACTTAGCTTACTAACTCTTTACACACCATCCAGACAGCTCAGGTCTTCAGCTGAATCACGTGTCGTTCGTGTTCCAAATGCCATAACAAAAACATAATTATGGGCAGCGGTCGTTTTCACACCAATGACACATCCTTTGAAATACTCTTCCAAAAAACATGAGGCATATAGAGATTCGGTCTTCACCTTTAGAACTACAGTCAAAACACACTTGTTCTATGCCCAGCAGCAGTAAGGATGGATTGACAGAACTCTGTGTGTGTGTGTGTGTGTGTGTGTGTGTGTGTGTGTGTGTGTGTGTGTGTGTGTGTGTGTGTGTGTGTGTGTGTGTGCCGGTGTGCCACAATTGCTGTGTCTTATCTTGTTCTCACTGGCATTATTTTCATGCCATTTTATTTCATTTTATCTTTCTTAACTTGTAAGCACTTAGAGCTCGCTGAGGATAAGCGCTATATAAATAGACATTATTATTATTATTTACTGACTGTAGCTTTAATATTAAGAATAATAGAGATTTTAGCTAAACAAATGTTTTCAGGTTTCTGCGAGAAGCACTGGTCCAAAGAGCTTTAAGTTCGTGATTTCGTAAGTACAATCCAACTTATTCAAGTCCACGTTTCATCAGCCCTCTAGATCTTCCAGATTTTAGGTAAAAATTAATTCAGTCAGGGAAGTCACAACACCAACAGGGAAATCACAAGATCTGAACAAGCATCCTCTGTTTCACGACCTGCGTGAGGCTGACGTCAATGTTTAGTTCACAGACAAAATCTGTAAATATCGTCACTGCCTTCGATATTTTACCAGCCCTCTAGATCTTGCAGATGTTATATAAAAATTAGTTCAGTCGGGGAAGTCTCAACACCAACAGGGAAATCACAAGGCGTGAAAAAGCATTCTAAATATGCCGCATCCCATAATGTTGTTTTTCTTTAAAAGAAGAAAAAAAACTTAAAAAAAAAACACCGGAAACAATAACAACAAAACAGAGAAAATAGCCAGTGAAATTTGGAGAAAGAACTTTATGGGATGGGGCCATTCCTCCTTGCTTATCACTGAAACTTGCTGCTGCGTGCAGCACTGAAAAGCTGCCACATCCCATAAAACTCCAAAAACAACAAAAGAACGCTTTCAGCCGGACCATTCACATGCAATACAACAACTGAAGAAAGCTACTCTGAACAATGGAACTACATATACTGAAACATGCAGTTTGGAATTCAGTCGGCCGGGGTTAGTGTACAATGTACATGTACAATGTACTGGGAAAGCCGTGTTCAGTTGTAAATAGGGATGAATGACTGCTTGAAAATGCTGACACCTTACGTGCACACTATGCGGCTGCATTCTTTGTGTGTGTGTGTGTGTGTGTGTGTGTGTGTGTGTGTGTGTGTGTGTGTGTGTGTGTGTGTGCTAATGCTCGGTAAGGCTGAGTTTTATTCCGACCTTACAACTGTTCCGTCCAGACTATGTTTTTGTTTCAGTTAAGGTCTCAATACGTTCGTCTGGCATACAACACCCGAGCTGCGGAAAACTTCATCGAACGCGCTTAATCCGTGCACCAGAATCAGTCACCGCGGGACAGTCAGTACAGCACCTGAAACCATTGTGCTGACTCGGACTGGCTTAGAGTTGTATGTTGTTCTAAGTACGTAAAAGAATTACTGCGTACTGAGCAGACGTTTTTTGGTTGCAGACTGAGCAGCGCTGACTGTGCTATTTTCAAGTTAGCGACTTGGTCGTATGGTCGTGCAGTACACTGATATGGAAGCGTCTCGGCAACGGCGTTTGGCCGAAGAGTCATTTTTCTACTGTTAGAAGCTGCAAGGTCACGAAAATGGTCTCATTTGACCAGAAGGAATATCTATTCATTTGGCAAACTGGCTTGGAGCCGCGTAAGTGGCGGTGTTTCCCCCTCAGAACGCATTCATACCAACAGACAGACTTAAAATAGCTTTAAAACAGTTTTATTTCAATGATCATACCACGACTCCCCACTCCGCAACGCCCGTGAAAAACTAACGTCAGCTAAACCGTGTCTGTGTCGCTCTGTAACCGTTGTCGATCGTTTAAAAGAAACGGGTAGTTTCTAGAAATAATGTTCCACCGACAGCAAAGCAAAACTCTGCGGCTGGCGGCGCTGACCCTGATGCGACAGCCATCCCTCTGCTGCACTGTACAGGTTTGTTCAATTGTCTCTCAGCGCTTCAATAGCGGTACACAAAGCGGCCGCCGCACGGTAACGGTGAGGCACTCTGCCTGCGTCGGGCACGTGCCATCTAACTGTTTTCGCTTTCACAACGGAGTCGGACAATGCCGCGGAGATCAATAGAAAACTTGGTTTGTCGAGTGAATAAGGTTACGGACGGAACGCAGTCTGCGGCTACCCATAATCTGGCGTTTTTCCTCGCGGCGAAATTCGTAACCCTCGACAGACACCAGGGGGTGCCAGCAAGTATCGTGAGAGGGTGTTTATTTACTTGCCAGGCCCCGCGCACAGCGCGCGCTAATCAATTATTCATCGTGACGTAGTTCCGTTGAGCGAGACGCAGCGAATGGAGTGGCGAGGTAGAGAGGCCGTGAGGCGCTGACTGGCAGACGCGGCTAAGCGCCCGACACGAGCGGAGTACACATACGCAATGAAGTTGTCAGGAAACTCGGACTAAAGTTGTTAGACGCTGTCTTCATAGGCACTATGGCGGCACCAGACCGTCTTGGAGTGTGTACATTGTTGTTGTTGTGTGTTACTGGACTTACGAGGGGACAGCTGGCTAACGTGGAGAACGAGAAAGGTAAGTCGGCTGACTCAGCCTCGGGAGATGGGGGTGTGTGACGGCCGGGGGGAGCGGGGACACTGTCACCAAAGCACGTAGTAGAGTGGGGTCACGTGAGTTTACCTGGACACTTTACCTGCCACTACGTGTGTGTGTGTGTGTGTGTGTGTGTGGTGAAATGTGTGCCCCACTACAGTGGAATGTGTGCATTATATAAACCAGCATGTTGCGTTTGGCAGTGCCTGTGAGCCCGGCGGTACGGGGTGCGTACCTGTGGCACACGCTACCTGTGGCTGACGTACCCATGTCTAAAGTGCAGTACACGCAATGGGTGTGTGTCAGGTCACACACAACACAAGCATGTCACGGTACCCGGGTTTACCAGTCAGTCACCGGGTTGCCCGCCTTAGTAGTGGCCGGGAAAAAATATTTGACACACTTGTTGCCTGTCCGGGCTTACGCTTCATGTTCTCATTTCTATTTCGAAATCTTAGTATATTTGTTTGCACCGTGGTGACAAACTGCGTCTGAAAAATGCTTTTAACATTTGGCGTTATTTTGTTGTTTTCACTAGACAGCCCTGTTTCCTTTCTGTGTCCATTTCAGTTATCACGGTTGACTGGCAGGACTTTCACTGGTGACACAGTGTGTTACCGACTTGTAAACCCGCTGTCACAGGTTGAGCTCACTCATCTGTGACGAAACAAAAAGCACAACGACCGTGTCAAGGACCAGTTCTGGTCTTACCAGTTCAGACTGACGTTGATGCGCTCCGCCGCTCTCTCTCTCTCTCTCTCTCAGCTGGTCTCGTCTTGAGCGTACAACCCATTAACTAGTAATACGCAGTATGTAATATCTCAGGTACTGTGGAAATTTCGACTATAGGAGAGATCAGAGAGAGAGAGAGATGGGGCGCCAGTCGTGACTGCTTTTCCCGAGAGTAGAGAGATGGCAACGCCGTGGTCTGTCAGTAAAGGAGTCGGCTACAGTCTGTGAGAGGCGTTTCTCCCTCACAGCATCGGGCATCTTCAATATTTCTTTGTCTAAGAATGCCCAGGATAAATGATTTTGTATTTTCACGAAACCAGTTTCAGGCGTTTGCCGCGCCGTACATTTCCTATCGTTATTATCAGTAGACTAGTATACGAGCAATAACTCCCCCCCCCCCCCAAAGGCGCCGCCTTTGGTCTAAAATTTGCGCATAATTTATATTTTGCGATTGTTTCCATTTTTAAACTTTTGTTATTGAGGGTATTATAAGCGTCGCCACTAAAGTCTCCGCGCTTTACATTTGTTGTAAGTTCCATTGTACAAAATAATTCTAGTACTACGTGTCATAGTATGATACCGGTAAATAGCGTCGCCAAAGCGGGCCTCAGTTTTTGGCCAGCGGAGTCGTAGACTATCTTGCGTTTGCTGCAGGAATTCCGTCTTCGTGCAGAGAAAACCTCAGTTTAATTTTTCTTAGAACGTAACCTTAGTAGATTTTTAAAAAATGACTTTTGAACTTCCCGGTATGACGATGACGTTTTTGCTCATCTCGAGGATCGATTGAATTACTTTTTTTTATATTACAGAGAATGTCCGTGTCCTTTAGTCGTGACTTTTTTTACTTTCTTGCGTTCTCGTTGATGGACGATTTGTAGTGCATGTAACACAGGGAAGCAGATTAGAATGTACCACGTTATCGAGTAATAACTCAGTGACAAAAAAGACTAGTGCAGTAGAAGTTGTTGGCGCTCAGAAAGGCAATGAGAACGTGTTTTTGTTTTTTGTTTTTTTTTGCGTGGTCTCAGTCTGTGATGTCCGTGTATTGTGTGGCAGTTAAATGCGCCGCGTGAAACTGTAATAGTGGTCGCTTGGCTGTGTCTGGGGAAACAAGTACTAATGAAAAGTCTCCTTTACGAAACACTTTAGCACACAGCTATCATAATGATAAACATTAAATTTTAGTACTTTTTCACTTTTTAAAGAGCAGATAAATGATCTTACAGCATAGCATATTATGCCAAGATTTCAATGGACACTGATGAGAACAGTTCTCGCTGTGCTATGACCTGTATATGTGCAGTGAAACCAAAATTAGAAAGGGGAGGGGGTAGGGGGGAGGGGAGCAACCTCTACCGAGATTTGCCCTGTTTGTGTCTGGTATAGTGGTAAGGAAAGCGCGCCAGTTCCACATTAAGGTGATTCTCTCTTGCGTGCTCATATTTCAGGTATTGTTTGAAATGCTGATAAATTGTATCATGTGACAAGTTTTCGTTATTATTACGATACGCGAGCCATTTTACCGATGTACCCATATGCAACAATTTCATGTGTTTAATTCCGTCCTCGTATGTTCGTCGCCGCGTTCTAAATCCATGGGCAACGTTTGTTTCAAGTTAGAACGTGCACCGACTGCTGATAATTAGAACTGTAAATGTTAGCTCTGTTTACAGATGAACTCAACGATAACCCATGCCATATAGGAAGTAATGTACTGATACATTTATCAACTTCCC
This sequence comes from Batillaria attramentaria, assembly GCA_018292915.2. Taxonomy (NCBI): domain Eukaryota; kingdom Metazoa; phylum Mollusca; class Gastropoda; family Batillariidae; genus Batillaria; species Batillaria attramentaria. The sequence continues at coordinate 470,920 of JACVVK020000007.1, read as the reverse complement.
GTTTCCCAGCATTAGAATGGATCGTCTCACATGACAAATTTGCTTAGAACTGAAGGGAAGAATTAAAGCGTGTGTTGATAATCAGATTCACGTCATACCGCTGCAGTGCTTATTTTATTGCTACGTTTGAGAGTTTCGGCCTAATTTGAGTGTCATAAAACTATGTTTACTGTCGTCTCCAGATCAGTTTCTCAAGGTAAAGTTTTGCAAATAAATTGTATAATACAGCTTTGTGGTGGAGGAAAATGAAGCAGTATGTTAGGTACGGCTGGATTTTGTGGACATTCACTGTGAGAACTCTAGGGAAGTGGTAGTGTGTGGTTCGGTGCGCATAACGGACACTCAGCACACTTCACGCGCCCGTTGTACGACGCTCAGTTGTCTCAGTACGTGTAGACTCCAGAGGAGGTGTACACTTGATATGCTTGTTTTGATACATGATAGGTCTACCCTGGGTGCACATGTAGGTTAAATGACGTCATTCGTACAGCACAATCGATCCGATCTAGGAAGTGAGAGCTTGAGCTCGTTTGACTCGAAAAACTTCTCGCATTCAAGGAACTTGATGTAACTTGCATCTCGGCTTTTTGCTCTCTCTCAGTCTCTCTCTCTCTCTCTCTTCTCCCCCCACCCTCACACACACTTTCTCTCTCCCACCCACCCCCCGTTTTTGTTGTTGTTTTGTTTTGTTTTTAAGCACGGTTTACATTGAAGCTACCGACATCGCTCTGGTTTGGTTTGGTTTTATTTTTTTCAGAAGACATTTCAAAAATTGTTTCTCAGGTTAATATCTTTGTCTATCCGGTTCCATGGATAGGAGCATGTAAGAGTACGTTTTTATTTCCTACGCCGCTAAACGTTTCTCCTGGGCTGGTCGCCAGGTTATAGGGATTGTCAGTGATCAGTTCCTACCAGTGCTTGTGCCGGTGTGTGTGTGTGTGTGTGTGTGTGTGTGTGTGTGTGTGTGTGTGTGTGTGTGTGTGCGTGTGTGTGTGTGTGAGTGCGTGTGTGTGTGTGTGTGTGTGTGTGTGTGTGTGTGTGTGTGTGTGTGTGTGTGTGTGTGTGACTTGGACGCTATAGTCTTCTGTTACGCGCATCGTAATCTCAAGTTGGGGTTATCATAGAGGGCGCCGCAAATACAGTGTGTCTTGTGAGAAGGTGCGGATTCACGATCCTTGTCCTGACCTTGAGATTGGGGTTTCCCTACACCTGATTGTGCTGTCTGTCGGATCTGCTCTGACTTCTAACATGAACAATTTAATGACCCTTTCTCTGCGTGTCATAAGATTGAAATTGTATTCAGTATGCGCCAGAAAAGTAGACGTTCGACACATGCAGCCTTGCACTGACTATAACACCTGAGTCAAATAGGTTGTTTGTGTGTGTAAGGACGGTGAAGCTTCCTGTGTTATCCAACTCACAACCTGTCAAAACTTCCTGCATTCTGGCTGCGTTTTGCTTCTCAGTTCCTGTTCAGTTTATCTGCTTTGGCCGTCTGAAAGACTCTCTTGTTCCGCTTGCAGACTCGGAGGGGGGGGGGGGGGGGGGGGGGGGGGGGGGTCTGTTTCTTCCAGTCGTGCATAACCCTGCTTGTTTGCCTTGATTATTGTCATCAGGTGGCTGGAAAGCGGAGACTAAATCCGACATCAGTGAAATAAAGTCGGCAAACTCCCCATCCACCATTCCCCTCCCAAAACCACAACAAACGCTGCTGTTGTGATCAGTGTAGAAAGTGGGTAAGTGGGTCGGGGTATAGTGGTGAGCTAGGTGTGAGCACAATGTAGAAGCACCACTACACTCATCGAGCTTATTACTTTACTAGGTTGTCACCGCGGATAGTGTGCCGAGGGCAATGTACCCAGCATGTCAGTCACTCAGTTTTGGGCCGGTTTGCTTTTACCCCAACTGAACAACACAGAGTTGCACCTCAGTGAGTGGGGCAGTTTGTATTATAATAAACCTGCGGTGAAATGTGCTTTATATGCTCCTCAGTTTTTTGTTGTTGTTGTTGTAAAACTTGACATTTCCCCTTATGAACTTGCATTCGTAATCGCAAGTTTATCGTACAGTTGCCGCCATGACTGACATTTTTATATTACTCTGAGGGTTTTAGTTGGCAGTTTGTACCGGTGCCCACTTTATATTATACAGACAGACATACATGTACAAGTGGGTGTGTTTCTGTACGGGCTTTTCAGAACTTCAGACCTGATTTGATTTTTCCCGGCAGTGCTGTCTTTATGGCAAATGATCAAGGAGCGCACAACTTCAGACGATATCTACTCTGCCACTCGCTCGATGTCTGTCGACCTTTTGCCTGGTGTGGTTTCTATAAAGACAGAAATGCTAGAGTGAACTCAGTTGTAACTGCTACACTCATTGAGCACTGAACATGACTGTACAAGGCCGAACGTCTACATAAAGTGAAATTCTAAACTCCAAGGCGCCGTATGAGTCAGTAAGAAAAACACCTTGGGCACCCATCCCTCGGCGGTATTACAAAATCTACGCCGTTGCGAGAGTTCCAGGGTCGGCTGCTGAGGGAGAAGTGGGAGGGGGGAGCTGGGAGAGGTGCGGCCGCAGAGGTAGGCAGGCAGGCCATTTTCATGTCGCGTGTGCTGTTGGCTGTGGTTCCAGACGAATGTTGTTGTCACACCTACCTGATACACTGAACTGAACCGGCTCGGCAAGGTGTGGGATGCAGAGAAAGAGAATGAAGGTGTGGTTCCATCAATACGACTCTCATCTCACACGCAGAACCATAGTGGGACAGGGCTACTGGACAAGGGTCGCGGTACCAGGAGAACCAGGGCATGGCGGTACAACAGTAGGGGGTCGGGGGAGGGGCTTGGCATACATAATACACTTATAACGCGTTAAACCTGAGTAAGTGAAACTTGTTTCGCTGTGACCTTGACTGGCAGCTCTAGACTGCGCGGATGTTTTGCTGGTACAGTCTAGGTATGTCCGTGTATTCAGTGTTGGGGAAAACCATGTCACTGGAAGACACTGGTCATGAGGTGGGGCGGTGGTGATGGTCGAAATATAGGCGGGTTGAAGAGACCCAATTTCAGCTGTAAAGACAATGAGATATTATTATTATATTTGTTCACGGTTCCATGGTTCAAGTTAGGCCGTAGTTTGTGTAGTTGATGGTTGATGTGGAGACTAAAGACAGTCTTGTACATGGGCCGTGTGTCCCCACTGCTGAGCCCCCCCCCCCCCCCGTTCCCCCCCCCCCCCCCCCCCCCCCCCGAGGAACAAATACGGAAGTGCTATTGACAGCTTCAGACGACGGGAGAAATCACTTCCTTGCCTTTAGTCTCATCCTCGCACCCCAGCCATGTCCGGACCTCCAGAGGTACTGTAGACGGTGTCTTGTTGCCCATCACACACACACACAGTGTGTGCTAGCTGCCCCCCCCCCCCCCCCCTTACCCACCCCACCCTACCTACAGAGAGAGAGAGAACTGCGCTGCAGTCGTACCCAGTGAGGCTGAGTATGGGTGTGGGAATTCGAGGTAAGTTGAAGTACGCCATAAAACATTGAGCCTTTGAAACTGGAACAAGGGGAAGTAGACTATTGGACATTCCTCTGCGTGGCCTCTCCCTGATCTGCATGGCGGTGACTGTTACCATTCGTCACAGCCGATGCGTGGTCAGTTTACTAAATGAAAAGAGTCGACAATAAAGCAAATGAAACGTGCAAATGCTATCTCGCCGGGATCAATGCAACAAGCGTCGAAGGGAACACTTCGGCGTTTTAACTCAAAGCGACTTTATCTAAGTGTCGCTGGTTCTCATGCAAAGTCACGCGCATTGAAAATGAGGTTGTTGGTAAGAAACATGAAGTAAAGTGGCCTTTGCTCTAGGCTGGCCTCTGGCCAGGGAGATCGACATTTTCACGCTCTTCTCCGTTTTCTGCAGAACAGAGCTCTCGGCTTTTCTTTATGATACCTCCTGTAGGAACTGCCGATTTGTACGCAGTCGCAGGCCAAGCCGATTAACGAGATACGGACAAAGCTACTGATTGCTCCGTTCCGTCAATTGAAAGTGAAGCCTTGTGAAGTAGGTTCAGACTTGAACTCCGGTTTGTTAGGTTCTTCTCATCGATTTTCAGGCGATCGTTTGGACACTGAAGGGGCTGGGGGCGAGTTGATCAGACTCCTCGTAGCGTATCTTGATATGAATTATTAATGTTAATTATTGGGTGGCCCGAAACAAACACTGCACGTACCGAGTTGTAGGAAGATCTCAGTTCAAATTCCGCCCGTATATAAACCTCAAACACCGGTTCTCTTTTCTTTTGATATTGGCTCTGTCACTGTGTCTCAGAGAGTCTCTCTCTCTCTCTCTCTCTCTCTCACACACACACACACACACACACACACACACACACACACACACACACACACACACACACACACGAAGAGAGAGAGAGAGAGATTAACCATACAAACCTTCATTTTGCCTTGAGCAGTTAACATGTGGTATAAAATGTGTTTTTCGTTTCAAAAGCACAGTCTGGAGTGGAGATAACCTTTTCCAGGGAAGACGCAGCGCATCTGATACTCCCCGTAGTACAAAGTCAAGCGGAAATCTCGTAGAAGTTACGGCAATTATTCGATCAATTATTCACGATGGCGCTGTTTGGCGGGGTCGGCAGGGGAAATTATAGTAGAGGTATGTGGGGCTGGGGCCATGGTGAACTTGGATTCGTGTTACTGTCACGCCGCTTCTCTTCCGGCCCATATCCATGCGTTTGATGAGGCTATGAAGCTGTCCATATGATAAACAAAATGTTCCGTCGCGACTGTTTGCGTCGACAGAAATAAAGTGTTCTGCTTTATGAGACGACCAGCTGGTTGCATCTAATCTTGGTTGATTATGAGACCCCTCATCAGCTCCGCCATCTAGCTTGCAGTGATTAATTCGCTGATTTCAGACGATGAGCGTTTGTCATTGTGTCCGTGAAACTCCACGCCGGCCGTATGTCTTACGCTCTCTCCCTCTCTCTCTGTTTTTGTTTGATTTTGGTTGGTAACCGCTGGGAGTACCCGTAGCGTATATATCTGCTATCTAGAACTCAGTTGTTGTTGATGGTTTTTAAATTGCATGTACTTGTATTCTGGCCCCGGCTTGACAAATAGTGCGTGGTAACGGCAAAGTACTCAATATGTGTTGTATACAAGCGAGCACGGCAGGGTGACAGCATCGTTTTGTGGTATGTGGTAGTCAAGTCCCAAGAATTTTAACCTCAGGCTCCTAACTGCCATACCTTTTTCTGAGCCTGATGGATGCCTGGCAAATGAGGGAGCGACTGACGGTGGGATCGTGATTCTGCTCAGCGACTACACCGACATGAGTGGCTGGCCCGGCCTCCGTGTTGGCACGCTTTGTCTCCGTGGAAAGATGTAACATTCAAAGTATTAGTATACAAAACGCATTTTTCACATTCTATTTGTGCAGCTGTACGTAAACATATTTAGGGTTTTCGGTGATCAAAGAGATACACAGGCTGATTGTCTTTGTAGTAGTAGAAAGTAATCCTATGCGTGACTGACATCAGTGCCATTTCACAGATTTCAGTAGATGAGTATTCGCCTCGTGTCCTAACAACGCATGCTCGCCGCGACAAGGTGAGGTTGTGAGCCGGACGGGCATCCAGTGCTCACACGGTGCAATGCAGGACCCGGACATTTTGACGTCGTTCCCTGACCTCAGACGACATGAAATGTAAACAGAATGGTTTTCAGCTCGTGTCATACGCGTGCTCTATGCTGTGTCCCACTCCCCAGCCCCTCCACACCGCCGCTCCTTGCCTGTCGGTGGCTGACTTCTTCTGGTTGCTTGTCTGTAGAAAAAAGGTATAAATTGTTATGCGGAGTGCGTTCATGCACGACGTGGAGAGCGGGTCTGTTTCACTCTCTCTGTCGGCGGTGTTTTGTTGGTGAAATGTGACGGGAATCCCGGACTTGGTCTTTCTTGTGGACCCTTTCACACGCCAGGTGTTCGGCGAACTGTCACTGACTGACATCAGCCTGGAGACCCCCACCCCACCCTCTTCACTTCAAGTTTTCACACACACACACACACACACACACACACACACACACCAGCTCTGTTGCCCCATGTTTTTTTTTCAAGCGTGCAGCAGAGTAAACTGAGCACTGAGCTAATGACAAGGGCGCCAGCCTTGCTGACAATAATCTCTCGATCATGAATTGCTTGCGGTTTTGTGCCGGGTCGGCCGGCACTCTCTGAAGGAAATCGAGTCACAGTTATAGGGTTAAGTTGTAGCAAAGACCCTCTAACGATCGTAGTAGGGTCTTTGGTTGTAGGTACTGACGGGTGCGGACAAGATGAGTTTCATAATACTGTGTGGCCTTGGCCTTGGTACTGACACACAGTGAAAAGTCTGCAGCATAAAGAGACTAGTGTGTGTTTTGTGTGTGTGTGTCAGGATTAATTAGCATTTTGAGGATTATAAATCTGTGATAAGTATGCCTGGCGGTTCAACGAGGTGAACAGTACCCACTAACGTGCATACTGTGTGCAGTTCTTGTCACGGCTGTCGGTGCTGTTTGGTTGATATGTGCAGTCGTGATTATCCTTGTTTCTGGCGGTTTTACTTCAAGTATCGTAAAAGATGGCACTTGAACACACTTGTGTTAAAGACATATTGCGTAACTATCCGTCCCAGAACAGGAAGTCATAAATAACTTGACCAAACATTAAGCCTGTCTGCAGCGAACTGCCGGTTATATTTATATATTTGGTGTCTGTCGGTGGAGTGTGGACGACATTGCGTTTGAGCGGAAATGGCTGATTACCATTCTGACATCGGAAGAGATGACTTGTAAGTTGTCATAGACACCCGCCATTTTCCTGACAACAGTTTCTGGCCAGCTCACACCTTCATACAATCAGCTGGCCGAGCACGTAGCCGGCTTGCCGCGGCTCACTAAATTTCACGTGGACCACATTCTGTAACATCCCTTTAAAAGGGAAGAGAGCGGATGTCCCCCTAAATCTGTCCCCACGAGCCCCTGACAGGAGGTTTGGATTACCGTAATGTACGGAGGCCGAGCTGAAGCAAATACAGGCGGGCTGGTTTTGTTTACCTCCTTTGCTCCCGGACTTTAGGCCCCCTCTCTTGTGGACAGTTTGGATTCGTTCGCCGTTTGTGGCACTCTGACACACTTCTTTTGAGGATGAGGTGCTGCATGTTTGCTAGTCGTCGCATTCATGAAAAGTGTGATTATGCTTGTCAGTGTTTTTATAGCAGGGAAACTGGAGGAGGCTGTAGACTCGGGTGCTGTTGTTGATTTAGCGTTGGTAGTAAGATATTGCTAACGACTTGAAGTTTCAGTCTGACAGGCGACGACGTTTGCCGTTCTGTAATTTTTCTATAATGCCTTTTTTTTTTTTTTTTAAGAGAAGTTTCTGTCTTTTTGCCAGCTTTGACATGCACAGTAATATGCAAGCATAGCAGGAGTAGGTGTGCAGCTAATCGCGCCACTGCCTGTGCTGGCAACTGAGTTCGGGTGTTTGTATGGCACCATCTTGGCAGAGTCCAATTCGGCTGCCACCAGCATGTGTCTGTGGGGCGCCTGTTGATGCTGTCTTCTGGAGGCGATTGACAGGCGTAATATGGAAAGTTGGTTGGCTGTGATAGTTTATTGTGTAATGCTGTCAGTGGTGGTGTTCTGACGATGGCAGTCTCAGGGGACACTGTTGTGTGCACTCACTGGGGAACTGAGTTGTCTGAAGAATTTTAATTTATGTTTAGGATTCGTCAGTATCAGTAAGTTGGACATTTCTGCTGAATGGATTAAGACTGGCATGATAAGTGAATCAGGTATGGTTGTGAATCAGTAGATTTACATCTGTGAATGCCGTCTCACTCTTATCAAAGTTAATTTATATCATCTGTGGACAGACTTAAGTAACTTGAGGTAGACACGTGGTACAATGTAACTGAAAGCGTAAGTTCAGCCTGCATTCTCGGGGATGTAAAATTAATACTAGCACAAAAACGTTATTTAATTGTTTTCGGGGTCACAAGCTGTCAGAAGATTTGTCAACTGTTAGCCGGCAGATCAACTAACTGTGCGGCCACGTAGAGCATCACTGACGGGATTGTTCGTTAGTCTTTAATATGTGGACACTGAAATAACATTTCCAGAGTTCGTCAGTGAATCGGTTCGCAAATAGAACAAATTGATGTATAAGGCACGGGAGATAGCGTGACAGTGGAGGAGTCCAACTGTAACTGACGGGCGTGAGGGCGGTCGTTTTTTGCCATCTGGTTCCCGGTCGGCGGCCAACGTTACAGTCACTCCTACACACAGTAGGCTCCTTTTTTCCAGTTTCCAGCACTGTGTTCTTCTGCTCTTTTACCGCCCACATCTTGCACAAGCTCACGCTCACTGAACGTAACTTGGCGGCATCCACTACCCACAGAATAGTGGTACCAGTAGCAAACACAGTGCCCGCTCGATCGGCATTAGACACTCTCCACACTGACTGGTGGACTGCTCCCTCCTGCCGCTTGTTGCCTAATACTGTACTCTCAGCCGGCTCAATGTTGCCTCGCTTCCTGTGCCGGAGGGGGGGGGGGAGGTTGGGGGTTGGAACCACCTGTTGATGACGTCAATAATGTCGACGGTGAATACGCCGCTTTGTGCCGTTCTGCACACTGATCGCGTTCAGATGTGTTACGAAACTGATATCGGATCACAAATAGACGGACGGGAAATCACTCACTATAAGTATGTGGCATTACATGTTTAGTATGTTCAGTATCCAATACTGAAGTTTCTCAACCGGCTGAGACCTCATGTCACGACCATAATGAATAAGCTGCACACGGCGACAGATATCTTTACGGTTTCATGCTTCAGTATGAATCTCGTGCTGCTTGGTTGGTCGGTCGTTCGTTCAGTGTAGGCCGGGAGGAGGGTAGAATGTAGCTGCAGTAGCAACTCGCACACATCACTTCTTGTATATGGCATTTCCGGAACTGTCTTAGCTTCGGGCATGTGTCCGAGTCCTTTCTCCGCACCCCCCCCCCCTCCCTCCCCGCTCTCTCTCTCTCTCTCTCTCAGTCGTAATATGAACAACGTACCTGGTAATATCCTTTGCTAGTGACGTGGCGGGATGCATTCTGCTGGCAGGTGTCTTGTTTACACACGTTAACGGTGTTGTGCTGGCACACACGTTGTTAAGCATATCTGACAGTATCTTAGGGAATCTACTTTTTGATTTAGCCAGGTGCTGTCACTCTTGCTGTAGTCAGGTAACACTGACGAGGGGTGTTGATTACTGCCTTGTGATTGCCATTTGCTGCTGATGACCATTGTATAGCTAAACCTCAAAAGATCGATGCAGCAGTTGTGACGTCGCCTCATTTGACCGACTACAAGTTGTTTCTTCATATCAAGGTGTTCAAAGGTGCAAGACTTATCGAAAACGATCATTTCTTACCTCCTGACTCTGTCTCCAATGGGTCACCAGAGTCAGTGTTGGCTTAGGGGTCTTGAAATTTGCTTTCGAAATGGAGAAAAGAACTTTAAAAAGAAAATATACGGTTACTAAGTAAGTGACTCCCACCCTGGTTTCCGTTTGGCAGCTCCATTACTTAAATAGATGACTGTGAAGTGAGCCACATTTGAGCGTGCAGGAAATACAACGAACTACAGGGAAGGAGTGAATTTCGTCGTATACTGAAACTTAGAAGACCAGCCGGTAAAGTTAACTAGGCCTGTTTAGTACCTCGCCATTTTTGTCTTTCTGTTCTTTTTGGTGTACGCTGGATTTCTGTTTGACATTTTGAGGTAACCCATTGGCAGGGTTTGCGGTTGTAATGAGATTAATTTGGATAATCATCCTGACCGAGTTTGCTCAGCATTTGCCAGGCCGAGCCTAACGAGTACCACCACCTTTGATTCTGTAATCTCTTGGCAACGGTCAGGATTAGCGTTCACAGTGTTCACTCAGTGGCAGAGATGGGAAGAAGCTGAAGGGTGGAGGTGGTGGGATGGTAAGCGTGAGACAGGGGGTGGCAAGCGATGGTAGGGTCAGTGAACGTACATTACCATACGCTCGTTTTCTCATCAGCAGTCGGTATTTGTAGCTTTTTGTGGTTTTGTGCCGGTATTGTTATAGGTAAACGTCGCGTAGATGAATTGTCATGGCTATTTCAAGGAAACAGGACACGAGGAAGCACTTGTCCAGTGAGGAGCTTCTATTTCAACAGGTACCGAATACACTGCGGGCGACATAATAATCATTTACGGGATTAATGCACTACGAGTGATATGCTAAATACAGAGGAAAACACCGGGGTCGGAGTACAGTTAAGTACATAAATTATGATGAAAGAACCTGCACGTGTAGGCGGTTTGGTTTGACGTCAGCAGTGTCCATTTCACCGTGCTTTGATAACTTCTCTCAGTCTTGCAAGACAGTGACCACGGCAGTAACGTGTGGATCTGTGGATTTCTCTCTCTCTCTCTCTCTCTCTCTCTGCAGATATGTTTTTGGATTATTGTTTGCTTGTTTGTTTGCGGTTTACTCAGTTTCCTTTGCGGACGTATGATTTCTTTGTGGAAGATCGTGTTTAAGCCGGCCGACCGCCCGACGTGGCGGTTCATGTACCTGTAGAGCACAGGCACTCGTAGATTGTCACGATTTAAAACTTAACGTCAGAGTAGAGACGTGGGGTTTGCGATGGGCATAGGTCACTTGAAAATACGATTTAAGGTTCAAATCTTGACAATCTACGAGTGTCTGTGCTCAGTGTGCTGTAACTGAAGTCCATGTTAGAGCGCTAGATGAGAGCCATAGTGTAAAGTACTCCGATCTGATGTTGTAACGTGTGTAGAGCCCTGCATGGACAAGTCTGCGATACAGTGCGTACAGCTTAGTACTTAGTGGTAGAGTCTCGTTTCTGAACTGTAATCAGATCAGTACGTTTCATTTAGCTCAGATTTTATATCACACTATCTGACGTGCAAATCTGACGGGACAGAAACACTTACCAGCTATTCGGTGGCTGGAAGTAGTGACGAGAAAGGGGATAAGGTACATATGTGGGGCGACTGACCTGGGCAGGTATAACTTGAAAGGAGATTTACCTGCTCAGGTGTGGTCCGGGGGTCTAATTGGCGCAGGTAGAGCTCCGTCGGTCCTTTCTGACACGTGCCAGAGCCAAGATATGGTGGTGATAAGTTGTAATCGGGTTTGATGTGAATTAGCGATTAGGCCTCAGGGTGTTAAGGGTTAGGACTGTTGGTGGAATGTGTAGCCTGAAGATGGAGGTGTTGGTGTGATGCGGCACACGGCCCAAACCAGTCAACACCTTCTGTAAACGCTGGCGCTCTGTTCAGTTAATACTACAGGTGGTGGTCCGTTCCAGGGGTGGAAATGTTACGGCGAAGGCTCAATTGTTGAAATGTTATTTTAAACAGTCTTGTATATCCTTTCTCGTTCTCAGAAGAGGCCGGTACGGCTGTTAATGCATCATAACTTTCTACGGTATTACTGTGACTGTAATTCTGTGTACGTGTTAAACTGTGCGGAAATTGAGCGTTATTGTAACCTAATACAACCGGCGTGAAAGAAAACACTTATTTGACGGAGGGGAAAATGGTCGTTATGAGTGTAATCAAACACAAAAGCCGGAGGAAGAGAAGAGCCATATTGATTTTGTTGCGCGGCACTTGACACACGGGCAGAAACTGGGGAAAGAACGACTTCAAGCTCGAGCAGCTGCTGAGAAGAGGAAGTAAGGAGAAGTTAAACAAACAGTAACTAGATAACCTAATGAACAACAAAGACTGAAAGTCCTTCCCAGTTTACGTACACGATACGGACGGAAGTAGCTGCTAGCTTGATACATGTATCCGGAAGGAAGCTTCATGTGGTTGATTCGACCGCTCTCCTGATCACAACAGGCAGATGAGAGATGATGACTGTGACAGCCAGGTGATCGTGAATAATTGATCAGCTTACACAGCCAGGGCTACAGACATCAGCACCAAGAGACTAACCACTACCCACACGCCGGCCCCTAACTAACGGAGCCCAGTCCGAGCATTGTATCATGCACATACAGTATCGACGTTCCAATGACTTGTATCCCAGTTTCGCCAACATTGAACTATTAATTATTAACAGCCAATCCAAAGGCGCGGCCCTGATCGCCACACTGGTGCTGGCTGCTGACGATGCCTTCTTTACTCATGTCTACTTAGTTCAATATGGTGGCTTGTCACACTATGGAGCAGGGTCATGTCCTCACGGACACTCATCATGCTGCACCACACTCATCAACCTCCCTCTAGCCCTATCCGTCTATGCTGGCTGGAACAGCTGTCTACAGATCCTCATCAGTTTCCCCATCATCTTCATTGTACGTAAATTTATACTAAGAAGTTCATTAGAATTTTGATTTTTTATGTCCCCCCCCCCCCTCATTTTTCAAATTGACTTACACGTGTACATTTACGTGTACACGTTGAAAAAAAAAAAAAAAAAGGAACAGTGCTTCGGGTTGAGGACCTTCCTCCACTATTCGGCAATCGCAGTGAGGTTTGACTGGTTTGATGTTGAATGGTAACGTACTCTTTTAAGGGATAAACTAATGGGGCACTCCTTACACTCACAGTCATGTGTTTTATGGCGAAGTGAATAAGCACGAAGGTTGTGTATGTCGGGATACGTGCAGGAGATTGGCCGGCTTTGTGACTTGTTATGGACATTGTTTTCACACGACACCAGCCGATCCCGACCCGGCTCATGTAACACCAACACTAACAGTCACCACAACCCACTGCCGGTGACCATAATTATGACATTGTGTATAATAAAGTTATTGCTTTGGTTGGTGTCCGTTGCCACATGGCTATAACCTTTAAATGTAGTACTTAATTTCAGGTAACTTATTACCGTTAAGTTACAAGAAGTTGCACTGACCCCCCCCCCCCCACACACACACTGTATTTTCTTACACACGTACAGGTGAAGGTTTGTTGGTTGGTTGTTCAGAGATTAACGTCCTTTCCGTACAGGTTAAGGTGGTTTACACCACTCGCCACTGCAAATTTTCAGTGAGTTAACTGAATGGTTTACGTCAAAAAAAAAGAAGTAAGAAAACAGAGAGCGAAAGTGTGAGTTATGATTTTCCATAACCTACTCAGTGGTTTACAAGTTCACATAACCACACTCCAGTTACGTCATCAGTCAAGTGCAGAAAGTGCATCATTTCAAACATTTGAAACTCATACATCACGGCCGCTGCAGAGTTATTTTGTTTGCTTTTGGGAGTGAAATTTTATTTTGCTTGGATCACGTAAAAAAGGATCGCACAGAAAATTCTCTTCAAAGTATTTGCGAGTGCACTTTTGAATGTCAGTACATGAGCACATGAATGATATTCTTCAGAACATCAAGCACTTTCAGCTACCCTACCCATCATTTCCTCACAAGTCAGTGCGCAGAATTTTCGGGGGCACATAATTCACTAGTCACGCTAGCAGGAAAATAAAATGTCGCAGAAAATGTATGCGACTAGAGCAGTAGAGGTAAGAGTCTGAATGTGCGTGGTATAAACAGCTTACTAGTACATGATTAGTTCTCGTGGAAGAAAGAAAGAAACCACTTGGAGGCGCTCGGTAGCTACGGTAAATAATTGAAACTTCTTGTGGTTTCTTTTGTGGTAAACCACTCGAACTAATCGTGTATGCTCTGTGTAATGGCGTGTGCCGTTGTTGGTCCAGTCAGTGACACCCAAGCAGATCCACCTGATCTCAGTCTAGGAAATGAGCGAGATTGTCATGCTTTGTTGCAACAAGATTCCAAAGACAGCAGTCTCTCCAAGGAAAGAAATCCCCGTTCCCATCTTCTCTCTCGCTGTTGTCCTACGTCTTTAGCTGGCCGCCATCGGTTCTTGTGACAGACCGTGCCATCTGGCGACAACTGCTTGTGTTAAAACAAAACGTCGAACAAAAAATTTTTTGGTACCGCTGGACTGTGTTTATTTTAAAGCCGACCGCTGTCGTTGTAATGTTTTGTTTCAGGGAGGGAGGGAGAGAGAGAGAGAGTTTTTCCTCTGAGGTGATTTCTGATGATTACCCGATCGATTTAAACTGTGGAATGCGCCACTTGTTCCAACACGTTGTTTTTGGACGACAGACCCCTGAGGCCAACTACTGACAAGCCTGTGATGTCTTTTTTAGTTTGATCATCAAGTTGTGCCCATGCCTCGCCCTCTCTGGCAGTGCAGAATCAGTGGCTCCTAGTGGAGAGAGAGAGAGAACGAAACATGGTGCTGCTGGGCGCGTGATGGCCCGTGCAGGCCGCACTGCCCACGCTGATTGTTAGACGCTGGGAGGAGAGCAAGGTGGCGGTTTGGTGTCGTCAGACTTCAAGACATGGGCTGATTTTTGGAGCACGCCCCCTCCTATTATTCGAAATTTAAGTCGTTATGAAATGTGCAGACGGCGATAAAGATACTGACTTTTTTTTTTTTATTATCACGCTTCACAACTACTGAAGGAGGGGTGGTGATCAGTCGTGTGGAGGTGGAAGCTCATGCGGCCTCGGGTCACGATTGGTTGCCGGCCTGCGTCACATGACGACATTCAAGTTGCTGCAGTACAGCCTTCCCAGGGTTCCGTGCTTGTCTCACCACGCTCCAAGACTGCCTGCAGCTAAAGTGAAAGTGAAATGGATTTTGCAGGTAGAAACAGCGGCAGGCCGGTGATACAAATACACACAGTTTGTGGTCGATAATCACCTGCACTACCCTGTAGCCTGGAGCTCGCAGAAAGGTGAACCAAGGTTGTTGCTACGGGTGGATGCCGGCGGTAGGGGGAGAGGCGTGTGGACACTGGTGTGTGTGTGTGTGTGTGTGTGTGTGTGTGTGTGTGTGTGTGTGTGTGTGTGTGTGTGTGTGTGTGTGTGTGTCTGTCTGTCTGTCTGTCTGTCTGTGTGGAGGGGGGGGGGGGGTGTTACTGGACCCAGCTGTCGCAAGCATTCTATCCTAGTCTTCGTCATTTCCACTGTCGTGGTGGAGTTGCACGAAGTTTGAATCAAAATCTTCGTTGAGCTGACATGAGTATAATAATAATATGACTTGAGTTACACTTGAACAGTAAATGTACCAGTAGCAGTGTAGAGACCGTTTGCTTGTGACCGTCTGACACGCCCTCTCGAGGCGCAGTGTCGATGTCGACATTCACAATTTCCGTTAAAGCTAATCTAATACTCATAACAGCGAAATTGAAATTTGTTTTAAAAGTCAACAGGATCAGGTTTTGTCTACTAATTTGTAACAGGATCGGCGCGCGTGGTTTGCCAAGCGCCTGGGGGAACGCGTTATTTCCTCGCTTTGGATATCATGTCGTCAACTTTCAACCTTCATCTCGGTGCTGCGTCGAAGCGTTCTCTGTAAAGCTATTTTGTCACGTGATGTCATCTCTATCTCTCTCTCTCTCTCTCTCTCTCTCTCTCTCTCTCTCTCTCTCTCTCTCTCTCTCTCTCTCTCTCTCGCAGCCTTTAATCGACCGACTAGTGCTGGTAAAGATGGATCTTTTTATCCTCACAATAGACAGCGGTTACAGTAATCACCCTGCAATCGACGCGCTCATCTTCTGCCTTTCATGTTCGCCCAGAAAACTGGGCTTTGTCGTTGAAATTTGGCCCGCTATGGAGGCAATTTAATATTGATTGGCAACGAGACCTCCTAGACTACATTGCACCGCTGTCTGTAATCACAAGTCTAATGTTATTAATGTTATGAGCTAGACGTTTACTGTAGCGCAGATAGAATCATCAGCGTTCTCTGTATGTGGCCATGGATAATGAGAACACCCTTTCTGTGAGCAAGTGAGGTGGTGGAGAAGGTATTAGTGACTTGTAGATGAGGTACAGAGAGAGGAAGACGAAGGAGATAAGAGAGGAGAGAAATGGAGGAGAAGGCGACATCTCAGTAACGGATGAACGTGTGTGTGTGTGTGTGTGTGTGTGTGTGTGTGTGTGTGTGTGTGTGTGTGTGTGTGTGTGTGTGTGTGTGTGTGTGTGGCTTGTTAGCAGGTAACTGGTAGACTGTCCGTTACTGGAGGACCAGAGAGATTTTGTCGGTCCTTAAAGACCTTCAGCTTACCTGTTGTGAGGGAATGTAAGAGGTGGAAGATGGTGGTGCTGCTGTAGACATGGAAAGACTAACGGGAGCGGTGTGGAAGTAGGAACCCTACAGAATTTTTCCTTCACTCAGGTACCGGCCGTTTGTGAAAGCCGGTCTGTCGGACGAAAACTGCATTTCGTCTGAAAGCAAAACATACTTTCGTATTTATGTGTAAGGACAAAGTTAAAAGGAAAACCCTCGGAGTCGAAACTGAAACCCGTCCATTGATAAATGTTGTATGCTCGGGGAAAAGCAGTGTGGATAAGGAGGCGAAACACCACCACCACCACCACCACCACCACCACCAACAACAACAACAACAACAACGACAAAACAAAACAACAAACAGAAAGCAAAAACCGAAAATTACACGAATCAGTGGTGGTGACAAGCCCAGACAGACCTGAGTGAC
This sequence comes from Batillaria attramentaria, assembly GCA_018292915.2. Lineage (NCBI taxonomy): Eukaryota > Metazoa > Mollusca > Gastropoda > Batillariidae > Batillaria > Batillaria attramentaria. The sequence continues at coordinate 454,316 of JACVVK020000007.1, read as the reverse complement.
CGGTGTATACCTGTAGGTAACGAGTAACTTCCACAGCACACTGAAACACACCAACATGTACATGTGCATACGTGTACACTGCTTTTTTTGTGTGGATCCTTCGAGAGCTGTACGCCCGTTGTGTAGCATGGACAACCGTTCTCGCCAGCAGACAACACGAACACGCAATACCTGTTTGGAAGACCATGAATATTCTAATGCCTTCGGATCCTCAGTGTCTTTGTCATGTGGGATTAATTGTGGCTGCGCAAAACACTACCGTCCCCAGCTGGTGACGTCACACGTTTGACAGGCTTGATGTACACATGAGCACTATGGTGCATGAAAAAGGCGCAGTAAGGTTTATGTTACGGTGCAGTGCAGGTCACGCAACACTGACTGGGAAGGAAACGGGAACAATTAATTCTCGGCGGTAACGCTCCGTAATACTCAACGCATGTCATTGTTTCAACAAAGGTGGTCTCGTAACGTGTCCCAGGGTGGGTCAGGAGGGGGCGAGTCTTTCAGCCGTACCATTCGTTATTACTTGCACCAAGTCGGTAAGTACGCGCCAGAGTTGAACAACCCATTTGCAGAGGGCACCAAGACCCTCGTATCAAGTTATTAAAAGTGCAACAAATTACACAGTGAAGCAGCGTCTTATCCTGCAGCGTGTGTGTGTGTGTGTGTGTGTGTGTGTGTGTGTGTGTGTGTGTGTGTGTGTGTGTGTGTGTGAGAGAGAGAGAGAGAGAGAGAGAATAACACCGGCACGTTATTGCTTTGCTTGCCCGAAGCTTGAAATAAAGTTGAACAGTTGTCGGTGATTACCGATTGTGTAGATCACGCAACACAGACGTGGATGTCTAGTAGTCTACCTGCAAGCAACTCCAGCGTTTCATGTGAGCGCCGTGCACACGGTGCAGCCCAGCACTCAGACTGCAGGAGATTGTTTGGGACGCCGCAGTTCCTCATGCTCCTGACAGGTCTTCAAAGACAAAATGGAACAGCGAGCGGGCTTATTGTCCGTACAGCCCATTGTTTATAGCCGTCTGGGCCTAGCAGGCAAGGAAACCACAACGGGTGGCTGGCTGGTAGAGAAGGAACCTCTAATTGTTTCGTTCGGGGGCAAATGGAGAAAAAAGAGAATATTTGGCTTCTAAACAGCGACCCACTAAACAGCCCTAGATTCTTTCTCGTGAGGTGATTGGGGGTGGGGGCGGGGGCGGGGGGTGCACATGTAGTTTAAAGTACACACGGCAAAACTAGACGGAAAATAGTTAACGCCACATGAGATCAGTCATCACAGGTCTGAAAAATTTGAATGAACGAATACCTAGCACTCACGACATGAAACAACAACAACAAAAACCGGCAACAAGCAAGAAACTGACTTTTCACTGAGTGTTGTAAACATAAGACTGTTCCCCTGACCTGGTTGTGTTTATGAACCTTCCCGCTAGCGCACTTACAGCTGCCCAGTTTAGGGTCCCCAGTTTGAATTCAGACTACCGAACTCGCTTCTGTTCAGTCTTACACACTCGCCTGCCCTCTTTCAGCGAGCCCAGTCAAGAGTGACCGGTTCTTCACGGTCCACTCAACAGCTCTCTGCACTGTTAGGAAACAGCACCATTGTGTTAGTGTTGAGTAAGCCGCCATGCCATGTGTTATGGCTCGGATAATATTTTTGGAGCCGCCGGTGGACAGTCACTTCAGTGAGGGCGACCTAGTGAAGGGGTTGGCATTGCTGTCGACTAAACTGCGCTGGGGGTCAGAATCTCGCGTCCGGCAAGCGGCAAAGTCCAACGCGTGTAGACTGAGAAGACGTCTTTGACTTGACCAGATAAAGGCCTTCGGAGTCCGTCCCGGGCTAGCGTAGACACCCGCAGCTAGTTGACAGGGGGTTCATACAGGAGCCCTAGCCCTTGCCCTAGCATCTGAAGCTCTCTCTCTCTCTCTCTCTCTCTCTCTCAAACTCAGGGAGCAGCAGGGGGCAAGTAAGAGGACCGAGGATGGATTTATTCATGTCCAGTCTTTCTTTTTCGGGAGCCCACTACGTCAGTCTGACTCGGGAAGCCAGGCGTAAAGGAGAATCTCTTGCTATCCCGACTGATACAAGTAGTCGTGCATGATACGTCTGAAGCGGCACCGAGTCCTCAATTCTGGCCCTGGCAAACTCATTTACCTTCGTTGCTGCTTTTTTAGCCTTGTGTTTTGCTCCCGGTTTTTTACACAAACTGTCTGGTTTCCCCTCGATTCAGTTTCCCCTCATTCGTGTGTGAGGGGTTTGGGGGAGAAAACATTACGCTTTTACTGAATCTCTCTCTCTCTCTCTCTCTCTCTCTCTCTCACACACACACACACACACACACACACACACACACACACACACACACACACACCGCACACACACACACACACACACACACACACACGCGCGCGCGCGCGCGCGCGCTAGTGAAAATCGCAGTAGGTGAGATATGGATCATTTAATGTCATTTATCGGTGACCGATAACTTCCAGTCCCTTCCACAAACATGTGGCTGTCGATTCTTATCAACACACTGACAGGGGTCGGTTTGATGAAGAGGCCATCACCCTGACCTCGTGTTTATCTGCGGCTCACATTGTAAACTGGACACTCAGACCCTGGTCCTCAGTGGCTTCAGTAGTAGTGCTTAAAGTAGCTGAGAGACGACAAAGCCTCACGTTGTGTGTTGTTTATCCGGTAGGCAAGCCTCGACCTACTGTTGGTTATCTGTTGGTAACAACTACATTTCAGTCGGCTGCTTGTATTCCTTGGCAACTCTGTCTACATGATACGCAGATATCTCACAACAGATAAAGATTTTTTTCCTTCTTTTCCTTTACCTCCTCGGGTTATCTATGTTTTGCTTGTTGTGTTTTGTTGGCTGCGTCTGTCTTTTATGGTTACAACGATTGTTAACGTGTCATCAAATGACGATCTTAGTGTTACTGCATGCGGTTGCCGCCAGCAGAGGACGTCCTTGGGCAGAGGCTGAGAGCATGATATGCATGAATATCGTTTGGCATCATTAAAACGGCACTTGGCAGGATGAGCAACTTCCACCGTGTCAGAAAAGTGTTTTACACAGATTGAGCCACGGTTGAGTCAGTGGTTTCCGTAAAGTTTATTTTAGAGCGTTGTAAACTTCCAATGTCGCCAGCGACCACAGTTTCACTAAGACGGCCACTTGGCCGTAGCTATACTCGGGTTCATACAAACGCGTCACTTCACTTGCAAGTGAAGTGGGCGACAAGTACATGTTTTGGCTCATATCCTGGCAACGACAGCCCCCAAAATGGTTCATATTTTGCACACATCTAAATCGTATCGTGTTCTTGTAACCTTTATACCGTAGGTCGGTCTGTGAGCTTAAAAGAGCATCAGGATGTCTCTTTAAGCCCTTTGTCCTTGTGCCACACCGTCAAATTCAGTTTCTTCCTCTGCTTCATTGCTCCCACTTTTTTTTTGATCGCCTGTCCGCGTGATCTAATCACCTGTCCGCATGATCTAGAAGCGTCCAACTCGGCGGCTTCAAATTCTTGACCCCACGACGCAATGTGTTGGCGAGGTCATGGAACTGTTCTGTGTGGATCAGCACGAAGCTTATTGGCAGTCGGGAGGCCGGCCAGAAGGGAAGACGCCCACATCACAGCTGTCAGGAAGGGGTCGCTTCGGATTGACCCGTGACCCTGTCGGGTCACCACGGAAAGGAGTGGTGATTCCCTTGGGTGCTGGCCACGTGCCCGTTGCCTGATCCAGGTCACTTCCAATCCGTCCCGCTGATGAGAAGCAGGGAAAGCGTCATCCAGTGCCGGACGGTCATAATCCAGCTTACAGCAAGCAAACTAGTGTACGACAGTCAGAATCCAGTTTACAACAAGTGAACTAGTCTAGTGCATAGTGGTCAGAATCCAGCTTACAGCAAGTGATCTAGTCTAGTGTACGACGGTCAGAATCCAGTTTACAACAAATGAACTAGTCTAAGTGCATGATGGTCAGAATCCAGCTTACAACAAGTGAACTAGTCTAGTGTACGACAGTCAGAATCCAGCTTACAACAAGTGAACTAGTCTAGTGTATTACGGTCAGAATCCAGCTTACAACAAGACTTTTAGTGAACTAGTCTAGTGTATTACGGTCAGAATCCAGCTTACAACAAGACTTTTAGTGAACTAGTCTAGTGTATTACGGTCAGAATCCAGCTTACAACAAGACTTTTAGTGAACTAGTCTAGTGTATTACGGTCAGAATCCAGCTTACAACAAGACGTTTAGTGAACTAGTCTAGTGTATTACGGTCAGAATCCAGCTTACAACAAGACTTTTAGTGAACTAGTCTAGTGTATTACGGTCAGAATCCAGGTTACAGCTACTAAACTAGTCTAGTGTAGTAGTCTAGCAGTGATTGAAGACGGGAACAGCCTGTCTTTAAAGTTAAAATGATACATTCTGAGAGAAAATGGAGGTGGGGTCGGAGCTGAGAAGTTCAGCCAAGCTAACAATTTTCTGTCAACTCGACCAAAGCGGTACGAAGAGCTGCAGGCCATGCAGATGATCAGGACTGGGGGATCAAACCTATAATTATTACGTATACATGTCCAGTGGCATACAAAGCACACATCTCTTAGATCTTTACTTCCCATATATATATTGGAACAGTGTCCAGCTGACGCTCAGATTCTACACTGTATCAAAAATGCGCTTGACTTACTTTGCGGACACCTGCAGCACTGTTTGTAACAAGGCAGCTACAGACTACAGCTAGTGTTTTAGGAGGGTAATTATTTTGCCATGTTTCACCGGTAGCCTCCGGCTCTGAAGAAAATCTTGTGAAGTGTGACGTCAGTGGACCAAGAAGCAGAAAGGAGTGAGCTCTCGTGTGACTAATGGCAACTAAATGCGAGTGTATTTTGGTCGAGGGCCAGAAAACGACTTTCTGTAGGATGTTTTTCCCGTCAGCGAGTTAAGTCGTCCGGTCACCCGTTATTAGCGGTCGGAGCCAGTCGAGTGGTAGCTACAGTGTGAAGTTGGTCAGTCAGTGCCCTCAGGTTCTTACAACTCCTCCCACCACCTAACTCCAACAGCCGCTCTCAGTCTCTACTCACCTGTGCTGTCGTTCACCCTCCCTAACAGGTGGGCCAGTGACCTTAGATATGGTTTTACCACACGTAAAATCTTAGCTTCAGCTTCTGTTTCAACTTTCACGTACAACAGTGATGACCTCACACGCCACACCCCTTGTCCCACAATAGTCAGTCTCAGTTGGGGTGGACACCTTTTAGTAAATGTTTGGTTGACCTGTGATTTGCTTGCCGTGACAACAGTGGCTGGTTGTGGATGTCACGCCGGTTAGTTACTGAATTCAAACCTGGTGTAGCATTCATATTGATCTCTGCAGAGCGACAGCGTGGGATACTACTTGTACATGTGTTGGCTTTCTTCAACCGAAGGATAGAGATGCATATCGATACGAAAAGTCGTATCGATATTATCGCGATATTTTTGTTTTGTATCGATATTTTTAATCGATATATCGGCATCTGCAAAAGCTTCCACCAAGTGATCAGTTTTAGTGCACAGTCACAAAAATGTGAATGCCTACACAGTCACACCATGCACAGAGAGAGAGAGAGAGAGAGAGAGACAGACAGACAGACAGACAAACAGACAGAACGGACAGACAGAACGGACAGACAGAATGGACAGACAGAACGGACAGACAGACAGAAAGACAGACAGACTCTTTGGTTAACCCTTGAATTAAAAACGTTTATTTTGTACGTATGTCTGTACGTTATAAAACTCAAAAAGGAGGCAATCAAAGCAACGCCCTCGATCATCATGTCTTCTCGACAGCAGCTGCTTAACTTTCAGACAAAACTTAAAGTGAGAAATAAACCGCCATTGAAAATGAGTTTCTTTTTTACGAAACATATAGAGAGTAAAATGGGTCATGAATAAACAAACAAACGGAAAAAAGATAAATGTATGGAGTGATTCTCTTCTTGTCCCTCCCCCCCCCCCACCCAAATGTGTAAACAGCTCAAAACAGTTTTGCAGTCGCCTTATTGTTATTGTCTCCTGACAGTCTCATCCCATGCGAAATGTGATTTATTGAAACTTAAACAAGGAAACAATAGACCTAACTTGAAGCCGAAGCAAGTTAATCAACTCTGTGTGTGTGTGTGTGTGTGTGTGTGTGTGTGTGTGTGTGTGTGTGTGTGTGTGTGTGTGTGTGTGCTTTAAGCGCAGCGAGTCCTTGAAGCTGGAGAACGGCGCTCTATAAAAGCCATGTATTATTATTATTATTACTATTATTATTGAACATGGCATGTCAGTTACTTCATATTTTTTCAGGAAGATCGGTTGATCAACTTGCTTTAGCTTCAGGTTGGCCCTCTGGGCGGTCACAATGTCTCCTGCTGTCGAGAAGACTCGTTCAGAGGAGACACTTGTGGCGGCAACGGTCAGGTACATCTGTGCCAATCTTCCCAGTAGCGGAAAGCGAGACATGTTCATCTTCCACCAAATCAGAGGATTGTCTTTCATCTTGAGATCTGGTTCTTCTCGGAACCGTTCCACTTTTTCAATGGCCGTGCTAGTGTTACTTTTGGGTACTCGATATATCGATGTGGAAACCGTATCGATATATCGTATCAGTGTTCCTTTGAATCGCGATACCGATATGTATCGATAAAATCGTGCACCTCTACCGAAGGATGATGCCAGGGTGTGTTTATTAGCGATTCATGTGTAGACTGCTCACGTAACGTTGGGAGGAAATGGCTGATCAGAAAAGATAGTCAGGCCGCAATGACTTTTCATTGCTTGGATTGCTATCTGAGATATTTCGTCAGATAGGCGTCGCCTTTTGTTTCCATATTGGCTTAGATTTCCTCTGCTGATTGTTGAATACAAATTCCTTTTACGGTGACTCAGGTACATTCAGTCAGTTTCACAAGTACGTGAACTCAGTGAAGAACGGTGCGCGATTGCGGTAACCTGCTTCCACTAGTTCTGATGATGCCCCAGAAGACTGCATTATTCATGCACGCTAGATTAACCCACTTTTCGCATGAACGCATTGTAGGTCTCGGTGGAGAGGCTTCTGCAGAACGTCGCTGTTTAAAACATTTAACTCTTACTCGGTATCGGTTAAAGGATGCGAATATGGCAGCCATCCTAGTAAGTGTCCACCTCGTTTGGTGTGAGTGATCTGCTGGTGTTAAAAGGAGTGCGGACATCCCCGGCGGCGAGGTGTCAGCACCGTACTTACTCTCAGCACCGTGAAGTCAGTACCCACACTACATGTACAACACAGTCTTACAACCTGCTGCTCCATTGACTTCCGCTTCTGGTCGGGCAGTCCAGCGGGCAGTCAGGCGGCGAGCAGCAGTCATTAATTACGCTAATCATTCCCGTTCACGCCCATAAGGTCTCCAGGCGCATTGAAGATGCGCGTTATGGCGGGTCAGTGAAGATGCGCGTTATGGCGGGGGTGAAGATCCTGTTAGTGTTTCCACTCTGTCATTGTAGGACCAGTGAGACAGCGGGTTATTACTTCGTCATGACGCTTGGCAGCACACGGCATCTCCAGTCATGTGTCGACGGGCACGTCTGGCTGTATTTTCACCTCACGTCCATCACAATAGTTCCGACCCATGGTGGACTGACGATGTATGTGTGCAACCAATCTTGTGTAATGTGGATCCTGTAACGTCCTGTGGTTAACTGAGTGGCTGGCTGATCAGTACATGCACCTTCATCTTGCCGTGCTGCCGCTTGTCGCTATGATCCAGTGTCCTGTGTACACGACTGACGCGGTTACAAAACACCACGACACGTTATGTAATCAAGACAAATAAGAACCCCACGCCTGTCCAATAAATAAATAAATAAATAAACGCGGTGCACTGTGAAGTTCATTTTGACTAAACCGGTAAATATTTCTCTGTAAAAGCGTACTGCAATGGACTTTTGTGAAATGCTTTTGATTTGTGTTTACTAAACGGCCGAAGTAAATAATCCATATTAGACCATAGATATGTTACTCCTGGCTAGTTTACATATCCGACATATACCGGCGAAGAGTAAAACAAATGTTTAGCTGGAACTCATGACAGAACTGATGGAACAGTTTCGTAAGAAGACGACGGTCTGGAGTTTCTTCCCAGTATGCTCAAACATGTGGAGCTGTTCTCACCAGGGCTGCCACTCAGATTAGACGATGGAGTGTGGCAGCACGTCTACCTTGCCGTCATGGGGAAGTAATAGGGCCGTTGCATGTTAGATCACAGACCCACAGACGTTTGTTGCAGAAGGGGAGGTGTTGATAGACAGACGTTTCGATTGGTTGCGCTGTGCTGTAGGAAGGTGCTGAACGCATTCGGCGTGCAACAGTGGTGCCAGGTATCTTTTACTTACAGGTTTGGTTCGCGCGAAGTGGAAACTCTGTCTGTCTGTCTGTCTGTCTCTCTCTCTCTCTCTCTCTCTCTCTCCCTCCGCTGTGAGCGACAGGATCAGGTGGAGCCGGAAAGGCGTATCAAGTGGCTGCTGTATATGGCCAGATAATTATTACACTGTTTGTTTCACACAGGCAATCAGTTGAATCAGGACACCCTACACTTACTACGTTCTCCTGTTTCCTGCCGGCTTAGGCTCCATGGACAAAAGGTCATTTTAATTATTTTGAGACGTATAAGCTTTGGGATCCAGGATTTCACCGCCTCCTCAGTTGCGACTGTTTGCCCATGTTTTGCATCTGACAGAGATCTCGCCCGTATCAGCCCCAAAACAAATCGGCCTTTTGAACGTGGCCCTTTAAGTGAGATAGTTGCACGTGCCGTATCTTTCATGTGTGTACTAGATACGTAGTCATCTTTTGCACAGTTGTTAGTGTGGGACACCCAAGCTGTGGAAAGTGTGGCGGCAGTGAACATGATGTGTGAGTGGGTGCATGCAGTCTGTACTTCACTCACAACGTCAGTACAACGTCAGTGCCTGATGGGAGCAGGTGTGAACACACGGTCCTTCTGCCCGGCATCGCGTTTCGTGTAATCAGTTGGATTGGGTCATTGCATCAACAAGCAGGAATACACCAGCAGCTTTTCATGCGCCCTGTGTGTGTTGCCGTTTGGGGAACCGTGGCCGGGTCGCGTACGTCACGGAATTGTGCCCGCGCGCCTATTGACGTCAGTTTTGCAGGCTCTTTTTGCCCTCCTGCCCCCCCCCCCCTTTTTTTTTAAAAAAAGAAATTGAGGAAAAAGCGTACTTGGTTTGACATGCGCCTATTTTTGACCCCACTTTGATGTGAGACTTGTCCTTTTGGATAGCGCCCAGGTAGTAAGAACAGACTGGCACCCACCCGTCTTTAGGTGTAATTAATTATTAGTGTGCCTCGATACGTCATGCTCCAGATCTCGATCCAACAGGACCGTCACCCACCAGTCTCCTGCCCGGCGACATCTCGTTCATTCATTCAGTCCCTTCTTTCCCTTTCTTTTTTCTTCTGCGGTTTTCTTTGATTCTAACTTCTAGGAAATGTCGATAGGCTGCGGTAGGGATTTTGTCATTGATTTGTACCGGCCAGTCTTAAAACTTGTCTTGCTTTAGTTCTTTCGCGGTTCCTAGTGATATGAAGACAATCCCCCCCCCCACCCCTCCCGGTCATGAGATCAGTCGAATTCCGGCCTGGGACATAATTATATTTGTGCTGGCCTTTTTCTCGTTGCCCCGTCTGTGCTATCAACCACATGTGGAAAAGGACGTTAACGTTTTCACTACCATGCACCCAGCGTTTGTGCGGAGCCCTTGCATACCGTTGCCAGCCACACACCTAGACCCCGGGCGCTGACGCGTGAGGACGCTAGTACCAAGCACCCACAACCCACCAGTGTCATCTCCGCTCTCACTTTTTGTTTTTCCCCCAATCAAAAATACTTTTCCATTAAAGTGCTTATAATTATCTTTCAAACCATACCAAACTCGATTAGGAAAGGGAGCCGGGGTGGCCGAATGGTAGAGCGCCGAACTTCTGATGCTCGGGTCGTGAGTTCGTATCCCGGCTGGGGCCAAATATTTGTGCTGGCTTTTTCATCGTTGCCCCGTCTTTGGTATCACCCGTATGTGGTGGGAAAAGGACGTTAAACCCCTAAACACCCACCCACCCACCCACCCTCGATTACGAAACATCTGGGGAAGACCACTTTTTTTTTTAATCGAAAAATTGCTAAAATGGTCCGGTTGGATTGGCAAGGGTTTAGCACGCACACAGCGCACGGAAGTGGGTCACGGGGGAATTTCACCTCGCGCGGTCAAGGTCGGAAATGAGTTAAACCCTCAAACACCCTCCGAGTCCTCTCCTATCACCTTCCCCAATCCGACCGTTGGGCCTAGGGCGACTGGTAAGATTTGAATGTGGCGGTCTGGTCAGGACAGTTTGGTGGCCCCTAGGGACAGGCTGGTGGCCGGCCGACACAGCTGACCATGTTGGCCCGTCAAGTTAGGCATATCGTGCTGCGCTTGGTCGTGTCAGTGCCAGTTGTGCGCAGCCGTCACAATGAACTGCTGCCGCTGCTGTACTCGGTGTCATGCTGCTGCTGCTTTTGCAGTGTCCGTCACGTCACGGGGCCGGGCTGGGCCGGTACCGATCAGTCCTCGGGGGCGCCCTATTTGCACGCAGATCGGCTTGGTGGTATATACCGGCAACCTCAGTGATTAGTCCTACCCTCCCAATTACAACTCACTACAATCCAAACCTCCACGCGATGGGCGCGCCACCGGCCTTGCTTTTGGCCAGCCCATGCTCAGCATGCCGGGCTTACACGTTACTTTTTCTTGCTGATTGACGTCACATTTGCTTTTTGGACTGACGTCGTTTATCAACATTCCAGTTTTCATTTTCGCCGCCCGTTTCGTAAAAAGCGCTGAAAGTACAAATTAATGTCCAGTGCTTACACTGTACAAACCATACAATTCGGTAGGGCGTCTGTACAGGGAAAAGGCATCTCATGCGTTCTTTTCAGTGTTCAGCGACTGCCACGACTGAGTGGTACGTGCTGTCAGGCTGGTCTGCTGTAGTGTCGGGCCGGACTGCTATCATTCTCGTCTGTTAGGATAGTGGAATCGTCCGTTTATCACCCGCGTGGGCACGTCTGATGGCCACCTGATGGCGTGCAGGTGAAGCCGGGTGACTTGCAATATGATGAGTGTTGGAACTGAGCCGCGAGGCGAGTCTTTTTCAGTTCTAGCGCGGCGCACCTTCACTGAGCCACACACTTGACACTGAGGTGGAACACGCACCACGTGACTCTTTCGGCATTCATTTCACCTAGAGATAAAATGACGACTAATCGTGAAAGGTACTATTAATTACACGCTGAGACAAATAGACAAGATTTGCACGCGCCGTGTGAGTGTTAGGTTTGTACATATACCTATGAAGCACATGACCAATACTCCTGTCGGCTTCTGATTATTATCAGTTTGTATGTGCACACGTCCGGCTTTGGATGCCGCGGCGGTGGTGTGGTTTTGTGCGCGCGAGAGAGAGAGAGAGAGTGTGTGTGTGTGTGTGTGTGTGTGTGTGTGTGTGTGTGTGTGCGTGCGTGCGTGCGTGCGTGCGTGTGTGTGTGTGTGTGTGTCAGTGTGTGTGTGTGTGTGTGTGAGAGAGAGAGAGAGAGAGTAGTTCCGGCGGCCTGAAGTCGCGGATATCCATAACTCCGTCAACACATCAGCTGTGGAGGTCGCTGCAGGTACGATAAGGACTGGCATCAAAGAAGTGCGGCAGTGGTAGGGCGCCCTCGGGGAACCCTCGATGAGTGAGAGAAAGTGAGAAGAGGGAATGTCTAAACATTCATCATCAGAAGCTAAAACAGCTCAGTTGGCCCAGTGCCTCCAGTCAGCCCACATCTTAGCGTCTCCGGAGGCTATCCTGGGATGCAGCAGCAGAGGCAGTCGAATGTCTTTCTCTGGCAGCACTGAAGTATAGATGTGTTGGCAAATTGGAATTCATGTATAGGAGCGTTTATGGTTTACTCAGTCTGGTTCCAGTGGCTTAGTACCTTCCCAAACCTGCCGATTACTTGTTCTTTTATATTATCCATTCCCGCGCCAACTCCTCTCGCATATAAAGGGTTTTTAAAACTTTCTTTCATGTTGTCAGTACATGTATTGGGATGCCACTTGTTGCCACAGCAACATCGTTTTATACTACTGACTAGCAGCTGCAAACTGATTCGTAGTGAGGTGAACATGTTGCTACACTGACCGGGCACAGATGCCTCCTAAACTGAGTCGGCGGACCTATTTCCTGATTTATTAATTTACTTCTAACTTTTAGTTTTGGAAGCAACCAAGCATTAAGTGATAGGCAAGCGGCGTGACATGACTTAGACTGAGCCGGATGAATGCTACATGCGCCAACAGGAACTGCTTCAGGAGGAAAGATGTAGGTGCCACAGTGACAGTCTGCATCAGTCTATACCCACTGCCGGTGAGATGCTGGCTATACATGAAAAATGATGAATGAGACGGCGAAGAACACATGTCAGTGCACCGTGACTTAGGTCACTAGTAGTCAGCGGTACTACACTGGAATATGGAAGTTGCCCTGCTCGTGGAAGCCGTGGTCCGTGGGATTGACAGTACCTATTACCGATCTTGCTGTGGATTAATCGGCTGGCTTATTGATTCCATCCACCCCACAAAGCCAGGGCCATTCCTCACCCCGGCTTTTTACCGCACTGCCAGCTAAGGCTTTCAGCCTCAGGAAAGCTTCCATTTTCTTTGGGCAGGGGCTTCCGTCGGGTGGAAAGAGAAGACAAACGCTCTCTCTCTCCCTCCCTCTCTGTATGCGCGCGCGCACTGACTGACACACACAATTTTCAACTGTCGGGTTAGTTTCCGATCTGTTAGTAGTGAATAAAAGGTTCACACACAAGATTTGTCTTTAGGTTGAAGCTTGGCGTGACAAATTGCATAATGATGTACAAAATCACCGGCCGTAGGTGTCAGCAGCGTCCGTGAAGGATGAGAGAAAAAAACGTGCTGCGTTAATTTAAGGATTGAGTACTAGAGTGACTTTGGCAGACGAAACTGAGTCTGCAGAAAGAAGATAAATATGTACTGAGCATTGCATAAAAAAGAGCAGAGCAGCCTTGAAGTTATGGCGCTGTCTTTCTTGCCGCAAGGGGTCAGCATGGTGTAGACCTGTGATATCACCTGAGGTGCTGTCTTGTCAGCATAGTTACATTATCTCGTGTAGCAGGATAGGAACTGTAATTATTATGGTCCATGATCAGGAGCAGCAAGTAGGCGGACAAACACAAACGAGCTCGTATTTCTGACGCATTGCGTGGTTTATGATTTACTTGGGTGAGCGGCAGGCTCCACGTGTTAAGCAGACGATTTTGCGCGCGTGCAGTTGGAGGCGAGTGATGTGATTGTGGTCCTCTGGTTCATGTCGGAAAGCGCGTGCAGTTGGAGGCGAGTGATGTGATTGTGGTCCTCTGGTTCATGTCGGAAAGCGCGTGCCATAAGTGGGTGTTGTTTTGGCAGGTCTGCGGAGAACCCCCAGTGGCCACCCTTGCACGCGGAGTGGTTGCACGTGTTGATGGAGGAGCTGGCGGGGATAGAGCTGTGATTGGGTCTGCATACAGTCGTGGGAGTTGCCGTTCAGTGATGGTCATTGATTAGTAAATCCACCTGGCAGCTGGAGGGAAGGCGCGAACCCTGCTACTGTCATCATTTGCAATCGTTGGACGTACAGCCAGTGTAACTTTGTGTAACTTTTAAAACAGTATTAGACTACTTTGTTTAACGTTTGAAGTGGAAAAAGTATTAGACTGAACTGCTCCTTTTAGTTTCGAATCCGGCCATCGTAATTTCCCACACCGAAATAAGCTAAATAAGTAGATTTCTAGGAAGATACGCATTGTAAGGAATACATCGAGCAGCCGACCGTATTAAGTGAAATGGGTTGAGCAGTGTTCAAGTTGACGGTCACGTGCCTGTCCGGCCAAGTTATCAGTTGCGTTTCGACAGCCAGTTTTGACTGGTTCCTTCTGCCTCTTGTGTTCGTTTCTAAAAATAAATGGCATCCCTTGCTTTTTCTTTAAAAACAAAAACAAAAAACAAACTGCTGCTCCCAGTGGAGTCATTTTGGGCAGCATTAGAAGCTTTATCACGAAGCCGTTGATTTTAGCCTTGGGTGGACAGGAACCTTGTAAGCTCCTTAAGCTTATTTTCATGACCTTTCTTTCAGGATTGCTGTGATTTTACTTCGTCCCGGCAGCTCTTTAATCTGGTCAAGTGCCTGTAGAGTGCCATCACAGAGGAAAATCAATCGGCGGCTGGGGGATGTCTTTCCCTCACTCGATGCATTGTACAAAAGCCAGTTTTCGTGTTCCGTAGATCGTTAGACCCGAATGGAAACGGTTGTGTATTTTTGGAAGATACCAAGCATTATGCTGTAGGCGAGCGGCTCGTGCTGCTGTCGTTCTATGGTAAAGTGTAGCGACCCGGATTTAGTCCCTGCATTTCCATCTTACTAAATGTGCTCAGTGTTAATACAGACTGGTAAGTCGCACCGAGAACAGGCAGTGTGTTTGCTTACCGGTTTTAAAACTACGCATTCAATTGGCGCGATTGAAACTAAAAGTGTGTATTCATATATAGGGAGAGAGAGGGAGACAGCCGGACAGGCGGACAGGGTAAATTCTCTTCATTTTACAAGGATGAAATGTTAAGCACAAATGTTTGTCTTACAACTTGCTACAAAAAGACTACAGGATTAGGGGAAAGACCCCCCCCCCCCCAAAAAAAAAAAAAAAAAAAAAAAAACAACAACAAAAAAACAACAACAAACAAACGCAAAAACAAACAAAAAATAAATAAAGATGCAACCATACAAAAACTATAACCAAGCAAACAGACAAACAAAGTAAGAAGCTACAACTAATAACGCCAGAACAGTCATCATGCATTGCATGGACAGATAAACAAGTACTGAACACAAAAGTAATATTTAGAAGAGAGAGAGAGTACATATACAGCAGAATCAGACGGTGGCTTCTAACTTCTTTTGGATGACGCCGACAGCTTTATCCAAGTGTCACTGTCTGATAACCACGTTTCGCTTGATATTGTGCAGCTAATACAGTGAATATTGACCCCGATTCAGACCTTGCTGGAATCGCTTGAAGCTGTTTGTTGATTACACAGGGCGGCGGGAGCCGGTATGAAGTTCAGGCGGTGGTCAATCTCGCTTACTGTTGCGTCCGATTGATCACGTATAATGGCTGGTGCTTGCTGAGAAAGACGCTGGAGACGTATGTGTGCCCAGCCATTAGATACAGGACGGCTCCTAACAAGGCCAGCGCCGCGCGCAGCACGATACCGTTTATGTCATTGACGTCACTTTCACATCACCAAACCACATCATCAGCACCAGCAGCACCCACACATACAACCACCACAACTTTAACCACCGCGGCCACCACCATCTCCCCCACATTATCTCCGCCAGCACCATTACCGCCACTTTCTTTACACGGGCGCGGACAAGTTAGCATGGAAATTATCGGCAAAGACGCGCTCATGTTGAGCTGTCCGTGATGGAGGAGAAAACTCTGTTTCCTGTCCCAGGTTTGATGTGGGTGTCGATGGCCGGGCGATTTGCCACAGTCCAGACGTTTGTGCGCTGTTCCATCAGTGTGATTTTCTGCCTCATTCCGTATCACGTCATCCGCCAGCCTCGTCTTCCGCTGAAGACTGAGTTGGGCTCAGAGCATGACTAACTCTGCGTTGTGACTCAGTAATCGGAGGTGGTCAGGAGGGAGAGTTATAAAGTTAACACTATGTACAAAGGGGGGGGGGGGGGATTTTAGGGGGTGACGGGGGTTGGAAGGACTCAAGTGAGGAGCCGCGGTGGTACTTGCGGGAAGTTTATTCCAGGCCGTCAGTGCGCGAGGGAAGGAGTTGCTTCTCCGGCGACTGCGTTGGTCAGCTTGGTGGTAAAAGTCTGAGGCGTTGATGTCTACAAGGCTGTTGATCTTGTAGAGTGTCAGCAGTCCATTGATGCCCCGGATCTGCGTTGTTCAAGGCTGTCCCACCCTGTTCAGTCGCTGCATACTAGTATGTGATGTTACAATGCCCAGGGTTATGTCGGTGTAGTAGTGTGTGGCATACCTTGCTGCTCGGCACTGGACTTGCTCGAGTTTTAGGATGTCCTTTTGCAGGAAGGGGTCCCAGACTGCTGATGCATATTCCATTACTGGGCGTACCATTGTTGTGTAGGTAGCGGCCTTGACAGTGGTAAGACGGCTACTGAAGTTCCTTGTGAGGAAGCCCACTACTCTGTTCCCTTCAGCTGTCACAGCGTCGACATGGTTGCTCCAGGAGAGGTCTTTGGTGATGTTGCCCCTAGGTACTTGCTTGAGCTGGTGTTGACCAGGACTTGGCCGTGGAGGGAGTATGCCGTCGGGATTGGCTGCTTGCCTTCACTGGTGGAGATGTTTATCACTTAGTAGGGGTGAATTCATCTTACTGACCAGGTTGATTCCCACGACTCGAGAGTCAGTAGGTCTTGCTGCTGTAGATCTTGGTCTGGCTGGCCGGTGAATTTTCTGTAGCAGGATTACACCAACTTGGTTCCCCTTGGCTTCTTGGCTGTGTCGTGGATAGTGGTGTTTAACTTGACTGCATCTCGCAAGAGCGGCGTTTGCAGCCTCGGTATCAGGGCCAGTATCCTCCTCAGCGTTTTCCATGAACTTCGTCCGGTCGGCTGTAGTTTCTACGGACACGATGACAATGACAAATTTATATTATAATGTTTCAAGAGTTACCACGGTTTGTGACTAATTTGTATTGTGAGAAAGAGGCGCGCGCGCGCGCGAGCGTGTGTGTGTGTGTGTGTGTGTGTGTGTGTGAGAGAGAGAGAGAGAGAGAGAGAGAGACTACATTTAGTCGTTACAGGTGACAGAGTGAGGTAAATCATGGCCAAGTACAGGTAGGTAGAGAGAAGCGAGCTGGTATTTGGGTAATTATCTAGAACAGTGAAGGATGCCGAGCTAGGAGGCCTATGTCACGGGCTGTTCCACATGACTAGACTCGCGGTATGTGATGTTTACCTGTCTGGTCGTGTGTTCGCTTGGCTGTACGGGGAATGTGCTTGTGCTGTCTGATATGTTACTGAGGTATATAGATCTGTCATGTACACAAACATCGCTCTATTACCCTACACAGGACGGGGGAGACTGACTCACGTCTGAAGTCTGCTGGTAGGGTATCGTAAAGGAAGTAACATATCGTTTTGTTGTGGCGTGCTCGCGTCAAACTTCTGTCAGTACCGGTGCAGCACCAGTGATAGACGCCATTGGTTTTTGCCTGCACTCTACGGGTGGTCGCTGTTCCTGCAAAAGCAGCCAGTGCCACGCGTAGTGTCAGTGCTGCATTCGGTGTAGATGGCGGCAAACTCTGGTTGGAATGATGTAAATTTGAGTTTAGACCGCTCACTAACGGATGTTTGTACTACGCACAGATGTGTCCTTTCATACTGGAATGTAAGTGCCAAGGGATTCTGGTGCTTGTCCTCACCTCGGGGTGGGTGTTTGGGGTTTAACGTCCTTTTCCACCACATAGGGTGATATCAAAGACGGGGCAACGATGAAAAAGCCAGCACAAATATTTGGCCCCAGCCGGGATCGAACTCACGACCCGAGCATTAGAAGTCCAACGCTCTACCATTCGACCACCCCGGCTCCCCCCTCACCTCGGACTTTCCGCTAGTCTCTGTCTGTCTCTGTCTGTCTGTCTGTCTGTCTCTCTCTCTCTCTCTTAGTTAGTTATTCCCCTCATCAATGACAAAGGACACAAGGACTGTCGTTGAATCAGTATAGAACAGAGAGAGAGAGTCGGAGAGAGAGAGAGAGAGAGAGCCTAGGCTTCATGTCATGCATAGCACATATGAGCATTGACAAGTTAATGATTTCACGTTTTTTCTAAACCACAGAGATTAATCAGAGTTGTGAACAACACGCGCCGACAGCCGGCTTATCAGAGTGCACTACATTGTGTACAGTTCCACTCCCCAGCAGCCCACTAAACACTCGAGGCGAGGGTGACAGTTTTAAGGGCTGATTGTCCGATAACAGTGGAGGTCAAAACCTGATCAACACGGGGCTTGCTTCCCTCTGACAGTCAGTGTTGACTTTGGCTAGCAACCCGTTGCCTACCTGGGGCCTTCTTTCTCTCCTGCGCCAGCTAGTTGGTAGGTAGTCACAGGTAAATGCGGTTAAGCAGTGCCACAAGGGCTTCCCATGTTTGCCACTAAATCGGCCAACAACTCTCCTGCCATAGGACGAAGAATAGTCGAGTTGTGTAAAGCCACAGTTTGGTGCTTACTAACTCTGAAGAGAGAGAGAGAGAGAGAGAGGGGGGGGGGAGGGCAGGGGGTGTTTGTGGCGACCCCTGAGTGGATCCCAGCTACCGGGTCGAGGTCAACTCTGTGCACAGGATCGTAACCTAAGTGCAACGGCCGCTGTCGTCATGTTTAGTTGGACGCACGTGAAATGACGGGGAAATAATTCCAGAAGACTTTTATTTTTCGTCAGCCGGCTGGAGAATTCAACCCAGCGCCATGTCAGTTTGGACGAGCCGGCGTAAGGTTCGTTTCCGGGTGCGGTCTTATTATGTTTCCTTCAGAAATGCCATCTATTTCAATATGGTGGTTTTCATTGCACAGGGAAGTGTGCACCTGCTGCTATTGACAGGTGCGTGTGCAGCGGGCCGTATCGTGTAGCTGGTGCTCTTTCACAACCAGCGTCGGCAAACGGGATCCCCAAGGACATGTTCGTCAGTTTTACTCTTCCGCAATGGCTCAGTAACGCAAGCCATTTTCAAACAGCGCACCACTTCTGTATTTCTTTCGACAGTACGACCCGTACCGCCTTAGGGAGTGACATGACTTGCTAGCAGAGCCGGGGGCCGCTGTCTTACGAGAATGTCCTCTTAGATTATGTCAGTTACCATCAGATGAGAGTGTGACGTGGAGGTGATTGACTCTTTGCGGTCCAATACAGTACTGTGCACTTACATCATGCCGATCGGTAACCTCGTTAGCCTTGGCCTGACGCTGACACACAGTGGACTTCGGTTATGCGTCACATCGTGCACTGGCCACTGTTTTTATTTTTTGTTTTGTTTTTCCACTCGATTTCTATGAATACCGACTGTAATATGACGATAATGAACTCCAGACACTGAGACAACTCCGGAGCCGCTTGGTGATTGTGTAGAGAAGGCTGGCTAGATATCTGATGTCTGATATCCCAGAAGTTTGCGTGGCGGCGGTCATCTGAGTGGTCCTTGGTTGTGGCGGAGAGACATTACACAGGTCGGTAAAGCCATCTCACGAGATAATGGGAAGAGGCTGGTCTGGGTCGCTGCAGACTTTCCATTTCTCTCAAGTCTTTGTCTGGTTACTGACGGCGTCTGGTCGCGGTCGGAGGCTAGTGCTCCCCAAGAGCCGTGCGTGCCGCTTCATGGGGACACGGCCGTCGTTTTAATTCAGATCTAGCAGTTTCCTGTGGATGATGCAGTCGGCATTCTCACCTTCGACTTCTCTCGTCCTGGTTTAGAGAGGGCTTCACTTACTTTCCAGCTTTACTTCATCCTGTGCTGTAAGAGGGGCTTCCCTGAATGGCCGTCTGGCACTCTTGTCGCGTCTGGTGCTGCTTCAGCAGTTAATTGGCTTTTCACGTCAACGTTCTTCCAGTTCTTCCTGCGACAAGCTGCGGCAGTGGTGGTTCATCAAGCCAGTCAGTGGTAGTAATTGTGTACAGCAGGTTCTCACCCCGGCTGTGGTATCGGCCTTCCTGAGTGGACTGCTTTCCCGTGTTGTGATCTGAGATCTGAGAACTGCAGATTACAATAATACAGCAGGGGGAAGGTCCTTTGGTCTGAAACGCGGCTCTCAAACCTGCGCGTTTCCCTGCCGGTCATGCACGCACACACATTTCGACGCTCTCGCCACACATACATACATCACACACACACACACACACACATATGTACACACACACACGCACGCACACACACACACACACACACACACACACACACACACACACACACACACATTTCTTAGATCTAGGGAGCGCTCTCAGTCTTGCTTATTTCCCCTACTTTCAATGGGCGCATGTTTTCGGTTTTAGCGAAACCTTTGTTCATATATATAAATATATATATTTCACAATGAGGTACCCCCGATTACGGAAATACACCACACGAGTTTGTTGATTTCGACCGTAAGACTGCTCGTTAACACTCGCAGTTTTACGGTCGAAATCAACAAACGAGTGTGATGTACTTATGATTTTACGACGTAATCGGGGGCACCGAATTGGGAAAATTATTTATACCACGTCCGTACCTGCCTTTCTTTGACTGATTAAAAAGCTGACATCGGCAATCCAAATGCTTCACGCGGTATCTCTGATTGATGTGCTTTGTTCATAGGCTTTGAGAAGTCAGCAGGTACGTTTCGAAGCCTCCGTCTAAGTAGAGAACTGAAACTAGGCTTCCGCTTTGTCACAAACACGACCGATCGTGGATAAAACGCAGCAAAAGATCAACGATTTCACGTTAAGCGACTGGCAAAGCTCCTTCGTCCCCATTCCCGTACGAAGTCGAACCACGTCACGTCGTGACGTAAATTATTCCTTGGTCGCTTTTCGCGTCATATCGTGATGTAAATCCTTTATCCAGAACACACTGCTGGAACATTGCTAGGGGTAGTACAAGTGCACTCTTTAGGTACAGCCATAATTTACGTGTGGTTGTTATGGATACAATGTTAAAAGCACGCGTGGTGAATTATGGATTTTTAAACCATGACTTGTAATAGTGGTAGAGTGGTATAAATATATATATATTAATATAAATTATGCTCGCTGAAAGAAAAATGGGCACTGCAAACGGCTGCATCACTGACATGATCTCTTTTGACCCCCATCCCCACAACCCCCCCCCTCCCTCTGTGTGTGTGTGTGTGTGTGTGTGTGTGTGTGTGTGTGTGTGTGAAGAGAGAGAGAGAGAGAGAGACTACTTGTTTAATCTCTGAATTATCATTTGTATTCAGAGCGAGGAGACATGTACACGTGCGCACGGTTTGTCCCTGTAGATTGGACTGACATAGCGATAGTCAAAAGAACAAAGAATTGTGTGGGCCGTTGCCGATGGACTCGATACATTTACTGGGCGTCTGTTTGTTCAGCTGTTTCAGTTCTCTGATAATTATAGTGTGTGAGCAATTGCCTCGTGTTAATATTGTTTTGTATAATTAACCTACACTCCGAAGTGTAGATATATAGCTGTTCATGACCACGAAATTTATTTCAATCAGTTCTTCGCGCACGGCTAGCAAGTTCTCTTACTTGACTTGTCTGTGGATAATTATAGCAGTTTGCCGGATCGACTAGTTTGTCTATTGTATACAACATCATTCTTTTTGAGCTATTGTGTAGACCAAAATAACCCACTCCTATCAAAGATGGCAAGTCCTTTGAGGCTGAGACGACCGAGCACAACACTTTGCTTTTCCCATTTCTCTTGTCATTGGGTCGAGGAGGAGCAGTTCTTCAGTCTTATCGGTACAGGCACTTCAGATTAAGTTTAAACAGTTGGCTTGCGTCTCCACTAGTTTCAGTGTGTCGAACGTGTGAGAACTTCGACAGTTCACAATTACCTTTTTTTTTTTTTTTTTTAACCTCTTCAGGTTTGTGAAAGTCGGGTTGGGAATGGGGCCAGTGATGTCACTCATGTCGACACAAGTTGTCGAGCTATGGTGTACACAAACAGGCGGTGTCATCTAGCCAGCGTTTCCCGGCCAGACTGGTCGTCTGCATACAATTGTAATGCTTATGTTATCCATAATTGTACAGTCAGCTAAGTTCCGTGCTTACCTACTTGCAACATCGACAACAGTTTATGTTTACAGTGACGTTTACGTTTGAATTATATGGTTTTAGTCTTTCTTTTTGTATTTATATGTTACTCCTTCTGCATGGAAGTTCTTTTATCAGTTTGTGTTGCTGAACGATTGATTGTCGGGCTTTTCTCATTGGTGCTTCACTTCACATTAAACTAGTTTCAGGTTGAATTTTTTTTCTCCAGTTTTGTAATTACATGTATCCACAAAACAACGGCATTTGCTCACAAACTGACACTGAATACGCATTCAGACAGAACTGTTTTAGAACTTATACTGAGACACAGAACATCATCCGCGAGCCGAGTAGAAAAAAGGAGTGTAGCTGTATAATGTACATGTGCCGTGAAAAGGTTTCCATACGCTTCAGGATGTTCACGTGTAGGAGATCGTTACACGCGTGGAAAATCACGGAGAAGCATTGGCGGGATCGATTGTCAGTGTTTCTTCTTCTCATGTCGGTCACTGTATCATCTTTCATTTTCAGTCCGGTGAAGAGGAGGCGTAAATAACAAGCGTGTTTGTTATAAGTGACAAAGCTGTGCAAACTACGCTACAAAACACGGCTCCACTCAGGTCCTTGCCAGGTCGGATGATGCTATTTTCCGCCGTTAATAAGACACACGGCTGATCGTGTACCGGCCATGGCTTGGTCAGGTTACCTGTGAAATGTCAGGGAGTCGTAATGTCCGCATCCCCACGTCCATCCCCCTGAAATCCCCCGTCTTCCACTGATGCTCTAGACTCTGGTGTAGCGCTGTCTTTGCAAGCTGAGTCCGTCGGTACTCCGATTACCTGTACTCTCTCTCTCTCTCTCTCTCTCTCTATTTCTAACTAGTACTTTTGTGTTCAGTACTTGTTTATCTGTCCATGCAAGGCATGATGACTGTTCTGGCGTTATTAGTTGTAGCTTCTTACTTTGTTTGTCTGTTTGCTTTTAGTTTTTGTATGGTTGCATCTTTGTTTATTTGTTGGGGTCTTTTTTTGGTTTTTTGTTTGTTTGTTTGTTTGTTTTTTGAGGTTTTTTGTTTGTTTTTTTAATTGGGGTGGGGTGGGGGGTGTCTTTCCCCTGTTTGTGAAGTCTTTTTGTAGCAAGGACAAGTTGTAAGACAAACACTTGTGCTTATAACTTTCATTCTTGTAAAATAAAGAGAATTTACTCTCTGTGTGTGTGTCTCTCTCTCTCTCTCTCTCTCTCTCTCTCTCTCTCTCTCTCTCTCTCCCCCCCCCCCTCTCTCTCTCTCCCCACACAAAAGATAGCCCTTCCTTTGTCGTTATCCCTTGGGCTCAGCACCGTTAAAATCTGTCTTTGTTTATTGTCATTGACAGATTTGAAGTCTGGACGTGCTTGTAGATATCGCTGAATAAAGACTTGGGGCAACAGCTTCATGACAAATGACATGACGGACGGTCGCTATTCACTCTTAATGGATCACTAACTGCTTGCAGAGCCAGATTCAGAGTTTGAATTTAGTGTTCAGGGGAGGTGGTGGTGATGGGGGGGGGGGGGGGGTCTCCGATTTGTGCTGCGCAGGAAATAGCTTCCGACGGAGAAATTGGACTGAGACTGGCTGAGATGACAACGGCAAGCAGGCGAAGTTAACATTAGTTTGATTTTTCAGTAGAACCCAGTGTGTTCTTTGTACCTTTCCAGCATTCAGCCTACCTCAGGTGTATGTTGTCTATTGTATTTCAAGGAAGGTGGTGAAGCTTCACAAACTTCTGAATGGCCTCTTTGCGTCAGTACGAGTCGGTGTATTTCCCCTTGGATTCCCCCCCCCCCTCCTCCCCCCGGCCATCCCCGTTCCGTGCGTCCACCCCCGTTCCGTGCGTCCACAAGAGCTCGTGTGAAATTTTGTTACAGACACTGTACACGACAGTTTGTCCGTCTGTTGACAGCTGTGACGTCCTTTTTACATTTTCTGTAATGATAAACACCGGAGACTGGGGGATTGTTTGTGTGCTTCCGACTGCTGCTTTTGTCCTGAGGAAGTGCAGCTTTTCGCGGACATTAAGTGGTACCATATAATTAGCTTAAGTACAGTAGGGTGTGAAATCATATTACGTTTTTTGGAAACGAGGTTGTGCCTAACATGCCTATATTGACGGAGCCTTGGGAGGTTGAGTAGGGGTCCTCCTGCGACTATTTGCGGCCACCCGCTCGCCGCCTGCCGTTTGTTGTGTTTCCAGAGCGCCTTGTTTGGCCAATCATTTGCACGCACACTCCTTATCCCAGCTTTTGTTTTCTTAGGACCGCCTGCCTTCCTTCATGGCTTGTCCCGACAGGACAGGGACTGGAGAAAAAACGTGTTTAAAGGCGCGAGAAATCCGGTCGTTGGTTGTGGCCATGTCTGAGCTGCCGACACCGGATTGGATTCACCCCGGCATAGTCAGAGGGCGTGAAGAGCTTGTAGACCTGGCTTCCTCTTCCACTTCCAGCACTGACATGTTGACGAGGTGTCCTAGTGCTGCTGCCAACACTGTCGACAATGACAACGTGTGAATGTATGACACAACTTGGGCCTGGGTCACATGGTGTCAGTTGTTGTGGCAACCTTATAACCGTCTATTCACCGTCGTGTTCAGCTTTAATTAAGTTTTGTTCCTTCATTATTCTCATTGTCAAGTTGCATACACAGTTCTACTTCTAGTTAATAAATGAACCCAATGAAAACACCCGCGCGTGTCTTTTGACTTTATTTTTTCTCTGTGCCGTGTGCCGGGTCTCGGTCAGTGAAGAAAATGGTGTGGATACATGTACAGTCAGGATCACGGCGAGTGTGTACTGTGGATGCTGGTCAGTCCATGGTGGCTCTTTGTGACCGCACTGGCCTCAGAACCTGTATGGTGCACGAAGGCAGCAGGGAATGCTTAATGTCTGATTGCTGCAACTGCAAGCCATTATTTCTCTGCATAACCCAGGCAAACAGGACTTGAGAGTTCACGTAACTGTTGTCACCATTGATCTTTCCGGACTGTCGAGTTTGATCAATACTCCTTATTCTGATGACGCTGATAGAAACAAGAAATGGCTGTCCCGGCCTGTCCCTGCCATCTTCCCACCCACCCCACCGTCGCCTCCTTGTGTGTGTGTGTGTGTGTGTGTGTGTGTGTGTGTGTGGGTATGTGGTGTGTGTGTGTGTGCGTGTGTGTGTGTGTGTTGTCGGTGAAAAGGACTGTTGGTTTGAGCGTCCCATGCATATTTTCTGTTAGAAGTTCATTGTTTCATATAACCACCATGTAAAACTGCATGCCGGCCAGGGTATGATTCTGTGGGAGGAGCAGGGTGGGGAGGGGGAGCGGTGGAGAGAAGGCTGGGTCACGTTAAAGACGTGGCAACATTTCGTGTTTGCCGTCCCAGATTTCAGTATTTATGTTTCCTGACGGTCATTGTCCAAAGTGTGGGTCAAGTGAGTATTAATTACAGTTAATTTCCTGCCTGTTGCCAGTATGGCGGATTGCGTCTGAAGCCTGATCGGGTCCGTATTGAGGTAATGAAGCAAGCGGGAGCAGCATTCACATCACGCTGCAGCAACTGACATTTACTCTGCCAGTCACCAGGGTTTAGGGTCCGGGCTGTGAAGTGCAGGGAAACCAGGGAAGGGACAGGAACGGCCAGAACCTGTTAATGCATTAAGTCATTAAGTTTGTGTGTGTGTGTGTGTGTGTGTGTGTGTGTGTGTGTGTGTGTGTGTGTGTGTGTGTGTGTGTGTGTAAGAGAGAGAGAGAGAGAGACTTCGACATATTTTATGTATTTTATTGTTTGGATACTTGATCCGTAACAAGGGGGAGTTATACATACACAATACATGATCAACCATCCTTTTCACAGCAAGACACGTGTGGGTACTGGATAGCTTAAAGAAAGGGGGAAAAACCACAAAAAACAACAAACAAACAAAACAAAAAAACCCCAGAAAAAGCATAGGATAATTACCATATAAAGTATCCACATTCGTGGCCGCATGCTGTTACATGTATACACTACAGATTACGATGGTTCATTTGCACCATTAGTTTATACCCCGCAAGTTTGAATTATTTAAATAGTCGTGTGCGTGATTGTTTTGGCCTCAGTCCTTGCCAACTGTGCGTTTCCTTAGTTTATATTACTAGTATGTGTATGCATGTCTTTACTATTTTGTTTTGCGTGTAGACCACTTTGTGTGTACAGAGAGAGAGAGAGAGAGAGAGAGAGAGATTATTTATTATTGTTCGTACTGTATGAGAGCCTGGCCGGACCAGAAGAATTCCCAGCAATGTGATGAATAAATCTTTATCTTGCAGTGATGAATTATACTAACAGTAACTCAGCCTAGACCAAAAAATATATATATATTCATTCCTCTATCATCGCACAAAGTGAAAGAAACTTTAGGAGAGGCACAGAAGTAGAGTAATGCACCGCCTGCAGAATGTACCACGCGTGTTAGTTTGTTTAAAATGCTTCATGGGTTACCTCAGTGTCGTCTTTCTTTTTGTCAGCGACGTAAATGACGAGAGTATTTTCATGGCAAACGACAACACAAGACAGAATGTGACACGAAACATTATTATGTCAACCAGACTAGCACCGCACAAATCTGACTGCAGCCTAAGATGTTTTCACCAGCCCTAACATGACACACGTTTTCTTTCATTTGTTTTATGCAGTCTTTATACCCGGCAATAACCTACACTTTATTGTATTGTGTGGACACCGACTTGGTCTCAGTAGCGTGTGTGTGACTGTGTGTGTGTGTGTGTGTGACTGTGTGTGTGACTGTGTGTGTGACTGTGTGTGTGTGTGTGTGTGTGTGTGTGTGACTGTGTGTGTGACTGTGTGTGTGACTGTGTGTGTGTGTGTGTGTGAGAGAGAGAGAGAGAGATGTCTATATATGCCCGCACTCCCTTAACTGACACGGACTGCCACCCGAACTTCGATGAGATACGGTCGATTTGCCTTCCAAACACGCCAGACCTCGCTGTATATCATCGATCATCCACTCATGGTAAGCTTAGGGTGGGTTTTTGTTTTGTTATTATACCCAGACCGGATTGTCCGTGATAAAAGTCTGCACTCCTTCGGTAAAGACGTCATCCGCCCACATGAGATTCGCACCGTGTCTTGCCGAAAATCAAACTCCTTTGCGGATGACTTATGTCGCGCGCACGTGCATGCGTCCCCCCCCCCCCCCCCCCCATCATTTTTATGTCAAGGAGTATCGAACAGAAGTTGCAAGTTTTATCTTCTTCTCATGTGGGTTACACTTGAAATACACTTAGTTTATCGGCTGCTTTTGGAATTGATTTTCACATTCTGTCCCTCTCCCGGCTCCCATCGCACTGATAAGAATGGCTGAGAGGGACCACTCGGATCAAGTGGCTAATGGTCTGTGGTGTTTAACGGGATTTGGTAGCGATAAAGCGTGCGGATGCCATGTCTTTGATTGTGAAAGTCTTATGATCACCCGTGTCGCAAGTTCATCAAACACCTGCCTGTGGGAAAGTGCCACAAGTTAATCACCATGCCTCTCATCCATAGCGAGACCGTGATATAGGCTTCTTGCGTTTTGTTTTGTTTTGGGGTTTTTATGTTGTTGTTGTTTTTTCACTTCGTCTTTCGGAATTGAAACCGCATTATGGCTGGAGTCAGGTGGCGATACCGGTTGCCAGTATAGCCTATAGAACAGAGATTTGCTGAAAACGGAACTGGTGAAGGTACCCGATCTGGAATCATTACCCTGGCCTTTCACAGCGGCTGGGAGGGGAGGCGGGTGGCGGCGATATCGATCCTCGCTAACCCGTGGTGTGGTGCTCGTCTGCATCTCACAGCCGCGCGCCGGGTCCCGATCTGTAACGTTACACCAGCGGATGCAATACAGACACCCGGCCGATCCTGAGTTACGGGCAGGGAATTTCATTAGCACCGTGATCATATTAATATACATATGTACATTTTTGGGCTTGTGGTTGTGCGCACGGCGCATCGTCTTCCATGTCATATGCACATAATTAAGCCACTTTTTTTCCGCAGCAGTAGACAACGCGGATCCGTTTGCATTGTCCATGCTGACAGAGACATGCGGAGCAACTGACGACAGGGCTTATCAGTAATACAGGCCTGTATGGACGGAAAGTAAGCATTGCTCGCTGGCCGTACTAATAACTCTGTCGGTGTAACAGGACCCATTCAGATGACACACCTGCACACAGTCAACGAACACAGGTCTATACCGCTAACGCCGTTGCGTCCTGTACGATAAGACCTCCTCCTCCCCCCCCCCCCCCCCCCCCATAACCGCGCTACACACGCACATGATTATATGCACAGCGACACGCTCCCATCCCACCCAGTATTACGTTTTACTACGTCGGAGAGCTATTCTTTTTGTGAAAAGGGGGGGGGGGGGGGCATACCGAGGGAGGAGGGGTAGAACTTGGCGACCAGAGACACGGCCACTAAACGTGGAGAGGTCGTCAGATGTGTGATGACTTCATCAGGCCGGAGAACAAAACACACCTCGTGCTTCTACTTGAAGCTCAAGTTGTTCCTTTATCAGGCCTTGCTCTCGGTGAAAAATACTTGTGGTCTGTTTGCCGTGTCGCGCAACTGGCGTGTCTGTCATCTGATATCTAGAAGCCTACCCCCTCCATATCCCCCTCCCCTGTCTCCTACCCTACCCTACCCTACCCCGCGTAACAGCTCCGTCTCCCGTTCCCCCACCTCGCTCTCTCACCCGGTTTAACTGCCGGTTCCATCATCCGTCCTGGCTTTTGAGCTGTGAGCTACACCAGGGCCTTCTTTTGTGTTGATGCATATCCTGTATGGTCTTTTCATAGGCCCTTATTATGCTAAGGGATCTTGTTTTTATACATGACCTTGGTTCTTTGTTCGAAAACTAGATCAGTTTGTTTCGGTGCCGCTGCCAGGACAGCGAACGAGTAGTCACGAACAGGGTCCCCGTTAGAGTAAAAATTAGCGTGCCTTCAACGTAAGGGTAGTAATAATGAGACTAAAGAAGTGGTGGGGACATTAACAATACTTTTTGGCATTTAAAGATGGTGTCTCTTGCAACATCGTTCTTGTCTGCATTCAGAGGTGTCATTTCCTCACATTCCTGTGTGATCAGACCTGTCACCTTGTTTACAGACCGAGTAGGATACTGACTGTCACAGAGAAATGAGCACATCCGGTTTGCTAAATAGGACAGTTGGTGACTCCTTTCAGTGTGTGCGTGAAGCGACAGGAAACTATGCACGTACTGGAATGACAATAAACCATGAAAGTCGCCATAGATCGTGTGCATGGGTAAATCCGACGGCAACTATGATTCATTCAGGTGACACAGGACAGGAAACGCCCCTCCCCCCCCCCCCCCCGTCCTGTCCTTGAAGTTTGCAGGGTATATCAACCCGCGTCTCTATCTCCACCACAATAAACGGTAGTCCGTGATCCGTCTGAAGACATAACGACGTGGTAGTTTAGCCGAGGATTTTCCGTGCGAAAAAAATCGTTGGAAGTTCCTGTCGTATTGTCCTGTCCTGTGTCCTTCTTGAGCGTAGTTTTATGAATTGTGGAAATATTATGCTGGGTTATCAGTAGGTAAAATAAATACTGGCCGGTGTTCCTTTCAATCGTTTCTCGTCAGAGTGTCGAGGTATGAAAAGCAGCGTGCACGTTAAGATTCAGTTTTCCAGTGTTGCCACAAACGCATGACAACATGGTCAGGTCAGGTGAGGCGACCTTATTCTGGTTGCTAGCAGCCTGCATTATACAATTGATGGGACGTCAGGCACGAGAATGGAACTGACACGTCTTTTCCTTTTTCTGGTGTAGCGTAGACAGTCGTCCACTTTTTATGATCGATTTAATTCCGAATCACAACAAGATGAAGCGTGAAGCCATTGCACCGGTATCTCGTCTACAGCAAAATAAGCGGACCGTCAAAGTCAACAGCCTTGCACTGTCGACTGACGTGACGAACAGAGGCATTGTGTTAATTTCTTAAAGCGTGTAAGTTTTATACCACATCCGTGTGATAAAATGTGTGATTTCGAGCACAGCAGGTTTGTTCAGACTGTGGGTGGGTGAACCCCGAAACAACCACCACTGCACCCGGCTAGAGTTCCTTTCACCTTTTGGAAGCACTGCGTAACGTCATTGCTTGGATACTTGGGGTCTGCGTGTTGCATCAATGGTTGGTTTGATGTCGACCTTCCAGAGGTGTTCTGAATACCAGAGACAATTAAACCTACACACGACCATGACATTATGCACCGAGTGCACGAGAAAGACTACCCCGGGCTCTGATGTCAATTACACACAACTACATGTACTTCATTTGGTGAACCACGCTCTGAACAGACAGACCCGTAACACACACACACACACACACACACACACACACACACACACACACACACCTGTTTACTGAAATGAAAATTGATTTGCTCGCTGACAGGCAGATAAGATGTGTTGCTGATAGATTTTGCCCTCTCTACTTCAGTCTGCCTGATAAAACTAGTCCGTGATTTCAGTCCCCCCTCAATGTAAAAACAAAACAACAACAAAAAACCCAAAAAACTACCGTTTCCACAGATCGGAAACAGGAAATATTAGATTTATTTATCGCTAATCTTGGCAGTGTCTGGGTGTCCCGACCGCGGCTGTAATGCCCAAGAAAACATCTTCAGTTCCTGTAACAGGCAGAGTCGACTACTTCTCGTACAGCACTCTTCGGCTTCCAGAAACGTACTGCTGCGATGAAATCACACACTGGCGCAGTGTTTAGCCCTTTTTATAGCGCCTCGTTAGATGGGCCCAATCTTGAAGGGATCTCAAAATTTGCTCATTATCGTGCCTGCTTGCAGTCGGAGATCCCGTTATCACCTCGGCTGCGAAGAGGAGTGCAGCAGAGTGAAGAATGGGTTACGCTCCCCTGCCTGCATGGCTTATCCGTCTTGAACAGGCTGGGGCATCGGCTAGGCGCGCTGTATGACAGCGAGGAGTGCAGTCGACGCATTGCTCTTGTCAGATTTTGAAGAAATTCAATGTTGTGGGAAAACTGCGCACGACGGGTGTTACGTTTCTCGTGCCCGTGTTTTTGAGCACGTAAAAGGGAGAGGAGGTTTCAGACGAGGATGGGTGGGCAAGGCCGAGACTGATGACTGAATTTGGCATTGGAATTGTACAGCTTTGTATGACTTGGCCACTACTGCGTATCCTTAAACATAAACTAGATGCACCGCTATATACTCCACGTCAGCGCAGTGTTTCAGGTTTACAGTGCACACGAACGAATTTAAAATTAGTGAGGGCTAGAACAGGCATAAATCTTCTCACTCTGTACAGCACTGTGAGTGTACGGCCTGCGGAACAGTGTAGTTTGGATTGCCACGGGTCAGGTCCTGAACACTTGAAAACTGTCACACTTCAGTTGTCACAATTGCTCAATTGCTCAGACGTTTTTTTTGTGTGTTTTTTTTTTTTTTGCGGATTAGACTAAATGAAGAATCCATCATAAACCTGACGTTTGACACTTCGACGAGGATTTGATGAAGCCGTTCTTGTCAGCTGTTGACAGCGACTGGATACGGCAGCTGGTGCTGAATGCTATATGATCATCAGTCGTGGTATAGGCCAGCTCCAACTCATATCTCCATCCAGCCACAGCTACAACAGTGGCCAAGGTGCGACCATTATTGCGGTATTCATGATCATTCATTGTGATTGTTGACTAATGTGATTTATGTTGATAAACAGGTGAAGACCTTTATTGAACTTGGCCCCTAGACACTGCATAGTATAACATAAGTGTGTGTGTGGGGGGGGGGGGGAGCGGATTGGAAGGAGGGTGGGTGGCACGGGGCGAACGAGAGGCGGCAGGAACGAAAGATAGGTGTACCTACCGGCACCTGAAACCAATGGGCCATGCACGACTTGCCGAGTCTTTCGGCACCTCTCAGGTGAGAGAAGGGAGGGACTGCAGAGCGCATGGCTATAGAGATGGTGGAGCTGTCAGGTAGGGGAAGGATCGGTGTACAACAGACGTGATGCAGTCATCACCTTGTGACAGCCCGTAACCACCTCGCTCAGCACAATCGCCCCCACTACAGCTATTTCGGTACCTGCCTTTCCCGCGTGCACTAAAGATCCCTTCACATAAAGCATCGCGTTTAGTCACACTCTGATGAAAAGGTATCCTTTATGCCGAAACTAAATCATGTAGTGTGCTTTGTGGAGGTGTGTTTAAACCGATTGTCTGCGTGTTCTGAACGTGCCATGGGAACAGGGAAATGGGAAGAGCATGTAGCATGGTGTCCTGCTGGTCCTGGACGATATGCTGCGCTTCTAGCACCACATCGATCTGACTGCACTGAAAAGTCAATTACAAATTTCCCGTTTAGAGGGGGAGGATGATAATTTTTCAGGCGCCTGCCTGCCCCCCCCCCCTGCCCCCCTCCCCCCCTCTCTCTCTCTCTCTCTCTCACATACTTCATGGATTTGAGTGGTGCTTGGGGAATTTCCCTGCTTTTTGGCTATTTCCCTGGTCACATTCATCAAGGGCCATCGCAAGGTCGATGCTGGCGCCAAAACTGCTCCACCGTCCCTGATGCCCGAAGACCACTCACGACATGCGTTGTTATGATGGCGGCCCCCTCCTGTCCTCTCACGTTCGGAAGTTTCCAAGCAACTTCAGTAACGGCAGGACTAATGGAAGCGCGCTTGGCTTGACCAGTCTCATGTGAAGCAGCGGCAACAGCTTCTTCGAGTTCTGAGCCTGGACAATACTGGAGGGTCTTTGTTTATATATTCACAGGGAAACACTGCTAGTCTCAAAAGTAATCACCGGGGACATCTTTTTCGAGTTGTTGCTCTACGGTTATTTCAGTCAGGCTGTTCCCGTCCTGACACCTGGCGACACTTGTCTAGGGGGAATGCTACAAAGTGCTACAAATGTCCCACTAGATGGGCAGTTAATGGGTCTGTTCCGGCCATCAGGACCTAACTGGGTTTGTTCATTAACCGTTCCAGTTGGCAACGTGGATGCAGGGACTGACTGGAGCTTGTAACCGGAAAAGGATAACTTGAATAAGCGCCGGCGATAGCCGAGTGTTAGGGCCTGGCGATTGGCGGCACTGTGATTGTCCTCTGTAATATCATAACGGAATCCAGCGCCTGCTCCCCGCTTGACACCTTCAGCTCGATCAGGAGAACCTGTGTGGCGGCTGTAATCACGGTGCTATGGGGGGGGGGGGGGGGGGGGCGTGAGAGACTGCCTGACAAGTGGCCACGATCACCGGGTCACTGACGGCGATGCTGTCAGAGGCCGGAATAGGCTCGTCTCCGCCAATTCCATCCATGACTTAACGCTGGAATTACATTTTGTATCGCTTGATGTTTTTTTAAGCTTGAGCCTGCGAGGTCAGATTAAAATTATTAGTTGGGTGGTTTTTGTCTCGGCCAATGCTCCTCTCGTCCAATTTCCGCTGTGATAGAATTATTTTCATCTCTCTCTCTCTCTCTCTCTCTCTCTCTCTCTCTCTCTCTCTCTCTCGATTGATTTGTTAATTGCTTTTTGTCACAATAAAGGTTTAAAAAACAATATACGGCATCGCCTTAGCTTTGCATACCGAGCGTGCTGGTTTAATGGGAAGATGCATTGTTGTGTTCTGGCAAAGTCGTGCCTGTATGAACTGTCGACAGGGAGTGATGCGTTGCGTCTGCCATTGTTGTGGTTTGCGGGTAACAGAACAAGTATTTGTTCTCTCTGCCAAGGAAAACCCCGTGTCGGCCCCGCTGTTGACAATACATTGTGCAATGTAAACACTCTCTAGAAATGTAGACTGCTTTCTCAGCGGAACTGATGCCCTGTCAATACAACTCCCACGCTGGGCACACAAGCTGCAGTTGTAGAACTAATGACCATTTCATTTCATTACCTTTTGATGCATCGCTCCTGTAGCTCATCCTGCGTTCGGCGGGCCTCGGGTCGTTTACCCCCGGGATAAGCCGTCGTGATCAATGTCACGTTGTTTGGCTACGCCATGACGCTTGCCAGTCTATGGCCATTCCATGTCATCAGGCGAATCTAGCATTTCTTTAGGAGTACGCCGTGATCAAGACCACTAAACGCCGGGATTCTAGCATTCCCCTCTCAGCACCGTGTGTGTGTGTGTGTGTGTGTGTGTGTGTGTGTGTGTGTGTGTGTGTGTGTGTGTGTGTGTGTGATTCTAACCAATCTTATCTCCCTCGACTGAGGTTTTGGCACATTCATCCCGCAAAGTTAGCCCCACTTTTATCAAGTTCAACTGAGTGTTTGGCGCCGAGTTGAAGAATCCATTTACCACGCAATGAACGTAGATTGAGAGATGAAATTGTGTATGCTTTTGAGTGTTTAGTCTGTAGCAGCTCAGCCGTTTGCACTGCGATTTTTTTCCCGCAAGGACTGGATTCGGGGAAACTCTCAGCATGGTGAATTATCTTATCACAGTTTGGAATCTGGGTCGTTTCGCTTGGCACGAGTTTATATGGCGCGCCTGAGGAGTTTAGATTGGAGCAGCGAAGTTTTGACGAGAGGCACCGCTAGATTTTCCACAGTTGAACTTTGATGGAAAGAAATGAGCAAACATGTTTTGACCTAACGAGATGCCCTCATATCGGATGCTGCCCACGACACAAGAAGCAATACTCCAGTACACTGAGGCGTATGTCTTCTCTGTTGGTAGCAACAGTCAGTTGTGGAGCAAAGCCCGGACAGTAATACATTGTTATGCCCACTTGCAGCTGGGACTGATGAAACTTTTGATCAGTTCGCGTGTTGCCAAATCAGACCTGTGTGTGTATATGTCGGTGCTAAAGACAGTACACTTCGAGGTCATCATGTTGAATGATGACATGATATACGTGACTAGTGGCTGGTTTTTATGTCAATGGTTGCTGGTTATTTGTATTCTTTGTCTATACCGGAAATCGGAAGCACATGAATACTAGAATCGGAGACGTTGAGTCATGTTTATAGACATAATAATTATATATTATCTGCCGTCGACGTCATGGAATACCCACATTGAAAGGAAAAAGTGGAGAAAAGTTGTAATCTGGTCTTTGTGTGGCCATTTATTTGTTAAAACCACGCAAGCAATAACAAGGGATTATTAAGCTAAAAGTTTGTATACATAAATACCTCTCTCTCTCTCTCTCTCTCTCTCTCTCTCTCTCCGGCTCACAGGTGTCTAAGCACATTTCCGGCCTGACAGGTTTTATGGTGTTGGCGTGTATATTTCTTTTGTCAGTCCTGCAGTCGTTGCACACCTGCTGTCAGTTGCTGTTAAAGCAGACTACAGCTGCTACCACCCCCGTCCCCCTCTCCACCACTTTACCCCTTAGGCCTACGTCTTGGGTACCTGTTCAGCGGAACTGTGTCCTGCAGAGCTTGCTGACTGTTGTTCTGTATCGACACAGATGCATGTAATGCGAGCCGCTAAATGTCACCATGCAGCTCCAGGTGATATCAGCATGTTCACCCCTCATGAGTCACTGTCCTAAATCTGTTTGACAGAAATTCATGACGGTGATACCGGGTTCGTTCACTATCTATCTAAATGCCGATTTGAAGCTGGCCTTTTTTTGTACTGCTCGTGATATCAGGGTGACTGTACTTTTTCCAGTGTTAATCGCAGGGACAGGTAGTGAGGTAGCTGTTTGAGACATACTGGAGATTGACAGTCGTCCTAATGCTCCTACATTCTAGCTGCCGGTGGCTTTTCCTGTCGGCACATTCCCGTGGCCGCTGCCTTTTCCTCTCGGCGCAAGCTGTTGCAGCTCAGAGAGGGCTGGAAGAGGTTTTTACCTGGTTGCAGACAAAGAAGAGAGAGAGAGAGAGAGGAAGAGGAGGAGGAGGAGGAGTGAGGGGGAGACTGAGAGTGGTAGCGTGCCGCCTGGCTTTGACACCTGATGCTGGCCGGAATACAGCTCTCTGACAAAGTGCTGCTCTTACCGCCTCTGTCTGGAAAGCAAGCCATCAGCCGAGACAACAAACGGCGTGTAGATAGCCATTAAGTTGACAAAATGGCAGTAAACGAAAAGCTTTGTGCTTGTGATATTGGAACCAGTGGCCACTGGAAAATTTCAGCCATGTAAGGCGTGGAGGAAGTGAGTGGGCAGAATCCACTCACAGGCTAATCCGGAATAATAGGAAAATGGCGGGGACGTGATGAGAGTGGGTGCCGTGGTGTGGAAAAGTTCTAATTTAAAACTGATATCTTTGTTTTCGCATTTACAACGTGTTGCAATATGATCAAAACCCGCGCAGTAAAGGTTAAATGTCTTGACAAGGATAATCAGTTGTGTTTCTTGCTTCCAGAGAGAGAAAGAGAGGTGGAGTATAGCATCGAGTAGTTAGTTACGCCGCCATGTACACTTTGCTCCTATAGCAGCGTTTGGCAAAGAGAGTTTGGACTCAGTGGTGCAGATGAACTGAATCGATCGATGGATGGCCAACTTTTTACTTGGAGCCAATCAGTCTGAAATGACTGACTTCATCTGTATTGCTCGCAGTGTTTTACTTGATTAGCTAATACCCCGGGGGTGAGGATGTGGGTGGGGATGGAGATGGGGCTGGGGGTCACAGGTTTTGGACCGGTAGCGGCCGCTGCAGAATGGAGATGAGGTGTAGCTCCACATTCAGTCAGTATAAATGTAGCACTAAAAGGGATTGACAACAGAACCTATTGTATCTGAACAGGGTTCAGGTGGTGATGATACAGAATCCCAGATACAGATATGCACCAAATTCAGTCGCTGCCTATGGCCTTGATGATGATGTGCTACTCCACGTTGCGGGGTTCTGTTAACTTGTTCTGCTAAGTCGACCCTCACTGTTATTTAATAATAATAATGATAATGATAATAACAATAATAATGACAATAACTGAGTATTGTGTAGGCGCTTTACCCAATTTCTTGAACTGGCTGAAAGCGCCGCAAACTAAAACCAACTCGCATGATGATAATGATAATAACAACAATAATAATAATATCACGCGCGTTGTCTCACACACACATTACAATCACGTGGTGCGAAGGGTCGGCTCAGCAATTTCAGTTTCGGAATTTAGACTTACATTTATTTCTGAATTTTGTGGTCTGAACATTTCCAAAGCAGGGGATGGGGGGGGGGGGGGACCGGAGTACCGGGAGAGAACCCCCGAAGGTCGGTCGGCCCGAATGAACGGTGCCACACACGAGAAGGAAAACATCTTTGCCCCGAGTGGGGCTCGAACCTGACCTCTCGAATTGATGGCGAAGTCTTAACCACTCTACCCCTTATTTGGCCGCTGTTTGGACCTGTATCGTCACAATAACATTTTCCCCATGGTATATGTAGAAGTATTAGATCACAACTGAAGCAGACGTGGTGCACAACGTGACCAGATTGTCAGCACGATACCATCATCCCGACTCCCAATGCAGAAAGCAAAAATCTGCTGCGATAGGATTTGCCAGCTTCAGACTTCAAATTACCCAGTTGTGTAAGCCGGAAACAATAGGTGGTGTCGGTTTAAAACACAGTTAAGATCTCACCGTCTTCCCTAGGGGAAAAAAAGCGTCAGTTTGGGAGTGACAGCGCCATACGTTCGTTCAGTGTTAGCAGACCTACCAACTGTCACAGAATGCTAGTCATGCGCGCTCGCATTTTGTTGTAAGTGAAACCGACAGAAACACTAAGCCCGTACTAATTTCTCCACACCGTTATGTCAGGCAGGAAGACAGTGGAGATGATCGCTGCCAACGCTGCTCACTGCCATCCATTCATACACAGGTCTCTCGGTGGGGAGGTGCCGTATTGCACAATTACTACGCCAGAAGCTAGCTGTGGGATGGCTGCAGCAGTTGCCGATGCAGCACAAACTACTAGTAACCAGACGACAAAAGTGGGGTTAGTGTTTTCACTAGCATGGTGTTTTGGTCAGCGGCCACTGTTGACTAACTGTCATGTGGGCGGCTCACTTTTGCACCACTAAGTCTGTTCCGACCAGAGATCATGAGATGTCGACTTCAGTGTACTGCCGCCAACGCCAACAACATAAATATCATCAGTGTCGCACCTTTGTTACAGTCTCTCAACAAAACTGAGAAATACTGAACAAGAGGTTTGAGGGAAGGAGCGCTGAAGGAGTGGCGTATGTAGGTTCACGTTTCTGATTAATTACTTGTAACTGTAAACTCGGGGATGCAAAAAA
This sequence comes from Batillaria attramentaria, assembly GCA_018292915.2. Lineage (NCBI taxonomy): Eukaryota > Metazoa > Mollusca > Gastropoda > Batillariidae > Batillaria > Batillaria attramentaria. The sequence goes on along the minus strand of JACVVK020000007.1, from coordinate 416,098 downwards.
AAAATTGTTGCCGAAATAACTTTCTGATTGTCTGTTGGTTTTCTTCCATCACTGTCATATGACACCCTTGACGTCAGTGGTTCTCTCTCTCTCTCTCTCTCTCTCTCTCTCTCTCTCTCTCTCTCTCTCTCTCTCTCTCTCTCTCTGTGTGTGTGTGTGTGTGTGTGTGTGTGTGTGTGTGTGTGTGTGTTTTAGGACAACACTGTTGTAAATTTACTAGTATTGATTGTCCGCATTGAAAGCTTCATCAGTCTTTGTGTTTTCGTTTTCGGACTGCAATGATCCTTACGTCGTATGTAAATCCGCGAATCCGCCAGCTGTGAAGAGTACGCCGCGGTACGCTGTATAAAGACGTTTATTTCCCCCAGTTCGTACTGTCACAACTCCCTCGATCGGCAGTTACTTCACGGTAATGTACACTTAAGAACGACTGTGTTTGCATGTCATCATTGTGTCATCATTGTGTCATGCAAACACTGTCGTTCTTAAGTGTACATTACCGTGATCTAACTGCCGATCGAGGGAGTTGTGACAGTACGAACTAGGGGAAATAAACGTCTTTATACAGCGTACGTGAATTTTGATTAGCCGACAGGAATGGCCGTTGAGCAGTGTATAATGCCCAGTGGCTAGACCGTGACTGAAAGGCCAGGCGACAATACGTGCAGTAGCCTGCCCGTGTACCTCCGAGTCCCGGCCCAGCCGGCAGTGACCGAGACATTGGTTGCCCAAGGGATGGGAGCCAACAATCGAGTGTCACCTCTAAAGGGTCAAGTGCACAAGGACAGCGCCACCTCGCATTTCCGCCCCACAGTCACTTGAGTCTGGTGTGAAACAAGGGTTGGGGTGTGCTGGTCCTGTTGGGGGTGCGCTTTTGTCGCCGGCCCTCAGTCCTGTTTCCACCTGTATCCTGGCCGCTCTTTTCAGGTCTCTGCCATCACCTGTTCCCACTTGTACTACATGTATAGCCCTAGCACTATCCCCCCCCCCCCCCGGCCCGCATCCATGATTTTTATCACCTCCGAGTGGTCAGGAGGCGGGGTCGTTACACTCCCAACACTGAGTTCGGCGCACTACTTGTTCCCACAGCTCTTCATGTGTAGGACTATGGTTCCTCTAAAAACAAGTGGGTTATCACGGCACATGCTGCCACAGATTTATGATGATAGTTCCAACAGGCATCCTCTCTCTCTCTCTCTCTCACACACACACACACACACACACACACACACACACACACACACACACACACACACACACACTATGGCATGCGCGTACCTAGCATCCTGATACCAAAATCTCCCTCCACATAAGAAGGAAAAGGAACCCAGTACCCTAGTACTAATACTAGTAATAGAACTACCGGGAGTTTCCACTAGTTTTGAACGGCCTGTTACGGACAGCACTTGGACCTTTGCCAGGGCGCGGTGAATGGCATTAGAGGGAGGAGATAATTTGGCCCAGAAAGGAATTCCTGCTGGTTCTGTTGGGCCCCAGTAACTCCATCGCTTCAGCTAATTCATTTTTATTCCCCAGTCCAAATTAAATCTGGATTTGTTCCAACACGAGCCCCCGGCCCTCAAGGTGCATATTCAGCCCAAGGGACAGACGGCGCCTTTACCGGAACTACGGCTCCTCCACCAACCGCTGACGTTCAAGCTAGACGAGGTGTATTGTGGGAACTATTTTGCGTAATCTGATTATTGCAGCGAGCTCGTTTTAGGACCGAGGCTGCTTTTTTTACAGACCGGTTATGTTGTGGGGAGAGACCGTGCACTTGTGAACACTGTAAAATTCACAGGTCATAATATCCTGCCTGCTTCCATACGGGTATAGTAACAGTTAATGGGCGCGAGTTTAACTGTTGGGGACATGCCGCCTCGCTGAAGACGTGTAAGCAATAAAACATGTGGTCGTTTGCTCCATGTTAAATGGTGGATGTTGAAGAAAAAGGAGTAAATAAATATTTTTTGTTCAATTTTCTCTTGTTAGACAATTTCAGAAAACCATTAACTTGCAGGAAAGATTGTGAGCGCCGGACGGTGTGTCAGTGTGTGTGTGTGTGTGTGTGTGTGTGTGTGTGTGTGTGTGTGTGTATGTGTGTGTGTGAGAGAGAGAGAGAGAGAGCATTGCTGGTCTTTAGTTCCTGAGCTATCAGATTCTGAAATTGATGGAAGTGGAGTAATCGAAAGCAGCTTTCGGCTTGCCTTGTTTTTTTATGTCCCTCATCAGTCATTGTTCGACTGCATGCGTTTGCTCGAGGTATCTCTTTCCACCTGTTTCCAGTGTGCAGCGCTTGCCACCTGGGCTCGTATGTAAGAGTCGAGGTTAATTTAACCCACGGCTACGGGCCTAACCCAGACTAGGACAAAAGAAACCCAAAAGCAAAATTAAATTTAAAAAAGGAAGCGAAGAAAGGAAGAAAATATCTTGTTATAACGGCTCAGGCACCTCCCTGGAATGGGCCCGCTTCCTGATTTAAAACAACAACAACAAAACCAGAAAATTTAACCCTGGAGCTAGTTTAGTTCGAGGTTAGACTCTAACCCGGGGCTAAACCCGGCTCCCTAACCCCGACTTTCACATGCGGGCCCAGCTGATTGTTCATAAAAAAGATCGGCACGATCATACTTCAAGATACGCATCAGTCATTGTCACCGCCTTAGTGCGGAAAAAGGTACCGGGAGTTTTGCCATGGGCATCACAATTTCCGTGACATCACACTCGGTGTATTTCTCACGTGGTGATCAGTTTGGCCGTCGGCGTTCCCATGCTGTGTTGTATTGGCATATCCCGGCAGGGCATGTGCTGCCTCTCATCATCGTCTCCTTGCTGACTAGGCTGCAATGTTTGAGACCGATCTGATCCCAGTAGAAATACTTTCATGTATCCGGCTTCCATGCACTGACTGAGAGTCGCCAAAGAGAAGCTTTTGGTTGAACATCGATCCATGACTGTCAGATCGCCCTCCTAGAATTATACATTCATTCTGTCCACCTCATTTTTATCATCGAGAAAAAATAAAGACGAGCTCGCCCTCTGGGCCTCTCACTAATGGTTAGTGTCTGTCTCTCAGTTTTATGAAGTGTTTTGGGGTTTTGTTTTCTGGCCCTCAGCCTATCCCTGGCATGTCCACTCCTGTGATAATGGTCTGTGAGAGGTTTTCCTTGGCCCCCAGGCTGGCGTCGCCTTTCCCTCTTGTGTATGACCGGCCAGGTATGTGTGCTGCTGCTGGAACCATCACAAAACGGAAGGTTTTCATCAGCGGCAGTCCTTCAGACCCATCACAGTTCACCTTCGTCTCTCTCCACTCCTGCAGCTCTCTCCAGCAGCTCTTCATGCCGTTCTTGGGCTATCTTTTTCCAACCCAGACACTTTTGATTTTTTTGTACTTTGCTTTGTTTTTGGACATTTGTTGTTTTGTTTATTCTGCTTATTCACAACGTGCTTTGTACATTCGCCGTTTCAGACGTAACCGTGGTGTTAGTTGTACATACGTATGCGTGTCATACGAGTACTGGAGCAGGGACTTAACTAACTTCAAGATTTTGCTTTGGGTCAGGACACACAATACATTATTACAACGCTGCCAGGTATGACTCGAAAGTTCACATCGAAAAGAAAATGGCAACATCTGTATCTCAACAGAGACCTCTCTGTCTTTTTGAGCACAAATCACAGACTGGAGGGTGTAGTGGAGAACCGAGAGAGATTTTTTTCTCCAATAGGCTAGGAAAGATAGTGGGCCATCAATTACCAAGTGCTATCACTTCTTCTTTCCCCTCTGCCTCATCAGTCTTTTTTCTGCCTAATTGAAGGCAGGGCGGCCAGACAGGGCTATCGGACAGGTTATCGTAGTGGCTGTCGGCGGTGTCTGTGAAGCTTGGCGGAGAATACAGGAGACAATTTACAACACACTAACAATGTCTCACCTTGGGGAATTAGGCAGCCAATTAGGGTTGTTAGGTAGGCGTGCTAGGTAAGATGTATGGGGGCCGTATTGTTGGAGAACGCATGACAACGGCGCGTGTGATGGAGCGTCGAGTAGGCCGGTGCATGGTAGTGCTTCTCATTTTTTTTTTCCTCGGTGCCAGTGAAGCTGATACATCTCGTCATTTCTTTGTTTTATTAAATCACTCACAGAAATGTTAGGACACCGAATTCACTTGTTCATGTGTGTGTCCATGTATATTTACTCGTTTTCTTGTTTGTTTCTCAATCATCAATTCGTTCATTCACGTGCTGTGAAATTTACTTGCAGAGTTGTTTTTCTCCTTTACTCCTTTGGAAATAGACACTGGATCTGTAGTGAATTAATGTAGCATTCGTTCTTCCACTGAGAACCTCGTACGTTGTGAAATTAATCACGATGTCATGTCCTCGTTTTGCTTCCTTATTTGATATTGTGTATCTGCTTCATTCAGCTGCATTTTTGCTTTAAATAGGAAGTATTCTGTCTGGCAGTCACCCAGTGCGAGCATGTCTCGTAAAGCCTGTAATAGCGCTGACTTGACATTTAGTAATCAATCGGCAGACAAAAAAAAAAAAAAAAAAAGGGAGGGGGGAGGGGGGAACAACGTAAAAGCCCTAGAAACACAGGGAGCGTTGGAACATGTTTTCCTGATTCCCCAAGACGACCGACACGCTGTCGATGGCACAGTTATTTCGCGATCTTTCACTCGGATTGTTGGCAGGGAATTCCAGAACTCTTATAGTGGGTGGTTGGATTTGATTTGACTGGCCCACACTGGATTCTTTTGCACACGAAATGCAATCATGTGTATAGATGGCTGGCATTTGTTGGAGACAGGATGTGGATTGTAAGACCGAAATACTCGTGTGGGGGACAGACACCCACTCGTGCCGCCGTCACATGAATATTTCATCACCAGCGTTGGTCGGTGCATCGGCTAGTTGCAGAAATGAATATATTACCGGCAATCACATAGTGTGTGCATGGAGATTAAGCTACAAAACCGTCTCGTGCTGTATTTTATCCCATCCATTATATCGTGTCTCAGAGAAACAAGGACACGGAAGATGTCGTCCTTTACAAGCATCTCTGACGGTCCCCTGGCGGAGCTCTTCCTTATTGGAGTAAACTGTTAGAGTCGTCAGGAGTAAAGGAGCAATTGATTTTTGCTGGAGCACGGTCAGCGTCTGTTGCTGTGTTAGTCCCAATGCGGTCTATGATAGGCCATCTGCCTTGGGCGGAACTGATTCGTCTCGTTTTGCCGTCACAAGTGACATACCGGGGGACGCAACGTTAGCCAGCTTCACATTTAAACGTATCAACGTAATGAAGTCAGAACTGTGCTGCGCTGAAAGGTAAAGATTGTGCAGGTTTAGCTTGCATCGAATCAGAAAGTGTACCCCTACTACTAATGCAGTTCCTTTGTCTGTTTCGTTTCTCCTTTCATCCGAGGTCCCACACAGAAAAACACACAGAAAATAACCCCCTTGTGGTTTAGTGTATCACTGATGAACTTCTGTTGAACATGATGTGCCAGTCACATGCAGATGTTTGTTTTTGCGCGCGACTAGCCGAGAATGTAACTCTAGTTAATTAAAACAATTGTAGGAAGGACACTGACACATGCATCCCTTGTTAAAACACATTGACAGAGATTGTGTATCGCAGGGCGAGAAATGAAAACGAAACTGTTTCATTCGGTCTGCTATGCCACACATGTGGCTTGTGTACGCACCAATCCTTAGATAAAGCTTTCTTGCTTATTTTCAAAGCTTGATTTTGCGTGGGATGGTGGCAGTTGCAGTAGCTGTTTCTCTCGACTGAGTGAAAATCCTACCCCAAGGCGGTTTGCTTGCGGAACTAACATGGATATGGCTGGTCTGAGTGGAGACACTATGACAGGCCTTCATACCGACCGTATCGAACCTCAGTCAGTCTCATCTTAGACTCTACTTCATTGGCAAGGTACCGTTTATGCCAGTGGGCTCATGTATTTGGCAGGCTTTGTCAATCATTTCGGCCTGCGCCTCAAATTACTGAAGTTGTTCTGGGTACAAGCAATGCTGGGTCCCTATGCATCCTACCGGCAGACATGGAACGCACCGAGTTAGAACTCATGTGTGTCTTTGGACAAACCCCGTGGCCGTTCCCTTCTCTCTGTTGTTAGTTCCTCAGCGTCTTGGATACTTCAGTACATGGTCCATGATGAAAGAAAATATAAAAGAGGGGGCATATATCTTAGTTTAAAAAGCAGCCTTTTAGTGTAACTGTATCATTGATCTAGCCCATTACGGATTTGAATTGCCAGTTTAATGGTGCCAGTGATGCGTCTTCACTCTGTCCTTCATGACTATAGAGGGAAATAAGGAGAAGATTCTGTCACAGAACTGTCTGGGTATTCTGTTCAATCGCGGGACCCGATCCTCCTGCCTTTTGTTCATCCGCACTACCCGCTGTGGAAACAATTTAGCTGCAACCCTGGGTGCCAGACCTCCGGGCGGGCGTAAGACAACATGTAGAATGAGGAGGAAAGCCGAGGAGGAAGTCAATCAAACCTCAACTAGGCCCGGGCTCTACACTGTTAGCACGAGTAATGGAAGTAAAACAAATAGCAGCTCGCCCTGGTCAGCCAGCAGCCCCTGAACGACATCCAAAGACGCCAACTTCGTCTGTCCGTGAGTGTGCGAAAATACACACTCTGCAAAAGACAGCAGCCAGATTAGGGTCTGATTGGCCCACGCTGGCAACTGATGAATTCATTTGCTAATAAAGAGATGGTTCGCCGCTGTGCAGGTTTGATATTAATTCGGGTAACCCATGAGTCAGTGATCGGGGAAGTCACATCCTGGGTTAGAGATCCAAGCGAACAAACTTTTTGGTGGCTACATCTTTTGCGTGGTGGCTAAGCACAGGAAAACGTCAGGCTAATGTAAGAAAAATGGCAGCGTACCTTAGCTGTACGATGATGTTTACTAGCTGAGCTAGACTGAAGATAGACTGAGTGGGATCCCCTATGGCGCACGGCGTACCTCGCCTCGCATTGTTAGCGCTGGACACTTTCCACTGAGACACGCACACATAGTTGCTCAAGTTGTAGGGCTAAAGTGTATATTTTCCTGGAGCGTTATTCAGCGTCAGTTGTGCTCTATCATTATATAAATATTGGTCTAGCCACCACAGAGATATTAATGTGTTGATTTTTTTTCCTATGGTTGGATCCATGACCCTCGATTACAGGAGAGGGATATCATGACTAGTTTGATATTAGTGTTGGCGGGAAAATGAGGACAATTTGTACGACAACAATCAGGCCGGCAAGAAATTAGATTGTCTGTTAGTTCAGTCGGTCACCAGTTAAAAGTTAACCGGGGCCAAACGTTGCTTTTCTCTACCCAAGACTGACTTCAGTTGTAGTGGAGAGAATAAAGTAGTGACGGGGCAACAGTAAACTGGAATGTTGATGTTGCGAGACATACAATGTAAGCACAGCCTGAGGGCAGCGTGTGCCGCTCCCTGCCGATCCGCACGTGCTGCAGGATGTTGCCCCACACCATGCATCCACACTGCACTGTCAGGGCGAGCTGGGAAGCAACGTGGAAGTTGTGTATATCATCCGGACGTACACTGCTTGTGTCTGCGGTCTTCAGGCACTTTCATGACGTCCTAGCACCTTTCCAAGCCAGTTGTCGATCACAATTCAGTCATTTGGTTCGCAGGTACTTCGCTGGTTTCTTCATTCCTGAGACGGTAACACGGCACCAGGAAATGCTTTAGTCAGTCTTCCCCTTCAAGTGGTTGTCGGAAACAAATATTTAGATACACCGTAAACCGCACTCAGTAGGTGCGTGATCGATCGCACACTAGCACAGTACTGTATGAAACGGGACGGTGATTAAAAGAAATCAGAAGATATTAATATACACACAAAGTTTCAGTGGACGTGATTCAGCAATGACGGTCAGTTCAGACGCACGCTGGTTGAAAATCGCGATTGGCCTGCGACCGGAAAGTAGGTTTCTTAGTTAGTATTTATAGATATCAGTGGGGGGGGGGGGGGGGGGGCAGTCTGTCTGATTGAAAGGTGTCTTCGCCAGCACTTCTTACAGTATAGGGTCGTATTGCCGACTGCCGTGATAAGCGGGATTAAGCGCCCGTCTGTTGGATAATTATGATTCGGAGGAGGTTTCATCAGCTTTGTCTGGTGCTACTTTCTTTAGTCAGCCACGGTCACATTGTTTGCTGAATGTGCTAATTTCAGGACACGTGACACTAGACAGAGTAAAGGTGCCCTTGAGGTGAGGTGACCCTGTTCAGTTCTGTAGCAAATTTTGTTTTAGGGGTGAGGCGCACAAGCAAAATGTATCTCAAACGGTGTTGACACAGTATTTTGGGCGAGTGACTCAGTGGAGACACACTTTTGGAGGTTAATATTCATGGAACCTTCATAGCGAGATTACATGCAGAGCGAGTATGATGGCGTCACCAGTGCAGTGTCATTTGTCAATGTCTGAATGAAATTGTCTGCCTAGCCGTGAATATTGAGTGATGCGACAGACAGAACTAGGTTTTCGGGTTCACTGGCCAACTCCCATTGTCTTCTGCGCGTACCTGCAGTGTTTACGTCGTCGTCATTACCGTGAATACGTAAATTACACCACCCTCTACAGTAATAGCATCAGCACGCAGCTCTCTCTCTCTCTCTCTCTCTCTCTCTCTCTCTCTCTACCCCCCCCCCCCCCCCCCCTCTCTCTCTCTCTCTCTCTCTCTCTCTCTCTCTCTGCGCTTACGGTTTGCCATTTTGCAACTTCCAGTTTAACGTTCCTTGTGTATCGTGTATTTGTTGTTCCATGTTCATTGTTTCCCTTTTTCAGTGGATTATTTTCCTTCAAAGTGTATATATAGAGATATTTATATCATTATTATAAAACTATATGACATTGTCTGAGCGTCCACCGAGAGTAAAACAGCGAGAAATGATTTAATTAAGTCCGTGAGCAAACGACACACTTTGACCTACCACCCTCACCGCTCTTTCAGCTCTCCACACCCCTTTTTCCCAAATCGGCTTAATCCATGCTGCTTTCCCCGGTACCGATGCATGGAGATGTTGCGGGTATTGATCAAGCACCTCGCTGGTGGACGTTTTGCAAAGCTGTTCGTGCATGCCTGGATGATGATCGAATTCATTATCAATATCTCTGTCGCTTTTTATCGACAGTATTGATGCTCCGCCTACGAAGCATAAAGGGCGAGCTATTATCTGATGGTTCAGGGAGTCGGCAAGGCGGAGAATCGGTAATAGGGTTTATAAATTTCCCACGCTGCTTTATTTAGTTTTTGACGTTCACTATTATGGTGTATTAGCTCATGTGTCACACTCTCTGTCTTCGCGAAATGAGTGCGAAATAACGAGACAAATTTTGCACATGTGTTTGTGCATCCAAATATCCCTTTTCCTATGTCATGACTGAAATCGAATGATAGTTACGTGAAGCAGAGAGAGAGAGAGAGAGAGAGAGTGTGTGTGTGTGTGTGTGTGTGTGTGTGTGTGTGTGTGTGTGTGAGAGAGAGAGAGAGAGACGGGGGGGGGGGGGTGGAGGGGCAGGCAAAAGTTGGCGTGGTGATAGGGAGAGAAATGTTCTAATGAAATTTAGCATAACGTCATGTGTAATCATTAACCAGTGGATGTCACACCACTGAGTATCTCTTTTGGTACTGCTTATGTGGTAACTAGAATCATCAGCCTAATTACCACTATATGTTACTGTTTGTTATGTGATTTTTGCCATCAGTAATGTTCGTTTGTAATGTCCTGCGTCTCCTAACCTGCACACCAGCTGAGTATAACCAAGTGTTCTGTTCTTGATGTTGCAGTGTGCCAGGGAACATCGCATGGGCTGGTTGCTAGGGGAGACTGGGAATTTCGCTACAACCAGTACGTTAACGAATACACGAACTGCACCTACCTTGTAGGCAATCTCGAGATAATCTTTCTGGACAAAGCGGGCAAGAACTTTGACTTGAGTTTCCTGTCCACCATTAAGCAGGTGACGGGATACGTGTTAATTGTTGGTGTTCACGCCGACTATGTGCCCTTGACCAGCCTGCAGATCATCCGTGGCAAGACGTTGTTTCACTACCCCAAGAGCCATGACGACTACAGCCTGTTCGTAGCGTTGAATTACGACAAGAACGACAAGACGATCGGACTGAAGGAGCTTCGATTCACGTCATTATCAGGTAAGGCTCTGCTGTTGAAACTATCGTTTCGAGTTCCAGACAAAGTGTACTAAGGTGACTTACACTGGAAACTGTAAGCGAGAACCGCCGGGTTTGCAACAAGACCGTGTATAGGTTTCTGTATATGCCGCCTTTACGTGCGTAGTGGTCTTCTCCATCTCAATGCTCCCTAATCTCTTCCTTCTCTCGACGATTGCCTCGTTTTCCTAACTGTCTGCTTTTCTTCAGAAATTCTGGCGGGCAAAGTATTCTTCATGAACAACAACCAGCTGTGCTTTGAGAACACCATCAACTGGAAGGACATCAACCCTTCCGTCCAGCCGCCCGTGGAGTACAGGTTCAACTCCACTGACCACAGGAGGAACTGCAGTAAGTGTAAACTTAAACACTGAGATCCACAAAGCACATTTACTATAAACACCACGCCAGTTTTCTTCGTTCGGTGGGGAAGTGTTAGCGCACGCTCAGTGAACACATTTTATGAGGTCTTAAAGGAAAGTACTTCAATAGAATGATTCCTGGAGATCAGATATGACTCGATGTGGCACGAATTTGCCTTAAGTATTTTATTTTTACTGCTTCGTTTATTTCTGCTGCTAAATACTGCTGCAGGTACTAGTAGTAAGAGGTGTAATTGTGTGTTTGGTTAATAGCATATCCATGGTAGTAACATTATCTGTGGTTACTCAAGGAAAAGAAAGGATGCACATTAGACGGGTTTTTTATGTTGGTTGGTTGGTTGGTTGGTTGTTTTTTTAGTTTTTATTTAGAGAAAGGTCTCATTTTGTTGAGGCGGAACAGGATACTGTCTCCTCTTTCAGTGGCGTCCTTTCACGCGGTCAGGTCACTGTGACAGCTACTTGCGCCTATTCATGACTTAGTTCTACAGGCGCTTCTTTGTGTTTTTTGAGTAACAGCACAAAGGACAGCCTTTGATGTCCAGGCACTTACGCTGTTGAGGAGGATCTGAAATTGAAGCTGCACATTTTGGCCGTTCCTGCCTTTTTTACGTAGACGCCATATTGTTAGTATAGATAGCGTCCGTGGATTAAACTTCTGAGAAAACGGGTTTATTACCATGGCCTATGATGCTATTGATCTACGAACGCGCGTGATTGATCCACTCTTTGATATCTTAGATTAAGTTGATTGCAAAGTGGGCTCTGTATTAAAGGGCACGGCATTTCCTCAAGAAGCTGTTCCGTCTAAAAGTATTCATCACTTAGCAACGGTAGGGTTAGCAAAGTAGCCACACATAGCTTGAACGGGAGTGAATTATGAAGTGGTCGGATGACTCAGTAGACGAGACAGCTAACAAGGTCCACATTGTTTCAGCGGACGATGCAGCAGAGGATGGTGAGGGGGGCAATGATTTCAGCATGATAAAGGATGATCTGTTGTCAGAGCTTGTACTTTTGTCTTGTTTTGATTACTTAAAGCATAAAAAGTGTGCTGAAGTTTAAATAGTGAAACTGAACCCAACACTAAACACCTGCAACAAAGGAAAATAACGGGATTGTAGACTGAGAGCAGTTCGTCTTGAAATGGTTTGATTCCTCCCTTTCTGGAAAAGTTGATGCGTCAGATTATCAAGATTAAAGACCCAGATACCTCTGCCTGTAACGACTGTAAACAGTATGTAAGAATCTGTATCTTAGCTACGCTCACTTTCTGTCCTGTGTAAGTCTCGTTATGGCGTCGTCCAGCTTTCCAGACTTTTCCGGCATACACAACTTTAAAGGTCACAAACAATTTGAGAATCCAGGAAGGTTTCTCCAAGTCCGTATTTTGTTACTTACCGTAAAGCATGAAATAATGTTCCATGCGTCATCCTTTTGTGCAGATAATCAGATTGCTCTTGGTATATGCGTATAGATCGTGTTGTACGCTTTGGCAGCTTGAGTGATGCACCACCTTTCTTTAATTAATGTGCTTCTGATAGTGCCTTTACTTTTGCCCATTAATTCGTTGGTCTTTCGCTTTAGGATCGCTGCTCCCTGTTCGCTTGATTTTTTCCATATCCATATTCATATTGAAAAAAAACAAACTTCCATAAAATCATCAAAGCTTCACCAAGTGCTTTTCACCCAGGCTATGTACCTACGTACATAAATCGTTCATATAGTATGTCTGCATGCTGTATATCAGAACTTGTTCTTTGTGTGAAAGGTGGCTATTAGCAGCGCAGTTCCAAAATGATTTTTCTTCTTGTCCTAGAGAAGGTGGTTGGCATCACATATTTAATAAATCAACAATTCCAGAAGGGGAAGATAAATAGAAACAGTTACAGCCGCAGCTGGAAAGAATGTAAAAATTGCATATTAGACTAACTGGGAGAATCTGTTATGATTTTGTGATGATTCCGAAGCAGCATCTCTTGCTGTTGTTGGGAGTGCCCACACAGTTTTCCCGACCACAGATCACCAAACTGGCCTTTCTATTTAACTTTCAGAAAAAAGAAAACCTCCACTTCTGCTTGGTTCGTTCGACGTCCATTTATGACGTGTCAGTGTGTCAGAGAATTTAGCTGATGCGCTGGTCTGAGGTGTAATGTGTTGCCTTTTACGGCATTGTGGCGTCCATCCCCGTCTAACAAACTCACGGGACTGATAAAATAGCCCATGGCCGTTTTGATTGCTGATGTGCAAACTTACTCTGAAGATTTGCAAAGTGTTGGAGTGGAAATAATAATAATAATAATGGATATTTATACCGCTTATACTCAACCAGCTCTAAGCGCGTACAAAGTTAAGAAAAAATAAGATAAAATGGCCTATGGGGGTAGGGTGCGGTGGGGTGGGTGTTTGGGGGTTTAACGTCCTTTTCCACCACATACGGGTGATGTCAAAGACGGGGCAACGATGAAAAAACCAGCACAAATATTTGGCCCCAGCCGGGATTCGAACTCGCGACCCGAGCATGGGAAGTCCAACGCTCTATAAAATGGCCTTAAAATAATGCCAGATAAAAGACAATAAAAGACACGTAATGAAAGACATAGCACCTGTGGCACACACACACACACACACACACACACACACACACACACACACACACACACACACACACACACACAATGTTCTGTCAATCCCTCATTACTGCTGCTGGGCTCAGAACAAGTGTATTTTCACTGCAGTTTTAAAGGTGGGGGATCGACCGAATCTATATGCCTTGTGTGTTTTTTGAAAGACCGCTCCAAAGGGTGGGCCCTTGGTGCGAAAACGACCGCTGCCCTTGGAACACAAAGGACACGTGAGACAGCTGAAGACCTGAGCTGTCTGGATGGTGTGTACAGAGTTAGTAAACTGGCAAGATATGCAGGGCCAGTACCAGCAAGGGAGTTGTGGCACAGACACATCACTTGTGCTGAATGCGGGGCTGCACAGATAGCCAGTGAAGAGAATCGAGGATGGGGGAGATGTGATCAGACATCTCGTCTTCATCACAAGACGGGCAAGACTGTTTTGAACTTTCTGAAGCTGGCAAAGGAGATATTTCGAACTTCCAGTAAGAAGAGAATTACAATAATCCAGTTTTGACAAAACAAAGCAGACGACAGTTTTGGTGGCTTCAGCAGAAAGCAAATGACGAATGAATCCTCCGCATTTCAAGACACTCAGCTCGGCAAATGTTACTGACATGTTGATGCAGAGAGAGTGCATTATCAAGAGTGACACCCAGGTTCTTTACGGTAGCAGGAATTTCACTGCCGTCGATAAGCATTGACCGTGTGAGAGAGGTTCGGGCAACTCTAGAAGAGGCGACAAGAAGTGCCTCAGTCTTGTCGTCGTTTAACGTTACCTGGTTGAGTGGTTGTGTGTCATACACAACTTGACGTCAAGATATACAGTGACTGATATCCTGGATGATGGCAGGGACCTGACTGACTCTGCTACTCTTGAACAGCTGAGTATCATCAGGGATACTGAATGATTCTCAGTGATACGTGACAGTGGGTGAACGTATAGGAGAAACAGCACAGGCCCAAGGTATGAACCGTGGGGAACCCCGAAATGGATGGGTGCAGGACGATAGGCCGACTGAAAAACATTCAGAAGACCATTTGCATTCAATGATCGAGCAGTTGGCTAACAACAACTTCCTTAAGAATCTTTGACATTGAAATTTGAAACTGGCCTGTAGTTTTCGAAATCATTTTGATCAACAGTTGGCTTCTTGAGGAGGGGTTTCACGACAGCGTACCTGAACATGGAAGGAAACACACTAGACAACAATGAGTATTATGCCTCCGGTATTCTTTTCCTGCTGTCGGTATATTGATGCTGAAATTTGCGTCTGTTGATAGAACTTGACGCTGTCATAATCTTACTACTCGACAACAAAACCCGCTCCCAAGAGCGTGGATAAAGATCTTTGGGAAAAAAAGGTAACATCGGTGGATAGGAACATGGAGTTGGAAAGTGTACCCCGGGCGCTAGGAAGTAAGGATGTGGGGTTTTGATCACAAGAAGATAGAAAGGAAGATCTTACATAAACATGGGGATGGGCCCGTCGTTTGAGAGACCGCTGAGCTGGAATGATTCCCATTTTCCAATCGTGCCTTTTACTTCACTTCTATATTGCTGGACCAGACTAATGTTATTCCTACGTGAAAAGACATCCGTGCTCTCAGACATGTTACAATCCGAGAAGTATGTCTGAAGCAGGCGGCGTCAGCTTTTGCACTTGATCTGGAGACGTTAATGGGGGTTACAAGACGCGGAAAATCTGAACATTTGGGATGGGCGCCAAAAACGTGAGTAAAGACAGCAGAAACTGCAGTAACCACCCTCACCTCCCCTCACTGCTAGGGAGACGTTTGGTATCGCACATGACTGCAGTGGACGGTTAGATGCACGTTACGTGCACATACCCGGCCTGGACAGAGGGGGGGGGGGGGGGACACACGTGTATAAGATTAAAAGAAAGGGGAAGACGAAATAAACAAAGCATAGTTTTCGAAAAATTACGACACCGTTTTATTATGAAAGTGACGCATTCATGGTGCCTTCTGTTGTCAAAATGGCTTCCAGTGGGATTGTAGTGTGGGAGGTCGAAAATGCCTGGCAGTCGAGGACTGGCCGTTTTGTGTCGGTTGAAGGGGCGCTCCATGGATTGGTGCAGACCAGGAGGAGCTAGTGGAGCGTGTTAAACATGTTCCCCGGCCGTCTTCTGTCGTGTGAGTACTATGTCAGTAATTACAGGAGAAATATTGGAAAAGGGAAGGCCCAACAGACCATTGTCACATTTCTGCTTTCATGCTTTGCCTGCTCGTCATGCTCAGTCACTGTGCTGAATCAGTTGTGCACTGAGGCAGAGACAGGCAGATGTACAAAAGAAAGGCCTGGGCTGGTTAGAACTGTCAGTTTCCAAAGCGGCAGATCCGACAAGGACATGAGTAATAGAAAGCTGCAGCGCAGTCGACACTTTCAGATGCCTATGCCATATTGCTGGGGTTATACTAAGTATTGTTAATTGAATGTGTATCTAGGTATTTGCAAGTCAATATTTCCCGTTAAACATGTTAAGAGAGGACCGTAACGTTGTTGTTTTTTTTTAGTTCAACACTATCACTTCATGGTCCTCTTACAGAAAAGTTCGAGTTCTCCTGGCATCACTAAATAACATCGTCCTCCTATCCACAGATGCTGGGCCAGCTCAGTTATCAGTAGATAACACCTACTTCTCGGTCCTCCTGCCTGGCCGGCATCAGTGAACTGTGTTAAGGGGTTCTAGTGCTTCTGTAGGAAAGAAGTCTCTTGCACGAGGTAACTTTAAAGGCTCGAGGCAAGCAGGGCAGATGAGCCAACCAGTGGCCTGGGTCATGAAGTGCCTGCAAGAAGCAGGATACATACGTTAGCCCCCATACCCAGTAGCCGATGGTTTCTTGTCTTTGAGATCTATGTCAGTAGAGAAAACTGCCACAGCTCATAATCATATTTGATCTGCCCGTGGACAGTACTGTGGTACGTAGTTGTTGGCGCGCGGCAGGTGTGAAGGAGCCATCAAACAGTCTGTGATCGCCACTCCAAGACTTTCCACAGATCGTCTGCTGATAGTTTCTGCTGGAGCCGGCTAATGTATCGTCGGCAGATAAAGCCTTTCATTGGATTTGTGGTCTGTTCTCTTGGCGTTTTGCCAACACTTCTTTGCGTAAGCGCACCAGTACAGGCCATTGAAAGGCCAAGTCTTTATGATCTTCCGCTGTGCCGTGCGTTTGAAATGCGGTTTTTTTTTTAGTTTTTTTTTTTAGTATGGCAGAATTACATCACGTGGTAACTTCCATAGCGTACGTGAGTAAGACTAAGAATGTGTGTGTGTGTGTGTGTGTGTGTGTGTGTGTGTGTGTGTGTGTGTGTGTGTGTGTGTGTGTGTGTGTGCCGGTGCGGGGAGGAGGGCGGGCAGTGTCCGACATACACGTTTTGCCGGTTTGACCCTCATTGACAGTGGTTAACTTCATAAGAGAGAGAGGGAGAGAGAGAAATGTTAGCTCGTTTTCCATGAGTAGTTCACCACGTCTGGCAGACAGACATGAGGTCAGTACGTGCCGGTCAGCCATGTAGGCACGTAGGCTTGTTTTATTTACACGTGACGTGAGTGCCAAGAAAAGGTAGGTCACTGTTTTGTTTTTCAGTATTATAACCGACCGAAAAGTCAGTAATGAAAACGGTCGCAATGTCCAAAAGGAGCCGGCATCACGTCATTCGCATACAGATTTAAGTGGCATATTCTGCAGCTGTCAGTTCAGGTATAGTTAACGAAACTCACCACTTGAGGATCCGTGATAGCATGCTGTTCTCTCTCTCTCTCTCTCTCTCTCTCTCTCCCAGTCGCCATACCGATAGAGCACTAGTTTTGCACGTAGAATAAACAGAGTGTGTTTGGATTTCAGACGGAGAGCGTTGTTTGTCCGATTACTCTATTTCCCAGCCCGCCTCCTGCTCCTGACTTTGCACAAGTTGGCCAATTTTCTTTAGCTGTTTTCGTGTTTTCTTGCGTCATTTTGTCTCCTCTATCTTTCTGAGCGGACTGGAATTCTCTTGCGTCCTACTGGCGTGAATGTAATCTAAAGAAAAACAGTCGAGGAGAAACTTTCATGGTGGATTGGGGGAAAACTGGGGCAGGGAGGACAGGTTTCCAGGACCACCACGCAATACGATAATTGTCAGTCTCATCAAAGCGGGCCGCAGGGGGATTCCCGATTTATGGTTAGACACGCCCTGAGCTCGCATGAATGTTAATCCCCGAGGAGCAAATGTCACACGGTGCCAGGCGAACTACAAGAGCCACAAGCCCAAGTGGCGGTGCCAAGTTTGCCATTCCGATACCCAAAGCTTCGCCATTCCGTGCAGCACGCCCGCAGGTGCAATAACAGTGGTACTTGCCTAGGATGTCGAGCCTTCCGACGGATGTTCAGGTGTGAAAGAAAGGAGGAAACTGGTGTGCATGATCATTTCTGTCATTTCGTCATCTTTGGGGTTTCACGGCTGTGTCTTGTTTTGCCATTCCGCAACATTGTTCACACTGTCACGTCGCTCTTGCCAGGCTTGGTAATTACATTAGCAATGTAATCGGGTTGGTTTCTCAGATAGTGGGATTAGTGAATTTTGTGTTTGTGGCTTTGGTATGTTTCTGATCTCTTTTAATTACTAGCAACGCGAGCTGACAGGGGCGACAATACATGCTGTCCGGACTCACGCAGCGCAGTCAATAATACACCCAGTGTATACATTCAGTGATAACAGACTTGAAAGATTACTGTGATATCGTGGTAAGTGAAGTGCTTGGCCGAAAATCAAGCACCAGTCCATTTTCAATACAGAATAGACCTTCCTGCAGTCAGTAATTCCCGTCCTGCTTCTCAGTCAGCGACGTCAGTACTTAGTCGTCAACATCAACGGCTATGTCATGGAAGAAAAAAAAAAGGATCTCTCTCTCTCTCTCTCTCTCTCTCTCTGAGGTTTTAATGGATTTGATGGTTAATCTTGTCAGTGGCCTACTCAGTGGAACTGAATGTACAGGTGTATCCGCAGGGGGGGAAGTTGACGAAGGGCGCCGCGCAGTTCGGGCTTGAGCTCCACACAGAACCCATTCCGGCCGCAGCGACATTTTTTTCATTTATCACTAAAACATTATACGCGGATCAGCTAAAGCTACACTGACAGCTTCAGTACACTCATTAATCGGCTTCATTTACTGAGGTGGTGTAGACCTGCACGCTGAAAAGAGTGACCGGACTCGCTACAGGGGAACTATGTAGACTGACTGTGGTTGATTTGAACTAGACCAGCTGTAAGCAAAACATACATTGGAGACACCTCAGGACATGGGTGGAACACATAAAACAAAAAAGCATGGGCAACGCCGCGTTTAGCCCCCCCCCCCCCCTCCCCACCCCATTTTCGGAAGTTGTTGTCGATAAAGGATTTACAGACAAGAGCACCTCAAAGGCACATAAGCCAGTCGACGAGAGAGAAGCTTGTCAGCGTGTCAGGCGCGTGAACGTACATGTCATCGTCAGACAGCTGCAGCCCGAATTCACTACTGGTCGGAGAGAACCAAGTGCCAGTTTATGGTAAGGGGGGAAATTACCTACTTTCTAGAATCAGGAGACAAAACCAACGGTATAATCGCCCTTGCGTTGGCGGCGGTACGGCGTCAGTTGCTTATTCAGCTGTGTGTTTTGACTGCAGGAATATTCTCGCAGACAACAACAGGTGCTTCGAAACAAGAAAAATCAATGGGGAAATCGTAGTATTGCAGCTTGCCCGGATTGAGTTAAGTAGACCGCCACTCTAACTTCGTCGTCTGATGGATAATCAGGTGCTTAATCATTGCGCGATGGGGACTCGGTTAACTTGATGTCGAACTTCGGATGACGGTGACTGACGGAAAGGCACGGAAGGAAGCCGGCATATGGAGGCAGGTGTTTTTGTTAACGAACTCTTCATCATGCTGCAATTTTCTCGTTGTAGAGCATGGGTGTTCGTTCACGTGTTCAGTCTTGGTCGACCAGAGTCACATATATGCAAGTATGCTTGAAAGTCAAGACCGATCAACAGTAGATCTGTAACAGCAGCTGCTGTCACGAACAAACCGCAGTATCAGTTTTACGAAAGTAGGTGGGGACTAAAACAAACTTGAGTTTATTCGATCTGAGACGCGATAGGCCTACTTGTTAAAAACAGACATGAATAACTGAGACCCAGGGACATGTAGGAGGACACTGATAAGTCCAAATATCTAGGAGAGCTAACATGACGTTGAGAGGTTTTGGGTGTTTTGCTCTCTCTCTCTCTCTCTCTCTCAATGTTTATGTACAAACTCCGCAAAAAGTTAGTTCCGGAATATCTTTCATGTACTCTCTCAGAATCCACATCCATAGACTCTAGGTTAGGACTAACTTTTAAAATTCCCCGTCCCCGCATTGACATGTTTAAAAGTAGTTTCGCATTTTCCGGAACTTCATTGTGCAATTCCCTCCCTGTCCATGTTAGGCACAGTCGGTCAGCCTCATCGTTTAAAAACAGCCTCTTCAAATATCTATTAGCCAACAAATAACATATAATCATAAAAATAGGTACCACACGTTTACATAAATATGGACATACTAGTTCATGCATGCGGTAATTGTGTGTGTGTGTGTGTGTGTGTGTGTGTGTGTGTGTGTGTGTGTGTGTGTGTGTGTGTGTGTGAAGTTTCTTGTTCCAGGTTTAAGTATGTTCGATCATTCGGCCTTTTTGGTTTAGTTGTTTGTTCTTCAAAACGGCAAGTTTGAAAATTGGTTGCAAGACCAAAACTTCCACCGTTTTCAAATAAAGTTATTTCAATTTCAATTTCTCTCTCTCTCTCTCTCTCTCTCTCTCTCTCTCTCTCTCTCTCTCTCTCTCTCTCTCTCTCTCTCTCTCTCTCTGTATGTGCGTGTGTGTGTTTCAGTCTTTTACGGTAACGTACCACCACCCCCACCCCTCCCCAGGAGAAGAAGGGAATTTGTCGTCTTACTGTGTGAGCAGCCAGTTTGAACACCACTGACAACCAAACTGTGAAAACAGTAATGCTGTTAGAGGTGATCGATAAGCTGCATTTTCTCTTCACTTGCGCTTGCAGGTCAAAGCCGGTTAAAACAGGTTAAAACGAAGGTTAAATGACGGATTTTCAGTCTTCTTCTTGTCAGTGATATTCAGTTTTGATGGGATAGCAAAGATGTCAATTGGAGGAGTTTGTCAGAGGCGTGCATTCTATCTCTTCTCTAAGCTGTTTAGCATACTTTTGCTCATCCCGCTTAACCCTGTTTCTCCATGTGTCAAGCTGGCAGATTGAGGCACCAGCTAAAGATGCTAATAAGTGCTTAGGGGAATCGCTGCTATCGCCGTTGTTGGCAAACAGCCACGGAGAAAACAATTTCTGCACAGAAACCCGGAAAAGCCTCTCTGTTGTCAAAACACTTTACTTCCTCAGAGAGTGATACACATATTTCAAGATAACAAAAAAGGAATTGGACTCGCGTAAACAAGAGGCTCTTGTAGTATGTTATTTCTCTTTATTGGCAACCACTGCCAAAGCTTTCTTCTACGTTTTTTTTTTTTTTAAAGGAGGTGTGTGGGTGTGTGTGTGGGGGGGGGGGGGGGGCACCGAAAGAAGTTGAAGGGATCGGCCTGTTTCTGTGTGCTCCAGTTTTTTGTTTGTTTGTTGTTGGGTTTTTTTGGGTGTTTTTTTTTTGTTTTTTTGTTTGCTGAGTAGACCTGTAATTTTCTCCTGCCATTTGGAGGAGCTTTGCAAACGTGTTTTGGCATTTTGGCACGCGCGTCGTGTGGCCTCTGACCCCTGGCGGCACGCGCCCGAACTGCGTGGTTTCCTTACACCTAATCTCCAGACGATAACGGTGGTGGGGAAACAAGAATACGGCTGATTGTGAGAAATATTCCCACAGAACATGCTCCGACATTTATTATCGGTGGATTTGGCTGTGTGCAATCAACAGCTGACGTATCAGATTGAAGCATTGCACTTTTCTCCTTTACCCAGGCCAGTCAGTTAGCCAGTCTTCAGCCGGAGTTCACACCTACAACATCCACTGACTGACATCGTTTTGTGAATGCACACGAACTTTGACAAAGGCATTGCGGTCCTGTTCTCCCCCCCCCCCCCCCCCAAGCCAAACATTAAACATGCAGAAGATTAATTTCACAGAAAAATTGAAGAGAAAATAGAATCAAACGTAAGCAATGTAACGGGTTTTCTGCCATCGGAATCGCACAGTGATGCAAAGTAGGTACAGGACTACTAGGTAATACATGCTTCTCCTATTTGTTCTCAGGGCGCACTTAGGGCTCTGTCTCATTTAGCAATGCTGGGTCACCGTGGTTGATAAAGTGTGATGTAGTTTGTGCTGATTGAGTTGATAAGTAGAGGATAACGACCAGTAAACAGGATATCAACAGTTTACTCCAGTTACCGCACTGTTTCGCCACACTGTGGCCGCTCTTTCTCGTCAGCCTCAAATGATATAAATCACTGATTAACACGTTGAAAAGTGTACCCGGTAACTTGAGAGTAAGGTGCGAATGATTCCCATATGATAACCAGTGAAAGATGAGGGTGAGTGACGTTCAGATAGCGTGGTGGTGAGTAAATGGACGCGAAACCTGATAAGATGGTTTGTTAGCTCATATATAGTTTCTCTTTGAGCAAGGGCATAGGGTATGTCTTGCTGTGATCGCTTAACGGCGCGCGCGCGCTTGCCGCACACACACACACACACACACACACACACACACACACACACACACACACACACACACACACACACACACACACAGAGGGAGAGTGAAGGTTTCATTCAGTGTTTGTTAGCAAATAGGTTCTGTCCGGTGACAGTTTCAGTTGACTAACCTCCCACTGATAATGTGTAATGAAATAAACTTGCAAACGGTTGCACAGTTCCCGTGACATGTATCCCTCATAGTACAGTATGAAATTCTCGTATGGCTTGATTGTATAAAGTTTAAAATCAATGGTTCCAGACTGTAATAGCTGCTTTACAATGTCTTCTGGTCACAGTACTTAGAGTTGATATGTTTTAGACATTGTTGGGTCTGGCAGCAGTCAGTTAAGGTGGTGGTGGTGTGGCAGTGTTTGTGTGCGTGCATGTGTGTAAACTTGCTTAAAGCTTGTAAAGCTTAGTAATAAACGATCAGGCAAATGGGTTACCGGAGACGGCGATGAGAGAGGAGATTTATAGTCAGGTGAGCTTACGGCGCCGGTGGACTTCGACACAGATAAGCCATTTTAGCTTAGAACTTGAGCCGTGTACATACATCTCTTTTATTAACTGACGAAAACTATCCAGTTACATCGCGATGAATAGCACAGCTGGTGTATCTTGCTACTCCGTCTAGTTTGGCTTCAGTGACTCTGTTGACTGTAGTCTTTGAACCCCAAGCTGCCCGCAAGCTTAAGGTACTGGTGACGGTTTGTTTTTTGTTTGTTTTTTGCAGACGTGGAGTGTGATCCGTCCTGCTATTCAAACATCACCAAGACCCGCCAATGTTGGGGGGCTGGTCCCGGCATGTGCCAGAGACGTAAGTGATTCATGTCTTTGCAAAGTAATCCAGTGTTCCGTGCCACCACAAACTTACAGCACAATCAGTAACAATTTGCCAATTTATAGGTACAGTACTCCTCGCTTAAGGTGACCCCCCACGGGACCAAAAATTTTTTTGATCTTATCCGAGGGGCACGCTAAACAGTCCTCTGATAAGATCAACTACCAGTAAAAAACTTGATCTTATCCGAGGAGCTCAATTTTTGGCGATTATGTCATTTTTTTCACATTTTAGACCGAAAGACTTTCCGCCAAAATATGTAATTCTACACACACACACGCGCGCGCGCGCAATCACAAACGAACGCAAATGCATATACCCCCCCTCCCCCTTTTTTTTTCCCCGAACCCTGTGGATCCCCCCCCCCCCCCCCCCCCCCGCAGATGTCAAGCTCCCTCCAAACATCTTGCCCCTGTTACATGGTTGAGGGATGGTTGCACTGATGTTTCGTGAACTGTAAAAGTACTTCAACTTGCCTTCCGACTAAGCCAAGAAGTTAACCAGGTCTCTCGCTCTCCCCCCCCCCCCTCCCTCCCTCTCTAACAACATAAGTATCACCACCACCACCATCATATCGCCACATTGCTCCCTGCATTGCAGCTCTTATCTCTTTCACAAAGATTGTACCAATTTCTAGATCTAAAAGGACCCTCAACGAAATAAGAAATCTTTTGTAAGTACATGTATACTCATCTGCGGTAAACTATCTTTATCGTCAGTTCATCAAAAACAAGCCCCCCCCCCCCCCCCCCTTCCAGTTTCCATTTTCAGTCTTTGGGTATCATCTCATGGAATAAAAATGAAATTAAAAAATCGTCTGTTTCGTCTTCACCTCGCAGTGCAAATCCGGGTGTTGTTTCCAAGGGAAGCCACTCTCATCACATGGATTTCATCTTAAGCGGTAGTCTTCTCCATTTGGGAACCAAAACGTGGGTGACGTAATCCGAGGTTTTCCCTTATCCGAGGTGACGCTAAGCGAGGAATTCTAAATGGTACAAAGAAGGCTTTTGGTCGGGACCAGCAACCTGATTGATCTTATCAGAGGTGTG
The DNA here is from genome assembly GCA_018292915.2 of Batillaria attramentaria. Classification (NCBI taxonomy): domain Eukaryota; kingdom Metazoa; phylum Mollusca; class Gastropoda; family Batillariidae; genus Batillaria; species Batillaria attramentaria. The sequence continues at coordinate 392,231 of JACVVK020000007.1, read as the reverse complement.
ACCTTAAACGGTAGTGACGTTAAGCGAGGAGTACTGTATTGAATTTATTTCTCTTTGAAACCTTACTCATTCCACATATCTTTGCCAGGTGCAGTTGTTTGTGGAGGAAAAGGACGTTAACCTTCCCCCCCCCCCCACCTCCAGGTGCAGTCCAAATAAATATCAATTTACGTCGCAGGTCATTACTGTTGGAGACAGCTCTAACCAGTCGTTACTTCCCCTGAACCGTGCAGGCTGTAACATCCTCCTTGTTCATCTTGTAACAGTCTTGTGACAGGGACAGTGAACGTTTTCAGTGTACGAAAGATCACTTTGAAAGCTAAGGTTATAATATTTTAAGGTCCTACACAATTTTGACGGACTTGCCAAGGATAATGATTACACTAAGGAAACACTTTATATCAGACTTGATTTCCTGGAATGTGTCTTTAGTGAGCCAGGGTGAAGCATGCCACCCATCATGTGAACGAAGATGTTACGGAAAACTGCCGAACCAGTGCTGTCACCAGGAGTGTGCTGGGGGATGTTCTGGCCCTAAGAAAACTGACTGTATGGTAAGCTTGGGATGTCCATTCTCCCTGTCTGTTCTTTTGTTTAGGTTGTTTTGGGGGTTTTTGGCTGTTGTATTGTTTTGTTTTGTTTGGTATTCCTTTTGTTGTGGTTTGGGGTTTTTTTTTCTTTCTCTGTTTTTTTTTTTTTTTTTGCTTGTTTGAGATGGTTTATTCTCTGTGTGTGTGTGTGTGTGTGTGTGTGTGTGTGTGTGTGTGATGCGTGCGTGTCTGCGTGCGTGTCTGTGTGTGTGGTTTGCTTTGTTCTGCTCATTATTTAGCTTATCTATATGTGTGTGTGTGTGTGTGTGTGTGTGTGTGTGTGTGTGTATTTATATATCCTTATTCCACCTTATGGCAAACATTCATTGAGGATTGTATCAATAAATGTTCAGTGCCCCTAGAGCATCCTGAATAACATCTTGACTCACTCAGTTTCTCTGTCTGTCTCTCGGGCTGCCGGCCGGTGTTGTGATGGCACTGTTTAGCATTGCTGATTGTGTGTACCATGTCCAGTGTGGCAGCGTTGATTTTTCAGTCTGTACAGACCAGTGTTGAGTGTGTGTGTGTGTGCGCGTGCGTGCGCATTTTGGATGTTTCGTGGTCACTCCATTGTTATGGACAATATGTCTGAACAATTACAATGTCTGTCTCTGTCTCTGTCTCTGTCTGTCTCTGTCTCTGTCTCTCTGTCTCTGTCTCTCTCTCTCTCTCTCTCTCTCTCTCTCTCTCTCTCTCTCTCATGTATTTGTGCACTCTTGAAATGTATGTTTCGAATTTTTGATGTAATGAGGTTTATGGAGGTAATGTGAATGCAGTAGGAATACTCAGTATGAATAGTCATCAGAAAACAACTTCACCCTTGCTTCTGTGTCAGACTGCTTCCTGATAGCTAGTGTAGGAGGTCAGTTTTCTCAGCAAAAGGTCAGTCATTCTTCACTTTCAGTACCTATCTATGGAAAAGTGCTGCATATACTTGTATACCCTCCTATGTCTATTTGTTTCTTCTATAACTTGATATTGCTCATGTTCATTTCAATGTTGTAGGCATGCCGGAACTTCTTGGATGATGGCGCGTGTGTGCCCTACTGCCCTCCTGAGATTATCTATGACAACCGGATGATGATGAATGTGCCCAATCCCAACGTCAAGTATGCCTATGGTGGCATCTGTGTCCCCGAGTGTCCAGGTAAGATGTGCACCTCTTGTAAGCTTATGGAGTTGCCGTCACATGGGCTTATGAGTACTTATGCACAAGTCAAGGGAAGTAACACCACCACTGAGATGTTTCAGTCTTCTCCTAAGTAGGCTCCCATCCACCAGTGCTGCTCAGTCAATATGCACTGGCATGTACACAATACCTGTATATAAATATGTCTTTCTCACAGGGGCAAAATGTTTTTGGTGTTAGTGTTTGGTTTTTGCAACACAAATTGTTGATGGGTGTGGTAAGCAGCGATGACTGGGTATACTTTATTAATGACAGCTATTTACCTTATATATAGCTCTTGTTTGCTAAAGTTAGTATTTTTATGTGTCCATGTTCCAGGTTATTTGCTGCAAGACTCTGGATCCTGCGTACGTGCATGCCCAGAGGGAAAACATGCCAAAGATGGAAAAAACTGCGTACCTTGTGAAGGACCTTGCCCAAGAAGTAACCGCTGTTTCATCTTTCCCCTTTCTCTTTCTTGCTGTCGTTCGTTCTTCCTTGGTCTAAATTTGTGCAGCATATTACAGGGTTCAAGGATTCTGTGTTTGGAAAACTGAGATTTAGTTTAAAATGCTGGGTGGGTTGGGGAGGGGGTGTGGTGGTGGGACTGCAGGGGGGGTCATGAGAGAAACAAAATGACTGAATACCGGTATATTTCAGGGGTCTTAAAGTGTTTATCAGCATAATTGGTGTACTGATGTATTTTAAAAGTCACTGCTGTCAGTTAACTTTGCATATATATATGTGACTTAACAGACAAACAGCTACAACTCCAGAGACAATGGATTGTTGATGATGACTGCTGAGTGCAGAATGTGATGATCATGACTGTTTTACAATGTATCATGAAATGTTTCTCCATTATGATACACTCTGACAGGAAATCAGGTCACATCTTCAGAATAGTCTTGTATTGCAAGAAATCTGTCTTAATTTGCATTCAACATTTATAGGTAACAAGATCAAGATTGTACCTGCACTCACTTTCTTGTTATTGTTGGTTGGTTTGTATGAATAACACATACTGTATTGTTTCGATTATTAAGAGAAAATGATACTTCAAGTTAGCACCAAAGATAGGCCAGTTCATGATTATACAGCCTTACTTGGCTATCTGCTGTTAGTGGCAGCATGAAATGTGATGACTCTCTTTCTGCTCTCCCAGAATGCAATGGAACTGGAAATGGCCATTTGTCGGCCCAGAATTTGGATATGTTTGTTGACTGTACTTCAATAGATGGCAATTTGAAAATTGTTATGGCCACATTCAGGGGGTAAGTATGTATGCTTGTCTTTTCTAGCATGCAAAGGCACTGAGGGCTCGGACTTTCTGAATGCTGCCAATTTGAACAATTTTACTGACTGCACGACTATAGACGGCAACCTAAGAATTCTTAAACATTCCTTTCTTGTGTGAGTATGATCAGTAAATAGTTCAGTTTCTCAGTTTTGAAATTAATCTACGTTACACATTTTGTAAGCAAATATATCGTGTTATTAAGAGCTTTGTTAGGAGCGGGTTTTTTGTTTTATTTTTTTGCTTTCCTGGGCAGCTGATGAGATAACTTCAGCCTAACACAGTGGTAATTGAAAGAGTGGGAGGAGTGTATTATGCAATTCCATGAATATTACCTAGTAAATGAGGAGAGTCAGGATAGCCGAATGGACTTTCAGTGCTCAGGCCTTGAGTTTGGATCCCGGCTGGGGCCAATATTTGTGCTGGTCTTTTTCTCGTTGCCCTGTCTTTGATATCACCCATTCGTGGTGGAAAAGGGCATTAAGCTCTCAAACACTCACCCGGTTAGTAAATGATTCGGATTTGACCATGCACAGGGAAGTAAATGGCATTGTAGTTTTCTTTGTTTCTCGTCAGTCAAGTACCAGTATGTGCCAGTGCAAACAACAGCAGCAACAATAACAAAAATCAAATGGTTGCTGGAATGGTTGCTAAATGTTCCTGTTTATGCCTCTGATACTGGGAATACTTAATGTCCGATCCTGGTGGGCTGTTTAAGGTCAAAGTGTTGTAAAACATCTGAACTAGAGCTGCCTGGAACTTCTTTCAAATGCAAGGTACACCTAGTTGATTTTGAAGGGTAGGATTTGGGAAGACATTTTCTGATGTTAGGTTATTTGCAGGTTGTTAATTGGTTTTATTGTTGTTGTTTTGCATTTATAAAATTTATTTTATGGAATTGGCTGACTTCTTGCTGGAAGCTGGGAACTGTTAAAAGAATGTACTATAGTTGCAGGAAGTTTTGAAAATGCTGCTTGATTACCGCTTGAGTCTTTTCTTTTTTTTTAAATGGAGATATTAACACACTAAAAATGTACAAAAGCATATTCTGGGCAAGAAATGTATACATGCAACTAAATGTCAGGTATGTAAACTAACTGTAAGACAGGTGGACATAAAATCCTAAGGCTTAGGATGCCAATGTATGGTTTGAGATGGCAGTTGCAGACACGTATATCATAACCATTCAACCATATAGTCCCTGTTGCTGACTCAAGCTGCAGTTATGCAGAACTGCCAGTGTTCACACAGTATAATTATAACTGTGCATCAGCCGTTTGCAGTAGAATTTTTTTCTCACATGCATATTGCGTCCAGATGCATATTATATGTACTTCCTCTTTGTCGTCTGCAATGGTCAGTCTGTACATGTCACACGTTTCTAGAGAAATCAGAATGAAAACATACGTTTCTCTCTCTCTCTCTCTCTCTCTCTCTCTCTCTCTCTCTCTCTCTCTCTCTCTTTGCCTTCGGTCACTGAAAGGCTTCAGCTTGATCGTTCTTCCGTAGGATTCATTCAGGAACAGATTTCTGTCCATAATTTCTATTTTGGCATAAGGCCACCCTTTTTGGGGTAAGTTAATAGATTGAAGGTGACATCAGAAACATTTCAAAAAGCGTCTTTGTGCTTTTCACAAGCTTACACTTTCTTTCCTTGCTTTGGCGCTGGCTGGAGAAAGAAACATTCAATGCTCACATATAATGTAGGTGAACAGGTGATAGGTGTTATAGGACATTAAGTATACCATATGTATGCACTAAAAATCAGTGAATTACATCAGGGCAAGACGGTGCTCTGCGGTGAAATGACGAGCTAACTTTCAGTCCCTGTATACTGTTGGTCATGATGCTTTGTGTTTGCTTAGTGTTATGAAGCCACCACTTACCCTGGGAACAAGGGTAGGTTTCTTTGCTTTGTTGATACACATACATGTTCATGGTTGTGTGGCTGTAGCAGATTTATTAAGTACGGTATACAGTCTGCCTGAATGTCCACCAAGTTGTCAAACACCCCCCAGTTACTTGACAGTACAGCCAAAAAGCACCTCCCTCCATCCCCTAGACTTACATGTTAGATGTAGTGGGAATGCAGCAGTGGTTGTCACAAGTGAAGTTGTTTGGATTGTTCAGCAGATTTGGAATGAGAGTAATTAAGTGTACTGGATTTCAACATTTTGAAGCAAGAATTTTTTTTCTTTGTTTTATTTAGAATGCTAGCTGAATCAGTGTGTGTACACATGCAACAGTTGGCATGAAATATATTGCTGCAGCAATTAACCTGTATCCATTGGTCCTAATTTGCACACATTTACACCTAAGTATTTATACAGTTGGCATAATGGTTTATATACAACTTGATCCATATCAGACCACTTTTTCTGTGGATATACTACTACAGCTGTCTAGATTGAGCGTCCAGAGTCTTGTGGCAGTCTGTGTCAGTTCCTGTGACGTAATCACACTTTGTGGTGTAATGGACCCCTGTCAGCGGCACATGACTTTGTGTACTTCCAGTATGTTGACAACGTATGTGTTTGCATCATGCGCAGTTTGTGCTGTGACCGGTCCATTGCAAGTGATGTGTTGCCATGGCCCGTGTTGTGTACTTATATTTGCATAGAAACGAGCCCTTCAGTGCATGACTGTTGTTTGGTGACATAGTCTGGTCATGTCGTGGATGTCAGTATCGTGCTGTTCTCACACTCAGAGTTGTATGCTGAACTGCAGTTGTATTGACTTGTTCATATTGTCTGACTTGCATACTTTGCAAATGAATGAAAATCAGTAGGCAAGTATGCTGACTTTCAACATTCAGGTCATGATGTTCGGATCTATGATCCATATCTAGCACAGTGTTAATTTTCTAGAACCTTATTGTAGCAGATGGTCTAGCTGTTTTGTACTGACATTTCTGCCCCTTCACCTATATATGCCTGCCATAATCATTGAAGCAGCATTTTTTTGCAATCAGTATACATGTAGTTGACTTTGTAGTTTATTTCTTTATTTCATTTTTGATCAAGACAGGACTAGATGGTTGGGCTGCAGTAACTTAATGGGGATGGGTGTTTGTTGAGGAATGGAGCTTGTGCAATCTGCTGCACACAGTTACGCTAGAATGTTGATCTTATTGCTAGATGTTTTTGTATATACATAAGGTTCTTATACATTTTTTGCCAAAAGACATGTGATACAGTCTGGTTTGAATTGCTGGTTGATTGCACACTTACAGGCCTTTAAAAGAAGTATTGCAGTGTGAAAATAATGCATCTATTGCTATTTATAAATGAGAGAATTGTGAATTGTAATTGATATGCACTACTTTTTTCTTTTAACAGTACCTTATGTGATGTAAGCTTCCATTATTGTCTCCTGAAGATTCAAATGTAGTGTAAGTGCATGGGAAAAACATCAGTTGATCACCTGTCATGTGTTGTACGTTGTTCATGGCATTGACATTGACCTACACTTGATGTGCAGGGACCAACACTTTGAAATTGAAGCTTTGTCCCCCAAGAACCTTACTGTGTTGGAGCATGTGCGAGAGATCACTGGCTTCCTCCTGATCCAGTCAGACCATGAGAATTTTACTGATCTCTCCTTTCTCAAAAGTCTTGAGGTCATTCATGGACGCCAGCTTGAGTAAGTACAACCTCCGCCTTACTTAGTGTTTGTGTGGGGGGGATACATTTACTTCAAAAGAAATGTACAGCCGGGAAGGCATGCAGTACCCAGTGAGCACGCATATGGTGGATCAAAGGTGGGCCGCAGGTGGCTTAGGAAGCGGCCTGCTGTTGGCAAAAGCAAGCGGCCCGACTATGTGTTTGCAAATCAGAGCGGCACCAGGCCGACCGATCGGCTCAGAGGCGGCCCACTGTTGGTGGCCAAGCCTCCAGTCAGATGCCATTTGTAAGCCGACTGTGGGCTCATGCCCACTACCCATAGCCGCTCGTGAGCCAATGCCTGCTACCTGAACCTGAGTGTATGCCACTCTTGAGCTGACAGCGGTCCAATGCCTATACCCGTAGTCGCTCATGAGCCGACTTTGGGCCCATGCCAGCTACCCATACCTATTCATATGCCGCTCTGATGATGTAAAATAGTATATTGACAACAACCAGAAAGAAAAACAATTAGACTCTCAATCTGAAAAAGATCTGTATCTAAAAATCTTGAAAATGTACAATCAGCGGGTGCTGACTGCGAGCCACCTGTGGGCCGCGGGCCGCTTGTGCTTGATTAAGTAAACATGCTCAGCCGACTGGCACGCTATGGGCCTCAGGCAGGTTGCGAAACGATGGTGATGGTTGTTATGCACAGTGATACAATCCATTTGCGGGATATTTCTTGGGCTGAGAGTCAGCTGCTGACTAAGCACTAAGCTAATTGTTGCCGTCTGTGGGATGCTGCATGACTCCTTATTGGGTATGGATGTAATTATATTGTGACCATTCTGTTAGTCTGAACCAAACCCTCTTTTTGTCATGTTGTGTGTGTTGGGGGTGTTGTGAGTTCGTGACACATGTTCTAGTCAGCATTGAATTGGTACTTTTAGGGGATTGGATTGGCTTTTCAACGTAGAATGATGCTTCTCTTGCAGTGGTGGCCAGGCCCTTCACATCCTTGGTACACCTCTCAAATCATTGGAGCTGACTTCGCTCAAGTCCGTCCGCAACGGCAATGTCTACATCCTAGCCAACCAACAGCTTTGTTACGCATACACCATCAATTGGAATGAACTTTTTTTGCACTCTGGGCAGAAAGCTCAGGTTGGATTTAACAAGGCTCCTGATCATTGTGGTAAGGGTGCTTTCAGGTGTGTCCCCAGCATCTGACAAACCCATATAATATAAAAACGATGATACCACATTTTTACTGTAAACAGTTTAAGGAAATGTCTGTGTTTGTACTTGTACAGGAAGTCAAAGAAGGTAAGGCATGAACTACAGGATGTCAATTTTCTTTTACCTTTCACAGGCATGTCCAGTTTTAATGGTTTGAGTAATACCAAGAGGCCATATATGTGGAAACGTTGACATGACAGGTGTAATTAACTAATTAATTTACACTGAAGCTCTTAATACTGCAGATAAATTACATGCACTCTGCAGATCTGCTCGTTTACTCAGAGTGATACTTTGATTTTTGCTTCTCTGACTTCTACAGAGAGAGAGGGTCTAGTATGTGATCGTCAGTGCAATGAAGATGGTTGCTGGGGAGCAGGCCCGAACAGATGCCTCAAGTGTAAAGTGTACGAGTTTGAGGAGGAGCATCTCTGTCTCTCTAACTGCTCAGATCGACCATTGCTTTACCATCATGGGGAAGGCAGATGCAAGCGATGCCACGAGGAGTGTAACAACTCATGCACAGGCCCCGTATGTGTATCAGTGTTTTTAGTTAGCAGGAATATTGCAGTGTGCATGACATGTGGATGTGGGGGGAGAATGTTAATTGGGAGAGAGAGTGTATTAATTGTTCAGTTAGCACAAGAAAGTGACATGGACATAGTATCATGTCTGATGTTCAGTGGTTAGTGGGTTGTCTGGGTTGGAATTTTTCAAATGATCTTTCATCCCAAAGATGATGCAGGGAGATTTCGTAGAAATGGGTTTTTCCATGCGCAAATTTTAAGATACCATCTTGAACTGAACCCAACTGAACTTTTGCTCAGCCTTGGAAAGGGGAGAAAGAGACAAACTGTGAAACTGTTAAGGACATTTATTGTTTTTAGAATGCATGCATATAGCACTGTGTGAGTGCTTGCAGTGAGAGCGAGTCATGCAGTACTAAGCTACATACTGCCCACACAATTACCTTCTAGGCAGGGCTGATGTTGGCTGAAGCAAGCTGTGTGACTTATACACAGTCATGTTTGTTGATGTATGATGTGCTTAATTCTCCGGAGTGCTTCTTTCAGGAAAACACTGACTGTGATGCATGTGCACATGTTGCCATCCACGGTCCTGATGGACAAGTCAGTTGTTTCGACAAATGTCCCTTGTCCATGTATCCTGACGAGAACAATGTCTGTCAGCCATGCCACAAATACTGTGCTGAAATCGGGTAGGTATAGACTTTCCCCCTCTCATTGTGTGTAGAAATATGTTCATTGTCATGAATAATCCATGTTCCCATATGGCTATAAACTGTGGATGAATGTGTCTGTGTGCTTGGTTTGCAGATGTTCCGGGCCCGACTCAAAAGTTGGCCTGAATGGCTGCAATTCATGTGAAGTGGGCATCAGGAAGAACCGAGATGAAACAGCGGTTACCTGCCTACCCCCAGACACTGACCAGTGTAAAGATGGCTACCACAAGGCCACCATATCTTCCTCCAGCAGTTCTCCCATGGCTGGAAAAACAGTGTGTAGACTGTGGAATTGGGGGTTACTTGTACATGTAGTTTAATTAGTTGTCAGGTCAAGCTGGCAGTGCACACAGTTGTATATAGTCGTCAGTCCAGGGTTGGGGAGCGGATGTAATGTGTTTGCATGTGTATGTAGTCTTAAACCATTTCACCAGTATGAGAGCTGGTTTTTATTTCATTTTAATACATGTAGCTTAATGGCACCATGTCATTTCTGGAGTTTTGATTGCAGTTTGCTTTTTCCCCAGGTGTGTGAACCATGTCATCCATTCTGTACCACCTGTAGCGGACCTGGCATGTCCTACTGTACAGCCTGCAAGTTCTTTAAGGGGCTGGATGGATTGTGTACCGACTTCTGTCCACAGTATGCTTACAGTGACAACATCACCAAGTCTTGTATCAAATGCCATCCTGAATGCCGAGGGGGATGTACAGGTGGCAACACCAGTGCCCACTGTAAAGCTTGCTCTAACTTCAAGGTCTACTTGGACGAGGAACACCTGCGGGTATGCAGTCTTTTGATATTTGTGTGTTAATTGTTATGGGGAAACAGGGTTACCTGCAGGGAGAAGTTTCAGTTCATTTACATGTGCTATTACATTGTATTTCAAGCGTCAAAGTTTTGATTTCCACCTGCACACCATTTCTCTTCATGCGGCGTTCAGAAATCAGGCTCACTGACATTTTTAAACGTATCTTTCTAGGTAGTAAACAGATATCTGCTATTTTGGTAGAGAGTATGCCTATGTGCTTGTGTGTGTGTGTGTGTGTGTGTGTGTGTGTGTGTGTGTGTGTGTGTGTGTTTTAGTGCATTAAATTTGCCGTTTCTGTCACTGACAGTTTAACTGCACAGGAGAGTGCCCGGAGTCGCTTCCTTACCAAGTGCGCGACAAAGACAAGGATGAGAATCGCAATGTGTGTGCTGATGAATCCCATCCTGAGGTTCAGGCCATGCTGGCCAATGAAAAGGAGTAGGTTAAATTCTTCTGCCTTATGTCATCTATTTTATCTGCACATGTAACTGTTTTTTTCGTAACACATGTAACGCCACATAAAGTTCCAACTTAGCATAAAATAAATATAACTCTGTAGATTACTTAGACAATAATGTAAAATTATGTATGATGTTTCTTACTCATGTTACATATTTGCTTCATTTTTCAGCTGTTGTTTTTGGGGTTTTTTTGTTTGTTTGTTTTTGTTTGTGTTCTTTTTTTGTTTTAACGTTGAATAATTTTGTATGTGTGTGGCATGGAACTCAGTGTTTTGAAGACAAGTAAAGCTGAATCTGATTCTGATTCTATAGAGGGTGTTCCCTAGTCATGTCATGGTGCCTGTGTCATGAGCCAGTTGATCGTTATTATTAAATCAGTGCTAATTATATCTTCAATATTGGCTGTATTTAGTGATGGCAGATGCCTCTCTGTGTTTTTGGTCCTTGTCATTGATGGTTACAAATAGATCATCTGACACAACATATTGTTACTCAGGCAAGAGCTTACATTTTGTTTTTAAGTGCTTTTAAAATGCACAACCACTTGTCTTTGGTTACGTTTTTTGCCTGACGTGCTGCATATACCATTCAAGCATTTGTATTGTACTTTAGTCACATGTAAATGTCAGAATTGATTGTTACCGGTAATTGGTGTGTGTTTAGGGAAGAGAAGAAGAAGATCATTATCCTGGCTGTGCCCACCATCTGCGGTATACTTCTCCTGGCTTTCCTCCTTACCCTCTTTGGTTACTACTGCCAGAAGCGTGCCAAGGCCAAAGAGAAGACAGCTGAACTCACTGCCAGGATGACTGGCTTTGATGAGACTGAGGTACACAGAGTGCTGGGCTTTGTCTTCTCTGTCTGTATTCAGTGAAGTGCTGCTTAGTACCAGTTATTTTTAAAGATCAGTACAAAAGCCAATGTATAGTTGTATGCATGTACCACTTTTTTCAGTACATACTGCAAGTGTAAGAAAAAACATTACAACATATGTTGGTGAATAGCTTATTGACGTGTTTACTGTGGCCACGTTAACAGTTCTTGCAGGAGTATGTTTGTATGTATGTGCATGCACAATTTGAGCACACATTATGTGAAAACAGGGGGAAGTGGGGAGGGCGGGAGGATCCTTTTTCCATGGATCCATAATATACTTGTAATGTGATGCGTTGAACTTTCTTCAAACAGCCTGTCACCCCCACCAATGCTCAGCCTGACCTGGCCAAGTTGAGACTGATCAGGGAATCGGAACTGCGTAAAGGAGGCATCATCGGCTCAGGGGCTTTTGGCACAGTGTATAAGGTTTGTGCAGTTAAATGCATGAAAGGAATTTTCAGCTTCTAGTATTGACCAAAAACATCACCACTGCTGGGCTTAATATTTCGTTCACTATATGTCTTTTTTCTTTGTTCAGGGCTTTTGGATACCAGAGAATGAGAACGTGAAAATCCCTGTGGCAATCAAAGTCTTGCAGGATGGCACCTCCCCAAACCAGAACAAAGAACTCCTGGAGGAGGCGCGTGTGATGGCATCAGTGGAACATGCATGCTGTATCCGTATTCTTGCAGTCTGCATGTCTGCACAGATGATGCTCATCACTCAGCTCATGCCTCTTGGCTGTCTGCTAGACTATGTCCGCAAAAACAAGGAGCACATTGGTTCCAAAGTGCTGCTTAACTGGTGCACACAGATTGCCAAGGTAAGTTTTCCAGTGTGGTTTATAGGGAACATTTGAAACATTCACAGTCATATGTCCCTAGGTCTTTGGGTCTGTGTCTATGTCCAGGGCTCAGGAATTTTCTCTGCGGCTTCACAGAGAAGCGAAACAATGTCGATCGTTATGATCCCCCCCAGGAGTTATGAGCAGACGACACTTCATATATCATACACACATGAACAGATTTTCGTAAGGAAGGTCTGGCGAGATAAAACTTACCAATTTATACAAGCATTGTGGTTTTTCCACCATTTTTCTTAACTCCAGTGATTGGCTTTAGATGATCTGCCAAAACATAGCTGTCAAAATGAGAGACATCCAGTTTGATCTGTTGGTGTTATTTTTGTGTGTGTGCAAATTGGGCCAGCATCAGTCCCATGTAGTTTTGCCTTGGGTTTAGACAGCACACAGAATCTTTTGTTGTTGAGTCCAAAGGTCTCGTGACATTCAATTGACCGAGTGACCTTTACCAGTACGAAGTCACTATCGATTTCTCTGATGGATTTTTGTACAGATAGATCATGTAGTTTAATAACAATGATAGTGGATATTTATATAGCGCTTATACTCATCGAGCTCTGAGCTCTTACAAAGTTAAGAACAATAAGATTAAATGCAATAAAAGTAGAATGGCATAAAAATAATGCAAGAGAGAACAGTAAAAGAGTTTAGATGTTTTGTTAATTGATTTCTCCCCAGGAACAGCATGTAATTGTTTGAAATATCAAGACTAATCTGTAATAAATAAATTTTGAACATTTTCTCCACTTTTTGACCCAAACAATATTGTTTGTAGATGGCTCCTCAAAGGTGTGTTTCAAAAGGAAAACATGCAGATACATGCACATAGCTGTTTTTGCGATGGATCTAAGTATATGGGTGAATTAACATCTGGACTGACTGCGCGTGTTGATAGGGTGGCCATGTAAAGGTTGTTCTTCAGAGTTTTGTTTCTTCGGCAAGCACATGTTCGTTAATAATTAAACCGTTCAACCAAGGGCTGGTGGAATATTGTTTTAGTTTGGTTTGAATGCTGAGCTGCTTGTCTGTGTTGTAAAAAAGGATTTTACCTAATTCTTTTCTAAGCTGAACACTAGAAGCACACACTGGTTGTTTTTTGTTGTTTGTTTGTTTGTTTGTTTGTTTGTTTGTTTGTTTGTTTGTTTTTATCAAAAACTATGTTGTAGAAAATTTTGTGGCATTCTCAGGTCAGTTCAAGGGAGGCAACTATATAAACCTCACATGAGCTGTGTGCAAGAACAAGAATTGGCCCTCAGAGCTAAAGCCTTAGGAACATGGTGAATCGGTCAAGTGCCTTAGTGATATAGCAGCATTGACAGAAGCTAAAGTAGATGTGCATTCATTAATGTATTCAGTAACTGTGAGTGTGACCTTGTGTAATCGCCATGTTACAGGGCATGTCGTACTTGGAAGAAAGAGGCATAGTACATCGTGATCTGGCTGCCAGAAATGTTCTGGGTGAGTACCGTAATAAAATTAAACTTAATTGCTGTCAACTAAAAACAATGCACCCGATCTGCTTCATCTGTTCTTTATGAGTCTTTCTGTCCATTTTTTCCAACTGTAGCATTTTGTTGGGTGTAAGTGAGTGGGGTTGATTTAACTTTCAGTGCAAACCCCAACTCAAGTGAAGATCACAGACTTTGGTCTGGCCAAGCTCTTGGACTACAACGAGGATGAGTACCATGCAGCAGGAGGCAAGGTAAGCTGTGGGGGTCTTGATTTCTTGATACTGACTGTCATTCAGGTTTCACTGTTGCGTAGAAGGGTGGGTGGGGTGTTTGGGGGTTTAACGTCCTTTTCCACCACATAGGGTGATATCAAAGACGGGGCAACGATGAAAAAGCCAGCACAAATATTTGGCCCCAGCCGGTATCGAACTCACGACCCGAGCATTAGAAGTCCAACGCTCTACCATTCGACCACCCCGGCTCTCCCTGTTGCGTAGAAGCTGCTACATAACAATAGTAATATTATTATAATAATAAGCACATTGATATAGGCGCGAGCTAAACCCAACACGCATGCTCACACGAATCACATGCATTCTCTCACACACTTGACATGAACACATTACAATCAAGTGGTGCGAAGGGCCAGCTCAGCAATTTAAGTTTTTGAATTTCAGAATTGCATTTATTTTTTAATTTTGTGGGCTGAACATTTCCAGAGTAGAGGAGGAGGAAGCCCGAGTACCCAGAGAGAACCCCCGACTGTCGGCCCGAACGAACAGACTGCCTGTGGTCTCACTGAAAATCTGTACATTCTTACGCAGCATAATGAAATAAGATATACAGATTACATGGGGCGGTCGGTGGTCTAGTGGTTAAGACTTAGTCACCAGTGCGAGAGGCCAAACATTTCTAGGACTTTTGCAAAGGTTATTTCATGCATAGCACTGATGTATGTATATGTATGTACATGTATGTATCAGAGCTGATCTCACTACACATACCTTTAACCAGTTCACATGACTGTTTTCAGATGCCCATTAAATGGTTAGCCCTGGAGTGTATTCAGCACAGAATCTTCACACATAAAAGTGATGTTTGGAGTTTCGGTACGTATGACCTGCACAACATGTCTAATAATGTAGCTTATCACTGAAATTGGTTTCCTGTGTCTTGTCAAGTGAAAGACTAGTATACCTTTATGTATATTATACACTATGTATTATATACACTATATACACTATATATATATATATATACATTTTTGCATAGGCAACAACTGAGAGTGGACAATAAACAGATTTGTGCACGCCATAACGCATAATGCCATTAACCGGCATATGAGATGTTTGTTTAGATGTATGGCACACATACTGTATAAATGGCTTCTCCATCTGGAGTTTCATGTACCTGCACAATTCATGTACCTGCTATGTATCCACATTCTAAAATTTATTTTAATTGTAAGTTTGTGATATACTCCAGGTGTGACTGCTTGGGAGCTATTCACCTATGGCCAGAAACCCTACGACAACATCCGTGCCAGGGACGTCCCAGGGCTGCTAGAGAAGGGGGAGAGACTTCCGCAACCTTCCATTTGCACCATTGATGTTTACATGATCATGATCAAATGTGGGTTGAATCATAACAAATGCACTTTAATGCAAAGTAATATTGATGTAACAGACAGGTCCTGACTACGGGGTTAAAAATTGTCTGTCATTATTTCAAATATTTCAGTGCGTTTATACTTTATAATCAAGTGTTTCCAACCATTTTAGTTTGTCAGCATGATAAAAGGGGTTACTTTGATGTATGGTCTTACACTGAATTTATGTTTACACGGGTTATGGTTAACACAAACAAATTGTAGTTTGTAGTGACTGCAGAGTTCAAACCTGTTTGTCCAGGCTGGATGCTGGATGCAGAGAGCCGACCCTCATTCAAAGAGCTGGCAGAAGAGTTCGCCAAGATGGCACGTGACCCTGGGAGGTACCTGGTGGTGCAGGTATGAAATGGTTATAGCCTTTAATTTTTCTTTTAATATGATATAGTCCAAGCTTTATTTTGTAACTATGAGCAGTTGTTGATTGAAATGGGCTTTGCAGAGAACTTCCTTTACACAAAATCTCCAACTTTCTTCAACTGCTTTAAAGTATAAGGATTTCTGCTTGTGGTGGAAAATTTAAGCTGGAAAATAATGCACCGTTGTACACCTCAGCAGCAGCTGTACTGATCATATTCAGTACTTTCTGGTACTTGCTTACTTTCATGTATGTGTCATGCACTGCTGTCTTTACTGCTTTACAAAAAAAGAAATCAAAAGAGGGTTATGATCTGTTTGGTGTCTATGTGTCATCTGGGTTTGGATGGTACATGTAGTTCAGTCTTCGGTGCATATTGGCAACAGAAAAATTCACTGCTTGTGTGCGCTTCTTTGGTGGCTAGCACAGCAGCATTGAAGCCTGCATTCACTGTTTTCTTCTTTGTACTTCATTTGGTTATATTTTTGGTTGTTGTTTGGTATGCAGTACACAAGATATTAGCCAGTTCAGTATTTCCTTTTGGTGACTTGGTTATGATTATATGTACCATGAATATAATTTTATTTCTTTTATGGATTTCTTATACATGAAACTGTAGAAATTTTTCCTTGTGTGTATTGATACATTTCTAGTGAAAAGACAAGTTTTCATAGAAGGTCCGACCGACATATTTTGGGTTTGAATTTTCCCATCCCCTATGTGGTATCCCCCTACCTTAAATGAGTATTGCTGGTCCACCAGAAAATAGACACAACACCTCTTTGTGCATGCAGGGAGATGTGTTGAAGAAAATACCTGATGAAAATTTTCGTGGATCTGACCTTGACCTTGCCCCCATTGACGGAGTGGACCCCCCACCTGGTGCGGTGGGCGAGGTAGTGACTGCCCCACTATTTCCGCATGTCCTCAGTAGTTGATGTGTGTTCTGCATGTTCTGCTGGATACCTCAGGTCTCTGTGTCTGTGGCTCTCTCTATGGCATATGCTTGCTGTGGTGCTCTCCATGCATGCATGTACTGGTTCTGCAAGTCGTTTGTGCCATAGATCGATAATGCTTGCATTAACCAGAAGTCGTGCATGGTCAGCATGATTTTCTTCTTCTCCAGTAATGAATTGCAGAGCTGTTCGCAAGAACCCGCAGCTGGCTTACTTGCAGTAATTACAGTACATTGTATAATATGTGTATATGTTCAAACTGATGCTGTACCAGTACCTACAAAAGATCCAAGAACTGTGCACTGTTGCCATTTACCTGTCATGTTCCATGAATGCTTGTTTGCCTCAAAATGGAAAGGCGAAGCAGACCTGGAGTTTGAGGATTACACAGGTGTGAATTGCGTACATTAATCTACTGGCTTCCTTTTGTGCATATTCTAGCTTGCCCTTACAAGGAGACCCTTAGGCCAGAAGTAAGACAAAAAAAATACCCTGCCACAGCCTACTCCTCTGTTAAAGGTGGATGTGTGATTTTGGGGGCGTATCTTAATTACACCGAGAAAAGGCTTTGCCGTTCACTTCCTAAGTTGTCATCATCCATCAGAGAAGCCCTGTTACGTACTAATATGTACCAAACTCTGATGTGGTGCTCTCGCTGGAGTGATTGTTATGTGATAAAACAGAAAAGTGGCTGATTGTGAGCTACCAGCAAAAGTAACTGTGGCGTGTGAGAGAAACCAAGAGAAGCTATACAACAACCTGGCCTTCATCAGTAAAATGTACACTATACCTGAACTATTCGATGTGATCCAAGTGCCCCATGAAAGGAAACAATTAACGAATGAAACTTTGAACCAACAGACAAGCCTGTGCATGATGAGCAAGCTAGCAGATAGTTCTAGCAGATAAAGTTTACTTACAGTTAGTACATGTATCACCTTTTTTTTCAGCAACTATAGCAACAAAAGAAAACTCTTTACTGCTCTATCTAATCAGTGTGAACCAGGTGCACCGAAAACTCACTATCTAGCGACATATCAACAATTGAAATGTTGAATCGACACAGGCGATAATTGTATGCAAACAGTGCGAGTACAACCCACCGTCATCTTGAAATCAGCCAGCCAATTAGATCGCTCCAGGCAAAACAAGTTCAGATCTCTTTGAACCTCTTGTATCTGAACCTCGCTTTACAGGCTGAAATCTCTTCACTGAAACATAGAAACATTTTGACTATCTGTTTACTTAAGCATAAACTTATTTAACATGCTTACTTGATATTAATTAAATTTTGTGCATGCAGGTGTGTATGAATTAAGGTGAGACAGGAGTTAATTTGACTTGATCTGGAGAGGAAAACTCCCCACCCAAATTCCTGCCCTCCATGGGATTCAAAACTGGTACCTCAGGATGCATAGGCAGGTGCCTTAACCTTTGGGCGAGATTCAGTTCTTTAAGTGTACATCAGTGTCACAATATTGTTTGAAGTCAGCTGATCACATATGGTGGGGCTGGGTTTTTTGTTGGGGTTTTTTTGGTTTTGTTGTTGTTTTGTTTTGTTTTGTTTTTTGTTTTTTTGTTTGTTTGTTTTTTTTGAGGGTGTTGCTGTTTTTTTGTTGTTTTTATTTGTGGAATTTTCCCCTGTTTTTCCTCTTTTTTTTTTCTTTTTGGCCATGTTTAACCTTTGCTGAATATTGTGGGTAAAAATTAAGTCACCCACCCTTGTGTTCAAATGGTCAGTATCAATAACCTGACGCTTTTATGTTTCTGTCAATGAGGTGTTCACGCTTACTCTGCTCCAAACAACTGGTCTTGCTTATTTTAGTGATTAAGACAGAAAATTGAAGCAAAGCTTGAAATAACAAAAATTCCCATTTGAGTATGAGTGAGTGAACACCCACAAAGTACTTGTAGAAACAGTGTAGGGGTGTCTACAGACACTCACGATCGATGTAAGGTGCAGGTAGATCCTGTATTTAAAGTATGGGTTTTTGAAGTATGGCAGGTATAATTAAGATAGGGCAAAGGTTAAGGCATGACCGCCTACACTTGTCCTGCAGATCTTGAGTGCAGTGTTTAACCAGTCCTGGAAACATTGTGTAGGGGCGGTCGGTGGTCTAGTGGTTAAGAGACCTGTCACCAATGCGAGAGGTCAGGGGTTCGAGTCCCACTCGGGGCAAAGAATTATTCCTTCTCGTATGTGGCACTGTTCATTCGGGCCGATCGTCGGGGGTTCTCTCCGGGTACTCCGGCTTCCTCCCCCTCTGCTTTGGAAATGTTCAGCCCACCAAATTCGAAAAATAAATGCAATTCTAAATTCCGAAATTTAAATAGCTGAGCTGACCCTTCGCACCACGTGATTGTAATGTGTTTATGTCCGGTGTGTGAGAGAATGTGTGTGATTCACGTGAGCGTGCGTGTTGGGTTCAGTTCGTGGCGCTTTGAGCCGATTCATGAAATTGGGTAAAGCGCCTATATAATACTCATTATTATTATTATTATTATTTCACGTACATTGTCAGTGGTTATAGTTTTGTGCCTGCTTATCAAATTTAAAATTTTTCACCTTCATCATGAATTAAGTGGCTAGATGAGTGTCATTTATGGAGTGTGTGAGTGAATGCTCAGTTCATTTGTGATGTAAATGTGTACATGTTTGTCTAGCAGTCATGGTGATGTATCTGTAATACACAATTTATATGCCGTCGACATTTTCATCCCATATTGTTGGAAGTGTGTACTACCTGATAAAAGTTTGGAATTGTCCCACCATTTAGTGGGCTTCTGCAATTGTTTCATCGCTTCTCCACTGAGCAGAAGGGTGAAATGTTTCAGCAGAGATGAAAAATTCCTATGCTACCCTTTAAAATTGTGCCACACAGTGTTGTATAGGGTACACTGTGTTGAATAGATTTGGATCTTTACTCACAAATTTTATGGTAGGCCATCAAAAATCAACACCCCCCCCTCCCCCCCATCTCCACCACCCAAACTCGTAGACAGGCACCTTTGTTTCACAAACATGCATGTTCAGACTCCACAAAATGTTCTTTTTCTTTCCTTAATCAGTTTTGACATTTGAATTGATTTTTTTGCATGATTAATGTAATGTAAATGTATCAAGACTGGGTAGTGTGATGTGGTCTTGTATACATTCAAGCTCATTTTACCTTGTAGATAGTTTTTTATTCAGCTGAAATCACTGTCTGACTGTGCTTCATTGTGCTGTGTCCATAATCTTCCAATTCTGATCTGATTTCTGACGTGTAGATAGTACACTGTTTAGACATACATGTCATAAGCACTGCTTCTCTGTGTGACATTGTTGTCTATCATGTCTGCAATGGATTGTCCATTGATTTTGATAGCATTAAATCAGCTTGCATGTTTCCATTTTTTATGTAAGAATTACTTCATCTGTTCGTAAAGATAGGCCAGCTTTATTTTGTAGTGTGTAGATAATGCTCTTATGATTGCTCTTGAACTATTTGTTCATGTGGAGGTACAGGTTTCACCATGCATCTTTAAAATAGTCAGTGTCTGAGTTTGAAGGTTAATTATGCTGGGGCGAAATTGCAGGTTTTTGTTTTGTTTTCCTCTCTGGAAACTCTCCATAAATGTATTATTATTTCTGATTGTTTCTCTCGGAATTGTTACAGGGTGACAAGCTGATGCGACTGCCCAGCCACTCGTACGACAAGATCGACCTGTTACGGACTGTGAGTGTGGCCGACAATGGACCTGAAGAGATCATTGAGGCCGATGACTACCTGCAGCCACAGGAACCACCACTGTCACCGAGACATGTCGTCTTTGAAAACAACAATTCTCCTTCAGTATGTCTGTGCTTTTCATTTGCAACTACTAGCTGTTACATCTTGAGCTGGAAACAACAGCTTAATTACCATCAGTTGTTCCTTAAAACTACATGTACTTAAAGTTTGAAGCAGCCCAAAGGTGCAACGCAATTCAGTCTGTATTTGTCTTTGATCCTCTTGATTGTAAATAATTCTGGACATGTATTGACAGCTATTCACAATGATATATAAACATACAGCAAAGTGGTAATTACTGTGAGCACTTAATGGGCTGATACTCCTCACAAAAACCAAGACCATCATTTTCTGCATTTGGACTCAAATTCGTATGTTTAGAATGAGCACAGTGACATATCAGTATGTATGTGAAACTGAAAGGCTACATGATGTGTGCAGGATTACTCATTTGAAGTTACCCAGTCAACACAGGGTTATATTTATATATGGAGCTTTGATTTAATTGCCTTCACATATTCGTATGATCGCAAATCTGTACATATGTATATAATTTAGCCCTCAGAAAAATCAATAATTCAGTTTAATAATTCAATTTAATAATTTAATGTATATGATTTAGCCTTTAGCGAGACAATGGAGGTACCGTATGTGTATTACATGTCCTAGTGGGTTCAAACTGTGGTTTACAATCACTTTCAGATGACACTGCTTCCACAAGGAGCATCAATGTACCCAGTGAAGCCTGAGAAGGGAGAGGCCAGTGGGCCTCCATGGCGCGAACGCAACTATGCACACCTCAACGCAGCAGTTGAGGCCAGGAAACAGCGCCAACAGTCACCTACACGAGGCCGAGAGGACAGCTTTAATTCACGCTATAGCTCTGACCCAATCAAGTTTTTGAAAGATAGGGGTGAGTGAAATATTCGGTAATTCACATGTATTTTTCATTATGTGAACATCCAGTTCTTCTGAACAGGCACAGTGTATGCTGTATATGTAAGGTGTATTTGAAATTATTGTAGCATGTATTGCAATAGTACACTTACTGTTGAGAGTTAAAAAATTAATGAATTTCCATTTTTGCCTACCATGTGTGGCTGGATCCATGGTCCATTCAGAGGAAATGGAGGGTTTTGCGGCCTACCCTCCTCCCAGCCCTGTGCACAATCAGAACGGACTGGTGGTGCCTTCCCAGCGCTCACCAGGTCAGATGAAGGTGCTGCAGCTTCCTGTTGACGAGGACAACTACCTAGCACCTCACATGGCCGCTTCTGCTCCAGTAATGTACACCGACCTCAGTGACAAGGGTAGGTTGTGGCAGTAAGAACATGTCTTTGTCAGGCATGGGCGTGTAGAGCTTGTTGGATCAATGTGACCAGTTAAAATGATGAACCAGCTGGTGAAGGGTTTGAATGAGTGTGCACAAAAGGGACTACAGGCCAGAGAATGGGACAAATATGTGCACAAAGGAAATGTTCATTTGTTTGTTTGGGTTTTTTGGTTTGTTTGTGTTGTTTGTTGTTGTTGTTTTTTGCTTACATGGGGTTTTGGACAGTTTACCTTTCATCAAAGTCTGATGAACTGCTGTAGGAAAAGATGGCATAGGTATGATATTATATCAGAATTTCAACCACAGCAGAATCATCTTTTCTTTTGCTGATGGCATTGGCTTTGTCAAGTAAGGTTGTATTTACTGACTTGCTGATAAAGTGGCATCCATTTTTTGTACTGCAGGTTACTACCAGAATGAAAAGGTGTTTGAGGAGGAGCCAGAGGCGGATGAGACTGACTCCATGCTGAAGCCATCCCATCCCCACCCCCTGATGGTGACTGTCCCTGCAGTGGCCAACCCTGAGTACTTTGATCATGATGATGACGATGTGTGGGAGACAAAGCCAATGACAAATGGACTGCTTCACAATCAGCCCATGTTGTACAATGGAGCACCACGCTTCTCACCGGAGAATAACCCTAATTACTACAATGACCTCACAGACGTGACTGTTGTCCCCGGGGGTATGGGACGAGGGAATTTAGGTGGTGGTTTGACTGTCAGGAACCAGCGGCCGTCAGAATCACAGGTGTAGCCACACGCTTCCATGTGCTCATGCAGGAAGACGGCATCTTTTGGTAGTCATGTGTCCTCCACAACCTGTACAGTTTGAGATGAAAGTGCCAAGCAGACAGTCAGGGGGAGACTTTCTTCCTCTGTTGCTATCTGGTGACGCCAGTGAGCTGTGCATTGACACAAGAATACAGTAGTGTGGCCGCTGTGTCAGGCACAGTGGTAATTACCCATTGTTCATCTGCCAGCCAGTGATGCTACATTCTGCCACTGACGCTTGATCTGTTGTTACTCGCTGTTGTGCTCAACAGATATACATGTTTGGGAGAAGAATCTTCTTTCACAGCTGGTGCTGATTGCAGGTGGTATTACACAACTGGATAGAAATCCTGAAATTTAACTGGCTGCTCCAGTATTGACCAGACCTTGTACTTAACGAGCCCTACTGCCCCCACCTCTTCACTCATCAAGTGCAACAGTAAAAGAGCGGTCTTATTCTTATCAAACTAGGCGTAAGTTTTCTGTTTAAGTGTGTGCACAGACTTGCAAATCACAGTTGAAGTTGATATGTATTCTACATCACACTTGAACTACACCAGTAGCTAGAAGGAACCTGTGATTTGAATGGATTGGTGAAAAGGTCTGTGGACGCTGAAGTGCTTTATGAATCAAAACTAAGCTCAATTTGCAGCATTTACTGTGAAAAGATGGACTAAAAAGGGCAAATACATCGTACACTGTAGTACTATGACATACACAAACAAACAACTGGAAACATAGTTTGTGCATGAGGTACAATCCAAAGGTTTTGTTTCTACTCACTTGCTCTGTGTAGTGATGCATACCAAGCTGATTTACTGTACAAGTTTTGTCTGCTTTTCATTGTGGAATCAGTTTGGTTTAATGATTTGTGTCAAATGAACAAATTTATACATGTTTACTTGTGTGTGCCAACATGACTGTTACAAGAGGAGAGATCAGTTAAATCTGGATATCTCGTTCCCTGTGACATAGTTATTTCTTAGACGTGGAAGAGCAGAAGAACAAAAGCAAGGTTGAATTAATCATACAGAGAACAAGGTCCTATATACACATGTAGGCTCAATCCATGTGCTGGTCTGTCAGCAAGACTGAACATGTGGAATGAACAGGAGCTGACAGACACTGCTTTGCTAGGGAAAGTAAGATGTGCAACCTTTGTTAAAGTAGGACATTGATACACCTTTTGATTTGTTCACTTAGAGATGGTGGTGTGTGTGTGTGTGTGTGTGTGTGTGTGTGT
The DNA here is from genome assembly GCA_018292915.2 of Batillaria attramentaria. Classification (NCBI taxonomy): domain Eukaryota; kingdom Metazoa; phylum Mollusca; class Gastropoda; family Batillariidae; genus Batillaria; species Batillaria attramentaria. Next base: position 368,524 of record JACVVK020000007.1, on the reverse strand, counting down.
GTGTGTGTGTGTGTGTGTGTGTGTGTGTGTGTGTTCTAGGCACAGTAGATTGCAGTAGTATAATAGTACATGTACAGTACCATATGATACTGCCATTGAAAATAATACACAACTGTTCTTGTTTGCATTGTTGAAGCCTTGTGTTTTGCCTGATTTTGTCGTAATCTTTTTTTTAACTTTTGCAAGAGGAGGCATGTTGAGTCTTGTGATAATTAGTTTAATTAGACTTGTGTTTTGTTGTAAGTTGTGTAATGATCTGTGCATCTGCACTGTTTATATCCTAAATAACTTTGACAGTCTTACTAGCCGTCTACTTTTCTTGACTGGAAAAGGCTGTGACAGGTTGAAGAGGCCAAATCATATCAAGCACACATCAGGGGTAAATTACGCTGTTGAATGAATTTTCACAACATTCACAACATATTCGCTGCAGAACATTTTTCATGTCGGAAGCACAGAAGAAAAAATAACTTGCATAGTTTGATTTCCTTTCTTTGAAAGTATGCATTAAAAATGTGCGTGCTATGTTTGGATCTAGGGAGGTAAGTAGGCTGTTGGGGCAAGACATCGTGTAAGATGACTCACTTGGTCATACCACAGATTCAGAAACTGGAAGAATCGCTGTGATGACATCCACTATGGAAATGGAAACCAAAGCCATGTCTTGAGACATGATGAATTTGCACACTCTTTCTTTCAAGGCTTTATAGCTATTATAGAAGGGTTTTTTTTTTTTTTTGGTAGCTTTGGCTTTTGACAGACATGGGGATGGTAATGCTTGTTATGCTGTAGTTATAGCTATAATTTACCCCTGTATGCACAGTAGTCACAAAGTGTTGACCGCACAGATCTCTGTTGTTTATTGTTTACAGAAATTTGTCATTTTGGTTCTATGTTTGTTACATTTTGTAACCGTTTGTGGCAAAACTTTTTTTATTTAAGTTTTTAGAGAAGTTTTACACAAGTCAGGGTTCATCATATCAGTTTGTGGTCATTTATTTGATGATAATGGTTGTAATGATATGTCAGTACACTGTATTAATTAATGCTATGACCGTTTGTAAACGAACAATTTTTTCATCCCAAATTTTGATGACTTTTCTTAACAAGGAGAGGATGAAGCATGTTGATCTGCAGAATGCAGGTGATATGTAACGGTACACTCACTCTTCATGTGCTCTGCTGTGTGTGATGTCTTAATTAGATTAGAACAACACCAAGGTGATCAGGTGCAACCGTGACCATCAGCTCGTGCTTAATTTCACAGGATTTTGTTTTTGATGTTCATGGACTCCCCCTCCCGCTGCCCCCCCCCCCCCCACCTCCTCCCCCCTCACCCCTTTTCCCAGTACCAGAGTATTTCTTTATTGTTCGCCCACAGGCTGAACGTGTTGCCCCAGGCTTACCAAAAGTAAAAGTATGTTAATCAATATGTATTGCTGTTTTAACTCATTGTTGGTTTTGTGTGCCAGCTTGCAGTGTACTTTATAGTACAGTGCTGACAACTAAAGGGGAAGGAAGGAACACAGGCAGACCAAGCACACCAGAGTTGCACAAAACCATTTTTACAAATGAACAAGAGCACAAGTTATCCATGACCATATGTGCATTTTCCCCCCTCATTTCCACACCATTTATCATTTCTTTGATCTGGTACATACATATGTTTGTCAAGTTGATCACTTCAAACGTTGTGGTCTGAGAGAAGTATGTACTTTGTGGAGGTTGTGCTCCTTCACCAACACCTGACAGTCAGTGTCCAGTATTTTCGCTGGTTTTTACAAGAGCCAGCTATCTTTACACATGGGTCTCATGTTTTCTGGGTGGACTTTAAGATGATGTAATTTGTATATTAACTAGGATGTCACATCATATCCAAGCCATATATGTCACAATCAAACGGAAATGAACACCATTCACAGGATTGTCAAGATACTTTGTTTTCCCTTCTTTTCTTCCCCCCCCCCCCCCCTTTTTTTTTTTTGGGGGGGGGGGGGGGGGAGGGGGGTTGTAGTCTGTGTGTTACTGGGTAACTGGGGTCACACATTACCAAGCTAAGGCCACAAAGGAAGATAAATCAACGATGGATGTTGATCTCCCAGCGCCTCCCCCCCCCCTCCCCCACCTCCCCTTTTTCTTTAGTGGGGAGTTGTTGTTTTTTTGTTGTTTTCCCTTTTTATTATGATGTATAACCATATGATCAACCCAGCCTAAAGGGCTTTGTCTTAGTTATATGTATTTGTATTAGTGTCTGTCAGGTGTTGCATGTCCTCATTTTTATGTATCTCCATATACATTTTGTTAATCTTGCATGAATGCCACATTTATAGATGAGATGACTATTGTTAGTGTACATATGTAGATATATTACACATGCATGTTCCAGCAGGAAGTATTGTTACTGTGAGTAGCTGAAATTGGATATTTTTGTATCCTTTGATGTATGGAGAAAAACATAATGACACACAAAATTGTTTGTGCTATTTTCATGCTGACAGCTGCTTGCCCATACTGTTCATGTTCTGTACTGTAGCCAGTGATGACCTAGGTGGCTTATGCGTGATGTAGCTGGCTTGGGCCCAACGGTTGATGCTATTTTATCATGTCTGTAAGCATAACACTACCACAAGAGGCATCTATACTTTGACTTTCACGTACTCTGTGAGTTTCTTAACCCAACCGGTAGCACATCAGACTAATAATTTTAATGTACCTTCTTTTGACAAGATTGGGTGGGTGGGTGGGGAGGGGGGGACCGTATGGTGCTCTGCCACAAAAAGTCCTTTTGATGCCACTGCAGGATTACTTTCAGTAATGAATGTTCGACTGACTGGCCTGTTAGACCACATTTATAGCACTGAAGTCAATTCTGCATTTTTTGAGGAATTTTAGTAGAACAAAACTTCAAAGGGAAATGTGATTCTTGATTTGATTTGCATGTGTCACTCTATGAAATCATTTTTAGTTATGTCAATACAATATGAATTAAGTGAACAAAGCCATGTTGTCACTCTGTGTTACACACGGAGGCTGTGTTTGCACACAGTTATGTTTTAGTACATGTATCTGTAATATGGCGCTTTCAAGACAAGTACTTATTAATCTGTATGGTTGTAGGTGAACACTTGTATTGGTGTATGTACATTATACGGGTTGATGACTTGGTGCAGTGTCAGCTGATAGGGACAGATGGGGATATAGGTGCCAATAATTACTACTGTGCATGCAGTGGCTAGTAGATTACCTCATCGTGTTGTGCCATGGGTTGTTGGTCTGACTTTGTTGTCCACAAGGTGGTACAGGATGGCAGTTGTCTCCTGCTGTGTTTTCAACGTTCACTTATCCTGAAAAATCACGTACATGTGTCAACCTTGTTATAGTTCTCTCCGTGCATGCTACTTAATGTCAGAAGGACAATTGTTTGTCAGATATAGTTACTATGTTAATGTCCATGGTTCAGTTATATCCTATAGAAGAAGCAGTGATTGATGTGTGGTATATTTTTCATTATTTCACCTTCACTGCCGCATGATGTCACTGTTGTTAAAAAAAAAAAAAATGTTCATTGTTGCCTTCCTGCACAGGACTGACCAGTCATTGTAACCAGCTTGTTGTGGCATAATAATCTCTGTTTACCCCCCCCCCCACCCCTCCTCCTTCTCTCTTTCTCTCTCTCTCTCTCTCTCTCTCTCTCTCAGCCTTTAAGAGTTTGGGTCTCTGGTGGTATCTTCCATTGAATAAAATGATACACATATATTTTGATTAATGACAGCTCCATCATACATGTTTAAAGAAATTTTGCAGATCTGGTTATACGGTACATGGTCCCACCTACATGGTGAAGTTCAATTTGCACTTGATGTGGCATTGTTGAATATCTGTGGTTTCATTTGAAAATGACTGGTTGCACCAGTGACATACATAGGATGTTTCTGGTTGTAGAAAGAAGGAAAGCGTGAAGAGTCACCAACATTTTACAGGTCTGCAGTTATACTATACATACTTCATCACAAAATCCTACTGATAATAATATGACACTTATTGTTAAAAAGGATACCATTGACAACTGAAGGGAAAAAAAATAACTGTGTGAAAGTTTTGAATATAAAACTCAAGAAAGTTCCTTTTTGACACCAGTTGTTTGTTGGTGTTTTAGGGATATTTGTTCTTGTTGCTCTTTATGTCTGTTTGTTGTTGTTGTTTTTTTAATTAGATTGTTAACAGCATTAAATTAGTATCTGATTTTTCACCATTACACAATTACACATTACACAAAATTTTGTTTGGTTGGAAAAAGCGTGATGACCACTAATGGGATATATGGCAAGACTCTCTCTCTCCTCTCTCTCTCTCTCTCTCTCTCTCTCTCTCTGGTGCCTGATGTTTCCAGTGGAAGTGACATTGGGTCAGTGTAAGCTTACGGTCAACATCAAGTTGTTTTGTTAGCTGTTCTCAGATGTAAATACTCTTGTTTGTTAATTATAAATATATGCAAATGCTCAGCCACTATTCTCTAATTGTTTTTATTTATAATGAATTGGTTTGTTTTGAGTTGAGATGTGGATGGTGGATGTGTTGGTGTGGATAGCATAATAATCCCTCTCTCTCTCTCTCTCTCTCTCTCTCCAGAGTAATCATTTCAGTTGAGATGTGTTTGTGTGTGTGTGTGTGTGTGTGTGTGTGTGTGTGTGTGTGTGTGTGTGTGTGTGTGTGTGTGTGTGTGTGAGGGAGAGAATTTTCTGTTCAGAAAATATTTGGGCTGCACATGGCACATGAATTATGAGGGGTGTCCCAGAAGTGCTGTCACAAATGCTGCTAGCCGTTTAAATGACCACGAAAACGATTAACATGTATACCAAGCTTAGCCGTTTGCCCTACATCCTTGCATAATAATTTTAGGTCAAACTGTGATGTCATTCAACTTTATGACGTCATTTTGCACCCAGTGCATTTTGCACTTTGCCTAAAGAACGTAGATCGAAAAGAACACAACTTCAAATTAGTTCATTTGTACATTTTCATTCGATTCATGCAATGAAATCAGAGTCAAATCTAATTTGGCCAAAGTATACGGCGAGTCTTCCATTTTATTTTGTATGATGTGCACATCTACAGATCATTTTAGTTTTGTTGAGGGAGGCACAACTGATGGCCAGACGGAGCCAAATGGCTGTGCGACGTAGTGACCGGAAACGTAACTTGGTTATACTGTAATGGCATCAGCATCAAGTAATCCAATCAAATGTGGCTGGACGACAATATATGCAAACCATTGTTGACTGTCCGAATTTCAGAACAGACCGGTGCCTTTTCCTCTAAATATTTTCATAAAGGTAGTCCTGTTGATGTTTTGCCTGAGAAAAAACTACACTGACTGCCATATACTCATGTACAACCCTACTCCCCAGTAATCTTCTACTTCGTGCATGGCAAGTGTCGGACGACAAAAAAGAGCAAATATCTCTTGCTGCCTGAAAATGCCGGTCAGTTTACGTTGATGGTCACAGAATCGTAACTACAGGGGCATGACTTCTAACTTTTGGAGCATACACCCTTCAATCTGCCCTCTACCTAATACGACTATTTGCATTGGCTACTCTACAACGATAGAGGACGGAATACGTACAAGTGCTTGTAAAATCCGCCATTTCAGAGTTCAACACTGTACTTGATTCCAGGTATCATTATTTTCTTCTCGTTTGGAGTGGGCGGTTTATATATATTGTTTTATATATATATATATATATATATATATATATATATATATATATATATATAAAAGGAACAAAGGCGTCGCTAAAGCCGAAAACATGCGCTCAATCAGGTCAATTTGAAAGTAGGGGAAGTAAGTAAAGCTGAGAGCGCTCCCTAGATCTAGGAGATGTGTGCTTTGTATGCCAGTGGACAAGTCCGCCTTGCCCTATATTGGCTACAAGCCACAGTGGAGGGGGGGGGGGGGGGAATCTACCATCCTACCGCTGAAACGTCTAACAGATCTAAGGGTATCTCACCATTCATAGGCCCCCATTCCCCTCCCACCGGGAGGAAAATGGTCGGTACAACCAAGGCCATATGAATTGGTGATTTTAGCCGCTCACGACCATGGTTTCGGGTCAATGGGACCCTCATCAGGTGAGCATGCGGCGATAGTTGGACGCTGCAGCCAGGTAGATATATATATATATATATATATATATATATATATATATATATATATATATATATATATATATATATTGTTTAGGGTGCGTTGCGCAGTATAAGCACACATTTCTTTGGATAGATTGAAAGGAAAACACAAATGTTGGGGAGTGTGTTGTGGTACCTCCCCCTCCCATACCCTCCCCGTAACAGAAAACACACACACACACACACACACACACACACACACACACACCACACACACACACACACAGTTCGAAATATGAAGGTGTTGGGGCAAAACTTTGAATACGTAGAGTTTATGAAGACGAAAACTGTGTGAAAGGATGCGGTAATTGCGCTGTGACGACAATGTCTGCAAGATTTGTCTTTCTTGGCAGCAGCATTGCGTGTCGCTTCACATTTGTTGTTGGTGGTGGGATTTTTGCTTTTGTTTTTTGGTTGTTGATTTTTTTGGGTTTTGTTGCTGTTGTTTTGTAATGGTTTAGATAAACTTTGGCATGCCCGCAGAGACGCACTTAACCCAATCCCCAATGTGCTCCAGCCTCAGATTTGTGCACATTGCGTACAGAACATTCAAACACTCTTACAAACATATAGACATGCACCTGAAAATGACCGATATCCTTTATTTGGAAAAAGAGAGATGGTTGTCACATTCACAGTATCATTGCCAGTTCTCCCAGCGAGCCAGATCCCACCTCTCCAGTATTGGGAAGCAGCCGAAAATTCACGTGCTCTCTGGCGCACATCACGGTTTAGGGACAGCCCATAGATTACTGCACGGTTGAGACAGATTTCTCGGCTTCGTCCTTGACCTGTCTCTGTTAAGCGTTACCCAGTTGTCAGAATGCCAATAAGATTTAGTGGGGCAAATTATAGTTCCCAATTTAGAGCATCCCTTAACTGGAACTTCAATATTTCACCTTAACTAAAAGTCTTACTGCAGAGAAACCACATTTCTTCAGACTTAAACAAATATGTGAAGGCAAAGTTATTGCAAAAGAAAATGTGCAAGTCAACATTACTTTAAGAGCATTATGAACCTTGTGACTGCCATATAAGCAGGAATAAATATGTACATCCACTGTACAAATGAATTTACAACTTTATTTACATTGAAACTCACTGTCGCACACGTTGCGAACACACACACACACACACACACACACACACACACACACACACACACACACACACACAGAGGGTAGTATCAAGGAAAAATTGCCTAAACAATTGTGGACACTGACACACACCGTCTTTGAGCCTTCTTGCTGGCCGAGTCGGTGCGCCAGGTTGTACAGTTCTGTGAACCACACCTTCTGCTGAATCCAGAGGTTCCCAGAAAATGCCATTTGAGCCATAGACAACATCATTTGGAATTGCAACAAAAGGACGTCGATTACTTTAATTCTGACTCATGCAAAACTCGATACCCTGTGCTGCAGCACCAGGCCAACGGTAAAAGTCGCCATCGATGGCCGTCCGACCATCTCAAACACTTTCCCACCTCCCATCACCCTTAGGTCTTACTGAGGGACGGACCTCCACTACAGAGGTGGGTATCACCTAGAAACAGGCAAATCTTAACAAAATTCCGTTCAAGCAAGCGCGTGATGTCCTCCGCGGTTGTTCATCTGAGTGCGTGGCTTCTACGTCTCACCAGAGACATAGATCATGTATGTCTCTGGTCTCACCTTCACTTTTGTAGTCAACTACCTATTTTCGCTAACAGTGCTTCTCAACAACAATAACAACAACAACGATAAAAAGCAACTGAAGTGGTTTGACAGTGAAGGCGATCATGAAAACGCGTGAATCCCCACTAGGCTGAAGCCAATAACGCCAGGAAGGTACTATGAGAACGAACGTCGCCAAACACGATCTGAGTTACCCTGACCTCTCGCCTGTAAGTCAGTAACAGGTATATAATATCTGGACACTGACGTCCTCATCATTTTGCAGTGTCAGCAGCGCAGTCTGTCAGGGCCCACGGCCTTGACTCATCGTGACGTCATACAATGTTGCGTAATCATATCATAGTCCACATCTCCGATCAGGTCGAAGTATCAGTGACGTCACGTCAAAGTCAGTGGCCCACGCCATGTTCAATATACAAGTACGTCACTTGGCAGTTAGCACAATCATGCTGTAATCCGGCGGCAGGGCTTTACGCTATACCACGTGACGGGGAAGTGTACCGGTGAGTGGCTGCAGTTGTTCTGTACATTCTGACTGGAGAAACTTGACTACGTCATGGCGTCCCGTGTTGCGAAGCGCTCTCAGGAAAGCAGCCACAGTGGCGCCTTCTAGGCGGCCCCAGTCGTGCAGAACGTGGCGGAAAGGGGCGCTAGGATCCCTGGTGCCACCACGTGACTCGAAGCTGGCGATTTTTCCGCTGTTATAACCTGCAACAGTACAACAATGTTTCATCAGCATACTAGAACCGAGATGTGGGGCGGTCGGTGGTCTAGTGGTTAATGCGAGAGGTCAGGTTCGAGTCCCATTCGGGGCGAAGAATTAGTCTTTCTCGTACGTAGCACCGTTCATTCGGGCCGGCCGTCAGGGGTTCTCTCCGGGTACTCCGGCCTCCTCCCCCTCTGCTTTGGAAATGTTCAGCCCACAAAATTCAAAAATGAATGCAATTCTAAAATTCCGAAACTTAAATTACTGAGCTGGCCCTTCGCACCCCGTGACTGTAATGTGTTCAAGTCCAGTGTGCGAGAGAATGCGTGTGATTCACGTCAGCGTGCGTGTTGGGTTTAGCTCGCGGTGCTTTGAGCCAATTTTATGGGATAAAGCGCCTATATTAATGCGATTATTATTATTATTATTATCTATGCGCAAATGTTAACAATAGTTTGTCACAGTTTCAGCCCATGATTTCAGTTGCTCCAGATTTCTACTTAACCACTCGAGAAAAAAATCCTTGCCATTTTACAGCTGGCGAGAACCAATTTTAGTCTAAGAGATCAAGGCGCCCGGCACGACCGTGGTAAAACGAACGCTTGACACAGAGTGATGGTTATGCTTAAAGTTTGTACACGAAGAGGAAGTCATACGTCTCGCCGGACTCGCTCGAATTAGTCTGGGTGACGTCTCTCACTTAATTAAAAAAACTAGAGGAGCAAAGCCTCCTTGGCTCACTTGTGAGATGGGTCAAGGTCATTTCAAAAGAGTATGTTTGTAAAGCTCTTATCACTAGCTATCCTGGAGTAAGGTGTCTCTTGTGTTCATAGTTCCTAAGAAAACGGCAAATTGCAATATAACAGTTTTTCCAGGGAAGCTTCTATGACCTTGACCTTGGGTCAAGGTCATTCAAATGACATCTGCAAGTGAAGAGCTTATCAGTGACTATCATTATGCCAAGTTTGATAGCTCTAGTTTTTGTAGCTTCTGTACAAATGGTAATGTAAAATTTCACAACAGACAGTATTAATGACCTTGACTCAAGGTCAAGGTAGTCAAGGTCATGGTCATTCAAATGGGTATGTCTGCATAGGTCTCGTTGCTTTCTATGATTGTGCCTTGTTTGGTGCCTCTGCAGTTTGTTGTTTCCAAGAAAATGCTAACGTAAAGTCTCCGCAAAACATGTTGAATGGCCTTGACCTTGACTCAAGGAAATTGAATACAAGTATGCCGGTACAGGTTTTGTCAATGTCTATCATCATGCAAAGTTTGATACCTCTGGTAGCCCTACATTATGAGAAAATGGCAATTTTAGATTTCCAATGAGACAGCTTTGATGACCTTGGCCTTTAGTCAAGGTCTTTCGAAAGGGTATTTCTTGAAAGGTCTTACTGCTGTTTATCAGGAAGCCAGGTTTGGTGCTTCTGCTGTTTATTGTTTCTGAGAGAATGCCAATGTTAAGGTTTTGGAAGGTTTTCCGCAAAACTGCTTGTATGGCCTTGACCTTGACTCATAGTCACTGTATAAAGGTATGTCAGTAAATGTGTTGTCAATGTTTATCATCATGCAAAGTTTGATGTCTCTGGCTTTTCTAGATTCTGAGAAAATGCCAATGTAAAATTACCAAACAGACAGCTTTAGTGACATTGACCTTGGGTCAAGGTCAACCATTATGGTATGTTTTGAAAGGTCTTACGGCTGTCTATCAGCATGCCAGGTTTGGTGCTTCTGCTGTTTATTGTTTCTGAGAGAATGCCAATGTTAAGGTTTTGGGAGGTTTTCCACGAAACAGCTTGCATGGCCTTGACCTTGGGTCAAGGTCAATCAGTATAGTAGGTTTTGAAAGGTCTTATGGCTGTCTATCAGCAGGCCAATTTTGGTGTCTCTACTGTTTGTAGATTCTGAGAAAAGGCCAATGTTAAGGTTTACTGCGGACACACAGCCCACAGACAGACAGACAGACAGACAGACAGACAGACACACACACACACACACACACACACACACACACACACACACACACACACACACACAGACGACGGAGGGTTATAACATAGACTCACTTTGTTACACAAGTGAGCCAAAAAAAAGGACGTCGTTGGTTTACATGAGTGCAAAGTGTATTTTCTATCCTTGATGTCTGAGCCTCTCCCAGATTAAGTATCGCCAATTTCGTCATTAATTAAATTTCGATCGAAGGTTCATCATGGGAGTGTCGTGAGCCGGCGTTGGATGACAGAAATGTATCATAATACTGTATCAATGGCATGTGGTTAATGTTGTTTAAGTACTGGCGACTGGAAAATTGCTTTTACTCTAATGTACATCACGGCTACACGAGCTTCGCCCCAGGAAAAGAACATAACCACAGACGTAACAGCCGCCATCAAACTCGCTTTGGGCTGCCTCCTTCAGCAGTAAAGTGTACTGTAAAATTTGGAAAATTCCCGACAGCCGATTGGCTAATGGCTCACCTGTAAATAGGGAAATAGTGCTCGTAACCTCTAACATAATATGCTGAAAGGGTCTAGGTGTCTATCCAATACATTTCGCTTAGGTACTTCTACCGTTTGACTCAGACGGCGTACGCCATCACTGTCTGGTTTGAGCCAGCATATGGTAAAAGGGCCTAGGTGTCTATCCAATCCACGACGCTTAGAGCCTTGTACCAAATGACACAAACAGCGTACGATACCACCACAGTTATCGTCCGATCTGAGCCAGATGCATGAAACAAAATGTACACTAGTCTGACACTTAACTCTTGTCTCAAACTGATCACGCCGGCACTATCATCAGCCTGCATCAACGTTTTGGCTTGCAATGAATGAATCGACGGAGGCCGGTCAAGCCAGACGACCTCGCCCTTTCTGCGAACAGCCTTCGCCTTTTGGGGGTGTGTCTGTGACTGCGTTCAGACTGGTTGAAAGAGAGCTGTCACTAGAAATAGTCTAGGCCTACATCTAGACAGTAATCAGTCTAGACTCATGGCTGCTGAACAAGATCGCTGAGCAATTTTTAACTTAGATAAAAAAAAATCCATTCATTTGCAATACAAACGGTATCGTATCGACTTGCGTCTCGTTCAAATAACAATTTTCTCGATTTTTCCATAAATCTTGATATTGTGCACTTTCTGTACGATAACCGATAGTAATATCGTCTTCTCGGGGGAACTGTAGTAAGAGTCACACTGATAACACTCGAACTGTTTTGAAACCGTATGTCGGTAAAAGCACGTGTGACGGCAGTGGCATACCTAGTTCCCTGGCCAGTCCCTTCCAGTCGGCCGGTCCGCGGCTCCCCGCCATCAGCACCTTCTCCAGCTCCTTCTTCTTGCTGGCCGGCAAGTCCCGTAACCGTGTGCTGCCCGTGATCACTGCTGTAACATACACAACAGTAAAGTGAAAGAACAAGATATCGGTATGAATGGCCCTCTAAACAAACAAAGCAAAACAAAACAAACAAGAACTCCAGGAAATTAATCACTAATGAGACACCACATCGGATTTCGACTGTACGATCACGAACAAAACGGAAAGTTACAACGTTCATAATAATGTGTTGATATGTAATCTCTGTGGAACCCAGCAAAGGCAGGTGACGTTATCTAAGAAGCGATTTGTAGATGTTTACAATAAGCGGAATCTAACACACTGCCGTATCTCACCACAGTGGTACTTGTGGTGGTGGTGGTGATGGTCGGCATCCAGGAAGATACCACTGTCAGCCCCAGACGCCTTGGAGTATTCCACATCCTCGTGCGGCTCACGCGACAACCGCTTGTCGCGCATGCGCCGATAGTGCACAAAGGCAACGTAGGCCAGAAGACCGACAACCACCGCTCCCAGCGCGGCACAGTACAGGGGGATGACGTCAATGTCACCGTCGTCGTCGTGGTGGGCAGGTGGAGCATTCTGCTGGCCGTTGTCGCCATTGTTAATGTGGTAGCCTTCCCTGGAGCCGTAGTCTTGTGCTGAAAAATCGTTGCTGTTACCGTTGTCGTCCGGAGGAGGAATTTTCAGGTCTGCAAACATTAAATCGGAAACGTTTACCTCACTGGCCGGCATAACGTCCGTCAAGCTGCTTAATACAACAGGTAAACGAGAGCAAAAGAACTGTCCCCAAATGTTTTCTGTGTTGTAGTAATGGTCGTCTCTAAAATCCGCATCATGTTTTCAAACATGACAGTAGCCGAAGTCAGCTGCTGCAGACACACTGTCACGCACGCCTGGGCGGACACTGCTGCTGCTACTCTCTCTCTCTCTCTCTCTCTCTCTCTCTGTGTGTGTGTGTGTGTGTGTGTGTGTGTGGTGTGTCTGTATTTACCGGAGACCGGGGACACACACGGCAAATTTTCCCACAAATCGGGGACACTCCGGAACCGGGGACGTCCCCGGTGTGTCAAAGTTCTATTTTTTAATTTTATCGTATTTCTTGACTAAAAATGATGTTACTAGTGAAATATGAGCAAAATCGGACAATGTCCCCGGTTTGATGGTAGAAATGCCACGGAGCGTGTGTATCCATACACAATTTTACCGGAGTATACACAGGCTGTGTATATGTCCCCGATATGTAGGTATGGAACTATTGACAATATCTGAACAACGGAATCATATTCTCGTACCTGAGTTACCTCAGCTCCATCTCCTGGTGTTATTTTGTCTTTGTGATTGTTTTCACGTGACAATAGACTGTGTTTCGCACGATATAAGCATGTAACTGCAAACCAGCGATACACACAGGAAACCGTGGGACACACCTGGAACCGGGGACACACGGAAACCGGGGACACAACCGGGGACACACCCGGAAACCGGGGACATACCCGGAAACCGGGGACACACCTGGAGACCGGGGACACACCTGGAAACCGGGACAGACAGAGAACGCTGGTTATCGGGAACTCAAAAAATACTCTGGAAACGGTGTCACGTTGGAAACCTGGGATGCACTTAAAGCCCTGAATATCGTGGACAATTTAACATTACTTTGTTTTTGCTTGTAGAGATAACTGTGTAAATTCACACTTTTTTCTTTTCTTTCTTATTTTTTTCTTTGGTGGTGGTGGTGGGGGGGGGGGGGTGTCGTGGGGATATACGGCAACATTGGAATTACATGCAAAAAAAAAAAGTCTGTAGATGCTGTCTGCTATTCCTATACAAATATATAAATTCATCTCTCTTTGCTGAAATAATACACAGAATACAAGAGACATGTATACCTTAAATAAACGAAATCAAGGATGCTTTGACGACAAGAGACAGTGATAAATGTCCCCCCCCCCCCCCACCCCCACAAACGCGCGCACATATTTTGGAATAAATTCATTGATTTCTCCTTACACACAGCCCCTCCACCACCAACCCCTGTCTTTCTCTGTTTCTCATCAGAATTCTCTATCTCCTCACACTACCCCCTTCACCACCCCCCACCCACCCCCCGCGCCTTTTCAAAATATAATCCCTCTCTCTTTCTCTCTCACCAGAACATCCTCTCTCTCTCTCTCCACCCCTCCCCCTTTCATCCCCCATCCACCTCAAATCTCTGTCACTCATCAACAAACGCCTTCTCTCTCTCTTTCTGAACAGATCCCCCCCCCCACCCCCTTCCCCTCCCATCTTTGATTTCACCAGTCGTGGAGTAGGAAGTGAAGGTCCTCAACTTGACAGGTGTTCAGCAGCACCAGCAGGGTGCTGCGAACAAAGCCCGCTAGGATGAAGACCAGGTGGGGGGAATCCAGTGAAGTCGGCCTTCAGAAGCGACCCTCAGATGTCACACTGGACCAAGGGTCAGCATACACCTGCTTACTGATCCCCCCCCCCCCCCATCTCCCGGGATTTTTAAGAGAGCAAAAGACAGGTGAATGGACATGGAGGCAGAAATAAGAGTAAAGAAAGCAAAAGGGGTGGGCAAGCTCAGCGAAATCAGCCCCGCCGCGTGAAGGCAAGCCTATGGGGCCACCAGTCGTGGAAGAGGACGCTGAACTCCCAAACACCTACCTACCAGTACCTCTCTATCTCTGTGCAAAATACCCTTCCCCTCTATTTCTCTTTTGTTGGAACATGCTGAACACACCATCTCTGCCTCCACCCACTCCCTGTCCACCCCCCCCCCCCTTCTCGTTCTTGCTCACACACATCCCAACTCTACTACCCCTCCCCCTTTCTTTCCAACCAAATGAAGCTGATTCTGGCACAAACATTCACTCCATGTTTATATCCGGCGTAATGACCCTGATTCCGACATAGAGATTTATTCCATGTCTGTTTCCGGTGAAATGAAGCTAATTCCGGCACAGATATTCACTCCGTGTTGGTATCGTATTTCTCTGTTGTAAAAGCATCAGTCTCTCTTTGAAATTTCTAAAACTACGGGTACTTCGTGTGCAGTAAAGCGTCTGCAGTAAAGCGTATGTGGCACATACTGGCAGATACCTTCTCACTCGGCCACGAGAAAGTCTTACGGTACTGTCACCAGAGCAATTACGAATGGCACTTACCTGTGAAATCTATCAGTAATAAAGTGACATTTTTCCCGTTTAGATACATGAGCAGATCCGGATGCAGACACGTATTATGCGTATTACAGTGTCCGATGACATGAAGCTGATTATGATGCTGACTAATGAAGCTGATTTCCATATAGTTCACTCCGTATTTGATGAAATAAGCTGATTCTGGTGATATTCCCACCATGTTTTTCTACTGCTGAATGAAGCCGATTCCACGCAAACATTTTATTGCGTGTAAATATCTAACTAAATGAAACTGATTCTGGTGATATTCCCACCATGTTTTTCTACTGCTGAATGAAGCCGATTCCACGCAAACATTTTATTGCGTGTAAATATCTAACTAAATGAAACTGATTCTGGTGCAGACACTCCTTGTTGGTATCCGTCTAAATGAAACCGATTCCACTGCAGACATGCCCTAGTCCGGTCTGTAAGGGAAAAACTCGTAACATGCCGCACAAAAGCACCGATTTTTTTCTGGTGAATATTTGGCACATTTAAACGAAATTTATCTGTGGCCCCTGCAGATTTAAGCTCCAGGTCGATGTCACGTTACATTTCCTCCATTTTTACAATGCGTCACCGACATGAACACTACACTACCTACAAAAAAAAACAAAAAAACTCTTTACAAGAAACTCTCTTTCTCAGGCTCAGGAAAATATCGGCCATCAAGATTAACAAGCCTCCCTATGATTAGCAATACTGACGTGGCTTACAGTCTTGCACAGTTTGTGTACAGAGCCTTAAAGATCTTAGCTCCCAACAAAAAGCTTTCAGAAGTGCGAACACATTTTACAATCACAGTCAACAAGCAAGCACAGTCAACTCTGTCACAGTTGCAGAGTTTTCAGTGTCCCTGAAACCCCAATAAAAGCCACGGGCAGCCTGATTTCACAGCTCAGTTTACGTTTTGACACTGAGCGAGAAAGATCGTGCAGCACTAAACATCCGCTAGACACTCTAGCACTGTGTCTCGCTCACTAACCAAGAGCCAAATAATGTCACAGCAAACTCGTGCTTTGGTTTTATAAGCATCCCCGAAGCGCTGAAAACTCTGCAACTGTTACAGAGTTGCTTGGATTATGCACAGTCGAAGGATTCGCTTTTTTTTTAAAAAACGCAATGTTTACAGCTTTTTGCTCAGATTGTAGAACTTTAAAGCAATGAGCATGTGCATTCAACAAAAAAAAAAAATATAATCTTTATTTGGTTTCTCTCTCTCTGATAAGGAAAATAAACACAATGAAACGCGCACCCCCAGTGTCATTTTTAGGTTACCTCGTCTTTGATTCCACCCGTAGTTGGTGGAAATGGACGTTAAACCCTCAAACACCACCCCACACTGAAACACTGTGCGCTTGAAACGTCAGAAGCAATACAACCCCCGAATTTAGTCAGTACACAATTACTGCCCGATTCCACAGGTAATTATCAACTTGTACTGAACAGCGCCACGGCAGAAGTTGGCCAACTCACCTACCCTTCCTGTGTCTGTTTTTCAGTGGCCACAATGAAGAAAGTCATTTTAAAAAGAGGTTTCTGTCAGAAATGTCCGTTGACCGGCGTTACACCAAAAAAAAAAGGGGAACACAAAAATACGATGTATGGATACTGCTGTAAAATATCTAGTCAATGTTAAATGCAGAATGAGGGACATTTGCAAATAGTGCTATTGTTTGCAACTGCAACTTCAAGGGAAGGGTTCACTAAACAGTGCACGTGAAGCATTGGAGTAACCAAGACGACATCCCCGCGTTAAATCAGTTTGGCATCACCTAAAGATTTCACAGGTAAGTGCCAACTGGCAACTTGTGTACTGAGCCACGCGCGCAGGAGAGCGAGTTGTGATGTGACGCTACAAGGTCCATTGGTGCTGCTTGATCAAGACTCAACAATTCAACCTTGCTTTGTGCAGCCGTCAGAGTGGACCTTTAGTCTCTTGCTCCAGTGACAGTACCGCGAGACTCTCACTGCTGAGTGAAAAGGCATCTGCCATGAACACTACCATTACGCTGCCTAAAACAGAAACAAAACACCTCTCTCTGCAAGAAACCCTCTTTCTTCAGCCTCAGGGAAATCTCACCTGTCAAAATTATCAAGCCTCCTCATGACTAGTAATACTGACGTGCTGTACAGTCTTGCAAAGTTTGTGTACGGAGCCTTAAAGCGACAGGCATGTCCATTCAACTAAGAAAACGTTTGTCTCCACTTTACCTTCATCTGGTTTGTACATGTACCTCTCTCTCTCTCTCTCTTGGGGAGCAGGGGTGGTCAAATGATAGTGTTGGACTTTCAATGTTCGGGTCGTGAGTTCGAATCCCGGCTGGGGCCAAATATTTGTGCTGGCCATTTTCTCGTTGCCCCGTGTTTGATATCACCCCTACGTGGTGGAAAAAGACGTAAAACTCCTAAACACCAATCCATCCTCTCTCTCTCTCTCCCGGCTGGGGCCAAATATTTGTGCTGGCTTTTTCTTTGATATCACTCTATGTGGTGAAAAAGGACATTAAACCCCAAACACCCCCCCCCCCCGCCCTCTCTCTCTCTCTCTCTGTGTGATAAGAAAAACGCACAATAAAAAAAACACGCATTCCCTGTCATATTTAGGTTGCCTCGTCTTTGATTCCACCCGTAGGTGCGCTAAAAGGACGTAAAACTCTGATACATCCACCCACCTGCCCTCTCTCTCTCTCCCTCTCTGTGATTAGAAAAATACACAAGCAAAATAAAACATGCATCCCCTGTGTCATTTTTAGGTTGCCTCGTCTTTGGTTTCACCCGTACGTGGTGGAAAAGGACGTTAAGCCCCCCCCCCCCCCCCACACACACACACTCACTCACACTTAACCACTGTGCCTGCGCCCCTCCTCTACCCATTTCTGTCTTTCAGTGATCACAATGAAGAAAGTCAGTTTTAAAAGAGATTTGTCAGAAATGTGCATGGATCGGCGTTACATGGGAAAAGGGGAACACAAAAATGCGCGGTATGGATATTCCTGTGGAGTAGTCAATATCAAACACAGAATGAGGGACAGCTGCAAACAGTGCTATTGTTTACAACTGCAGCTGCAAGGGAAAGGTTCACTAAAAGGTGCACGTGAAGCACTGGAATAACCAAAACGACATCCCCGTGGTATGGTAAAGTAGCTTGGCATCACCTAGAGATTTCACAGGTAAGTGCAAATTTGCAACTTGTGTACTGAACCACGAGCGCAAGAGAGTGAGGTGTGAGGTGAGGGGACACGGTCGATTGGTGCTGCTTGATCTGCAATCAACAATTCAACTTCGCTATGTGCAGCTGTCATAGTGGACCTTTAGTCTATTGCTCTGGTTCACCAAATTTGAAAATTCAACTCAGCTTTGAGAGAGAGACGGGTAGGGTGTTTGGGAGTTTAATGTCATTTTCCATGGTTGATATCAAAGACGAGAGAGGGAGAGGGTGTCTATGACGATATTATGAGGAGACACATTGTATCACACGGCGTTGATGAAGGTTGGGGCGGGGAGAGAAGACAGAGAGATAGACGGGGACAGAGCCCCCCCCCCCCCCCCCCGCAAACACATGTGATCACAAAAAAACTCAGTTGAAAGACGGCGAGAGTGAACAAGAAACATTCTATCGGAAATAAATTGTGCACTAATCAGTGCCACATGGAAACAACACGAAAATACGCTTTATGGCATCCGTACGTGGTGGAAAAAGACGCTAAAGCCTCATACACCCACCCACTCACCCACCCAGCGCTGACTGTGTACGTGCAACGTCAGAACCAACTGGACACCCCCGAGTTCCGATAGCACGCAATCACTGCCAGATTCCACAGGTAAGCGTCAACTGCCAACTTATACCGGACCAGGCGCATGATGGCAGGAATTGTGGTGTGAGGCAAAACAGTACACTGGTGCTGACTAGTCAATTAGGCCTGGCTTTGACCTAAACACGCGCACTTCCCACCAGCCGGAGCTTCGTCCCTAATTTTTGAGGCGTGTACTTTTATGTATCCTGCGCGGCGACTTTGTGTTCATATTAGTCCGTGCGGCCACCTTCTTGTAGTTGGCAATGGGAAGATAATAGCATGTCCCCTTCCCCCTGCCCCAACCCCCGATTAAAACGACATATCAAATCAAACCCTTCCAAGTAGTTTTGGGCTTGTACATCAATGGCGTTACACATACAACAAAAAACAAATCATATTTTGATTAAGCCTGCATTTTAATGTTGCCGCTTAGTGGGAGTATTGCACTTTGATTATACTCGTGTTTCCTGCAACAAGAACCGCCTAGGGGTTGCTAGGGGTTAATATTGCCTGATTTTCGCACAGAGAGTCTAAGGAGAGTGTGTGTATTTGGGAGTTAACGTCCTTTTCCACAACGTATCGATAATATCAAAGACGAGAGAGAGAGATGGAGAGCATTTCTGCTACATTATGAGAAGTCACCTTTGATCACCCGACATGAATGACTGGGCGTGTGTGTGTGTGGGGGGGGGGGAAGGGGTATTTGGGAGTTAACGTCCTTTTCCATTACGTATGGATAATACCAAAGACGAGCAAAGAGAGAGGGCGGGCGGGCGGGCCGGCCGGCGGACGGACAGACAGACAATGGGAAGATGATAGCATGTCTCCCTGCCCCAACCCCCCCCCCCCCCCCGATTTAAACTACATATTATCTTGTAGAGCAAAACAGGCTCAAAAACAGTATGTTTCCTTGCCCCCCCCCCCCCCCCCCGCCATTTTTTTTTCTTCCATTTTCCGGCGCAAGTTTGGCAAGATGACATAGCATGAGGGGAAATAATATTCATCACATGTACAGACAGTTCGCTAAACGGCTCCCCACCAGCCCGAGCTTCGTCCCTAGCTTTTGAGGTGTGTATTTTTATGTATCCTGCGCGGCGACTTTGTGTTCAGATTAGTCCGTGCGGCCACCTTGGGAAGATAATAGCATACCCCCCTGCCCCAACCCCCCGATTTAAACGACATATCAATTCAAAACCTACCAAGTAATTTTGGGGTTGTACACCAGTGGCGTTACACATACAACAACAACAAACAAACAAAAAATCGTATTTTGATTGTGCCTGCATGGATTTTAATGTGATTATACTCGTGTTTGCTGCAGCAAGAACCTCCTAGGGGTTGCTTGGGGTTAATATTGCCTGATTTTCGCGTAGAGAGTCTAAAGAGAGAGAGTGTGTGTATTTGGGAGTTTGCGTCCTTTTCCACCACGTATCGATAATACCAAAGACACGAGAGAGAGAGAGAGAGCGTTTAGGGGTAACGTCCGTTTTCACCACGTATCGATGATCTCAAAGGAGAGCGCGCGCGAGAGAGAGAGAGAGAGTGCGTTTAGGGGTAACGTCCTTTCCACCACGTATCGATGATCTCAAAGGAGAGAGCGCGCGCGCGAGAGAGAGAGAGAGAGACAGAGAGACAGACAGACAATGGGAAGATGATAGCATGTCCCCCTGCCCCAACCCCCCGATTTAAACTACATTTCAACTCAAACCCTACCAAGTAATTTTTGGGTTGTACACCAATGACGTTACACATACAACAACAAAAAAATGTACATGTATTTTGATTAAGCCTGTATGGATTTTAATGTTGCTTAGTGGGAGTGTTGCACTTTGGTTATACTTGTGTTTGCTGCAGCAAGAACCGCCTAGGGGTTGCTAGGGGTTAATATTGTCGGATTTTCGCATACAAAGTCTAAAGAGAGAGAGTGTGTATTTGGGAGTTAACGTCCTTTTCCACCACCTATCGATAATATCAAAGACGAGAGAGAGAGAGAGAGCGTTTCTGCGTCACATTTGATCACCCGGCTCAAATGACTGGGTGTGTGTGTGTGGGGGGGGGGGGTATTTGGGAGTTAACGTCCTTTTCCACCACGTATGGATGATATCAAACACGAGCAAAGAGAGAGATAGAGGGAGGGAGAAAGGGACGGACAGACGGACAATGGGAAGATAATAGCATGTCCCCCTCCCCCTGTCCCAACCCCCCGATTTAAACGACATATCAACTCAAACCCTACCAAGTAATTTGGGGTTGTGCTTCAATGGCGTTACACATTTAAAAAAATCATTTTTGATTTAAGGACTCACATTTGATCACCCGGCCGGCATGAATAACTGGGTGTGTGTGGGTGGGGGGTGGTGGTGGTGGGGGGGGGGTACTTGGGAGTAAACGGTTCTACCATGTATGAATGATACCGAAGACGAGCAAGGGGGGGGGGGAGTGTGTGTGTGTGTGTGTTTAGGGGTTAACGTCCTTTTCCACCACGTATCGATGATATCAAAGGAGAGACAGACAGACAGACAATGGGAAGATGATAGCATGTCCCCCTTCCCCAACCCCCCGATTTAAACTACATATCAACTCAAACTCTATCAAATAATTTTGGGTTTGCACCAATGGCGTTCACATTAAAAAATAATCATATTTGATTTAAGTCTGCATGGATTTTAATGTTGCTTAGTGGGGGTGTTGTACTTTGATTATACTCGTGATTGATGCATTAAGAACCGCCTAGGGTTTGCTAGGGGTTAATCTCCTCTGATTTAATGGCGGATTTGTCTTCTAACCCAACAGTTCGTTTTAATTTTTTCAAGGATTGTACAACTTGTAAATCGACTGAATATTATTATTCTTTTATTTTTTTTCTGTTTTTCCATTCGATGCTTACTCTGTCCGAACTCCCCCCCCCCCCCCCATGTAGTATACCTTTGTATACGTTTCATTCTATTCAGTAACTGAGTTTCTTGACCAACGAGCGTTTGTGTCTTCACTTTTACTTCCAGTATCAACATACCATTGCTAATTGCCAGAATAATGTTTTAATCACTACTTCCATCAGTAGCTTTTCCGTGTGTCATTGATAATTGTTTGTTAAATGATGAAATCTATGCAAATTAGTGTGTTTGTTTGTCGGGGGATGGCAGGAGGGAATCTGTAGTGTTGTAGACAGGAAATCTTTAAAGGACAAAAAATAAACGCTCCCCAATAACCCTCCCTTAAATAAGGAAAAAAAGCATTCACACACACACAACAAAACAAACAAACAAAAACCCAAAACACACAACAAACAACAACAACAACAAAAAAAACCCGCTCTTCTCAAGAAATTCCCTTTCTCAACCACTGGTAAATTTCCCCTGTCTCGTTCTTTCTTGTCAGCAGACTGCCACCTCTCCGTCTCGAGAAACTAACCTTTTTTTTTTTTTTTTTTTTTTTAGCTCATCAAAGCAGTCCCTCTCTTTTTTCTCTCTGTGGCCAGAATAAAAATGTCTTTCTGTCTGGTGAAAGTGGTAAAAAGGCAAGACGCTCCTAGGCTAAAACACTTTTTTAAATTACAGCTAACCCTCACAAAAAGCATGCACACAAAACAAACAAACAAATAAACAAACACCCAACACACACACACACAAAACAAGAAACAACAACAACAACAAACGCTCTTCTCAAGAAATTCCCTTTCTCAGCCACAGAAAAATCTCCCCCGTCTTGTTCTTTCTTGTCAGCTGACTTCCCCCTCTCCCTCTAGAAAATCTTTTTTATTATTTTTTTTTTTAGCTCGTCAAAGCAGCCCCTCTCTCTTTCTCTCTGTCTGTGGCCAGAACAAAAGTCTCTTTCTCTCTGGTGAAAGTGGTAAAAAGGCAAGACGCTCCTAGGTTTAAATACTTTTTTTTTTATTACAGCAGTTATGTTTATTCTTTTGCAGCATATCCGAACTTGTGAGAGACAAAAATATTTTCTGCCATTTCATTTGTTCCGTTTGACCTGGTAGAGAAGAACGTTAAACCGAAGCCAATCCCCTCTCTTTTTGTATTCTTCAACAGTTCTCTGAAAGTAACTATGAAATAGAGATACCAGTAGTTGAACAGAAGAGTCAGTAACTGGTACCGCTACCGACTCTTGCTGCATCGTGCACCTAATTAAACCATCGGCATAACTCTCTCTCTCTCTCTCTCTTTCAGGACCCAATTCTCTCAGCATAGACGTACAATCCAAGATACCTATACACGTGCGAATTGACAACCTGCATTGGTCGGCTGGTTTGCTGACTGGTTTGCTGTTGAAGTTTCATTATCACTCGCCGAAAAAATGGAGACGGCTCACTGGGCGATGGCTTAAGTGTTGTGTATTGTGTAGGCCTTGGCTCCGCCCAGCCCCACTTTGTCCAGCCCGATTACGTCATTCGGGGGGGGGGGGCGGTCTACTGGAGAGAGAGAGAGAGGCAGAGACAGAGAGAGAAAGAGGGCTTTCTTTTGATGGAGCGTAGTGGTGGTGTTCATGGTAGATACCTTCTCACTCGGCCATGAGAAAGTCTCACATAGCTATCATCAGGGCAATAAAGTGATGGCCAAAACTGGCCGCTACACAAGCGAGGTTGACTTGTTGAGCGCAGACCAATCAGCACCAATGTGTCGCCTCACATCACAACTCGCGCAGTATCGCTATCCTACGCGAATGGCAATTGACACTTACCTGTGAAATCTATCAGCGATTGTAAACCAATTAAACTGCGGGGGTGAAGGGGTCGGGTGGGGGGGGGGAAGCTCTTTATCCCACTCTCTAGCTTCTGGAAACAGTTCTTGCAAGTCCGGCTAATCATTAGTATACATTGTTCAACAAAGCAAACCCCGTTCTCTATGCCCGTGTCAGTCACGATAGTACACAGAGTTAGATGGAAGGAGGTATACCTCCAGCATCATTACATCACTGTTAGTACAAAAAGCTGCTTTGCAAATTTTCAGTGCCACAACATTGTCATACTCAAATCAATTAATTTCACAAACGCACTAAGTTCCTTCCTAATCAGTATTGTTTTCCGCTTGACTTTCGTTTACTGTTTCCTTGCCGGCTGCGAAGCCGTGAAATCGAGTAGTTTCGGATAGCTCAGCTGATTTGAAATCATTTTACGGCTATCACTAAATATCAACATGTGCCGATTTTTTGCCGATTTGTGGACACAGACCTCGCAAATCTAACAAAAGATTCTCCAAACGGGAAGTCGTCTATTACTGAGATCATTTCTGCAGCGGCATGTGCCTGTGTCAGCAACTCAGCATAGCGATACTGGTTAGAACTCTGGAACAAGCAAATGATGGGAAAACGCATAGAAATGGTCACCAGTGTAATCGTTTCGCAGATGAACATGACTAAATGCTCAGACAACGAAACAAACATTTCACTTACATTCCTTACCAAAGAAGCCAAGGGGGACTGAAGGGCCCATTCCCCCACTGATTTCACATGGAGCGACGTCAGTAGTTTGCACCATACCGTTTTGTAGCTGTGCACCAAAGCTTAAGCTTGGTTTTACATCTCAACTTTACGCAAAAACTCGGCTTTGAGAACTAAGGTTAGTCAACAAGATAGGTTTAATAAACTGAGATGACACCTTTAGAGCAGTTTCGTACGTGCCAAAAGCACAAACAATGCGGCGATACATTTACTGTTCAACAACGAGCTTCGGCCTCAGGTCTGCTTCGTGCAAATGGCGCCTCATAGATTTAATTCTGTAAAGAAAGCTTGCACGGAGAGAAGCTTTTAACTGTTTCCGAAATATTGGTTTTAAACTTAAGTTTTCCGGGATGGAAATGAAAACAAAACTATTATAGGTGGGTTTTCGGTGCCAGTGCCGTAGGTGTAGTTTTTGGGAGGTGACAGAGAAGAAAGTTGTACCCCAAGGCCTTCGCCTTACACCCTCCGAAAAGCGGCCAGTGGTAGACTCCGACAACTTTACTCCGCTCTTCAAAAAACATCGTGTAGTGGCCGGAATAGGTGGGATGGAAAAACATTGGCAAATGTTTCTACTAATAGGGCTAAGTCATAACCCTCAACAAATGTTCTTACGTCATTTTCGTGGTCTCGCAAGGCCCTCGATATTATATGTGAGCACTGTTTAGCATTAACATAAATCGCACCAGAAGTTAAGTCAGTATAACACCACTATCGTTCGCGCTCGTGTCGTTGACACGGGCCAGGCCTGATCGTCTGTGTTTATTTCTACCAGCGCCGCTACCGCCTGCCGCCGACACGCCTGGCCGAACAGCGGGGGTTTTCTTACCCACTGGCCGAGGTGCGACGTCATGTCCCGTTTTAGCGCGGCGCTTCGCGGAGCCATCTTACAAGGGGGGATTGCCTGTGGCGGGTATCACGTCCTTCCTCCAAGCAGCCGGTAACTGTGTCTGGCCCACCCGGGCAGTAAAGTCCTCACGCCCACCTGTGCGCATGCGGTCTCCGCATGAGAGAGAGAGAGAGAGAGGAAGAGGGATATGTGGGTGGGTGTTTGGGGGTGTAACGTCCTTTTCCACCATGTAAGAGAGAGACAGGGAGGGCGTTCGGGAGTTTCAAGTAATTTTCCATGGGTGATACCATAGAAGAGAGAGAGAGAGAGTCTATGACGATATTATGAGGAGACACATTGTATCACACGGCGTTGATGAAGGTGGGGGGCCGGGAGAGAAGAAACAGAGAGGAACAGAGCCCCCCCCCCTCCCCCACCCCAGAACTTGATCACAAAAAGTCAGTTAAAGGACGGCGGGAGTGAACAAGAAATATTCAATCGGAAATAAATTGTGCACCGATCAGTACCACGACGGAACACGAAAATACGCATTGTAGATGTAGACTTTCTAGTCAATGTTTATTGCAGAATTAAGGATGGCTACACGCACTGCTGTTGTATTCATATTGAAGTACATGTACGAGATGGCAATTGACACTTACTTGTGAACTGAAATCTATCGGTGATTGTAAAATAATTAAACTGCGGGGTGAAGGGGTCGGTGTGTGGGGAGGGGGAGGGGGGTCTGTATCCCACTCTCTCTTCCTTCAGGCCGCTTGATACAGTTTTTGAAACTGACTTTCTTCATTGTGATCACTGAATGACAGAAATGGGAAGGGAGGGGGGTAGGCCAACTCCCGCCGTCGCGCTGTTTAGTACAAGTTGATCTTGTTGATCTTAGATTTTCCTGAGGCTGAGAAATAGGTTTCTTGTAAAGAGAGTTGGGTGTGTTTTTTCATGTTGTTGACATTTTTTTTAAGGGAACGTAATGGTAGTGTTCATTTCTAACTCGGCCATATGAGACAGTCTCACGGTGCTGTCACCAGAGGACTGAATAGACTAAAGGTCCGCTCTGACGGCTGCACAAAGCAAAGTTAATCAGTGCAGATCAAGCAGCATCACTGGACCGTATCGTCTCACATCACAACTCGCTCTCCTGCGCACGTGGTTCACTCAGTACACAAGTTGCCTGTTGGCACTTACCTGTGAAATCTCTAGGTGATGCCAAACTACTTTAACACGGGAATGAGTTTTTCTGCCTTGTTATTTGTTCCGTTTCACCTGGTACAGAAGAACGTTAAACCGAATCCAGTCCCCTGTCTTTTTGTATTCTTCACCATTTCCCTGAAGTTACTATGAAATAAGATAGACACCAATAGTTGAACAGAAGACTTAGTAACTGGTACTGCTACCGAATCTTGCTGCACCGTGCGCCTAATTAAATCGACATAACGCTCTCTCTCTCTCTCTCTCTCGGGATCCGATTCTCTCAGCATACACTGAGGTTAGGGTTAGGAGTTAGGGTTAAGGTAGGGTTAGGATTTAATGACGGATTTCTCTTCAAACCAAACGGTTCGTTTCAGTAATTTTTTCAAGGATTGTAAACCTTGTAAATCGACTGAATATAATTTTCTCTCTCTCTCTCTCCATTCGATACTTACTCTTTCCGAACGTTTCAATCTCTCTCTCTCTCTCTCTTTTTTTCCCTTGTAGTACACCTTTGTGTGTGTTTTATTTTATCAGTTCAGTAATTGAGTTTCTTGACCAACGAGCGTCTACCAGTGTCTACAAACCATTGCTAATTGCCAGAATATTGTTTTAATCACTACTTCCATCAGTAGCTCTTCCGTTTGTCATTGATTATTGTTTGTTAAATGATGAAGTCTATGCAGTGTGTGTGTTTGTCGGGGTGTGGAGGGAGGGAATCTGTACAGTAGCAAGGACGTTATAGACAGGTGATCTTTTAAGGATAAAAAAAGAAACGCTCCCCACTAACCCTCCCTTAAAAAAGCATACACACAAAACACACAAAAAACAACCCCAAAACACAAACAACAACAACAACACCACACCAAGAAATTCGCTTTCTCAGCCACAGAAAATTCTCCCCCGTCTTGTTCTTACTTGTCAGCAAACTGCCCCCGCCCCGGCCCTCTCCCTCTCGAGAAACTATCCTTTCTTTCTTTTTTTTTCGCTCGTCAAAGCAGCCCCTCTCTTTCTCTCTGTCTATGGCCAGAACAAGTCTCTTTCTCTCTGGTGAAAGTGGTAAAAAGGCAAGACGCTTTTAGGTTTAAACACGTTTTTTAAATTACAACTAACCCTCACTAAAAAAAAAAAAAAAAAAAAAAAAGCATACACACCAAACACAAACAAACAAACAAACAAAACCCAACACACACATACAGACAACAACACCACCACCAAACGCTCTTCTCAAGAAATTCCCTTTCTCAGCCAAAGAAAAATCTCCCCCGTCTTGTTCTTTCTTGTCAACAGACTGCCCCCTCTCCCTCTCGATTTTTTTTAAAAACCCGTCAAAGCAGTCCCTCTCTTTTTCTCTCTGTCTGCGGCCAGAACAAAAGTCTCTTTCTCTCTGGTGAAAGTGGTCAAAAGGCAAGACGCTCCTAGGTTTAACACTTTAAAAAAAATTTCAGCAGTTACATTCATTCTTTTGCAGTATATCCGAACATGTGAGAGCCAACATATTCTGCCATTTCATTTGTTCCGTTTCACCTGGTAGAAAGAACGTTAAACCGAAGCCAAATCCCCTCTCTTTTTGTATTCTTCAACAGTTCTCTGAAAGTAACTATGAAATAGAGATACCAGTAGTTGAACAGAAGAGTCAGTAACTGGTACCGCTACCCTTGCTGCATCGTGCGCCTAATTAAACCATCTGCATAACTCTCTCTTTCTCTCTCCTTCAGGATCCAATTCTCTCAGCATATACCGAAGTCCCATCAGATCAAGATCAGCAAAGGCTTCAGAGAAGCAAAGCCTGGTAGAGACGTACAATCCAAGATACCTATACACGTGCGAATTGACAACCTGCATTGGTCGCTGGTTTGCTGACTGGTTAGCTGTTGAAGTTTCATTATCACTCGCCGAAAAGATGGAGACGGCTCATTGGGCGATCGCTTAAGTGTTGTGTATTGTGTAGGCCTTGGCTCCGCCCAGCCCCACTTTGTCCAGCCCGATTATGTCATGGGGCGTGGGGGGGGGGGGCGGTCTACGGGAGAGAGAGAGACACACAGAGAGAGAGACAGAGAGAGAAAGAGAGCTTTCTTTTGATGGAGCGTAGTGGTGGTGTTCATGGTAGATACCTTCTCACTCGGCCATGAGAAAGTCTCACATAGCTGTCACCAGGGCAATAAAGTGATGGCCAAAACTGGCCGCTACACAAGCGAGGTTGACTTGTTGAGCGCAGACCAATCAGCACCAATGTGTCGCCTCACATCACAACTCGCGCAGTATCGCTATCCTACGCGAATGGCAATTGACACTTACCTGTGAAATCTATCAGCGATTGTAAACCAATTAAACTGCGGGGGTGAAGGGGTCGGGTGGGGGGGGGGGAGGAAAAGGGAAGCTCTTTATCCCACTCTCTCTTCCTTCAAGCCGCTTGATACAGGTTTTAAAATGACGTTTCTTCATTGTGACCACTGAAAGACAGAAATGGGAAGGGAAGGGGGTAGGTCAGCTCCCCCCTCTCTCTCTCTGTGATACAATGCTGTTACTAGTGTTAGTTGCCAAAGAAAATCTCTTCCCCCCCCCCCCTTCTCTCTCTCTCTCTCTCTCTCTGAATAATTATGTGGCTTTACCTGTCAAAAGAAATTCTCTCTGAGTAAAAACACAGGTATCTAGCAGTATGGACTCACGACACTTCTGTCCTAGTCTCACTGATACATTTCGTTGGTTGTAATCTCTTTGTCTCTCAGTGATATAATTCCGTTAGTTGCAAAAGTTAGCTATCTCTCTCTCTCTCTCATAAAACTTTATTTCCCAAAATCTCCCTGATACAATTGCGTTAGTTCTCCTCTCTCTCCGAATGATTATATGGCTATGGTCGTGAAATTCTCTGTCTCACTAAGTAAAACTCAGTTGCGAACTGTGTCATGAACAATGTATAACATACAAAACTTTCTCTCGCACAGTTCTCAAATCTCTCTCTCTCTCTCTCTCTCTCTCTGGCAGTATAACTCACGAAACTTTCTGTCTCAAAGTCTAACTGATAGAATTCTGTTAGTTGCCTCACCCCCCCCCCCCACCCTCTCTCTCTCTCTCTGATACAATTTCATTAGTGGTCAAAATCTCTCTCTCTCTCTGCCCCCCCCCCCCCCTCTCTCTCTCTCTCTGTCTGAATAACTAGGTGGCCATAGTCGTCAAAGCAATGTGTGAAGAAATTCTTTGACTACAAAAGACGTATAATCATGAGGGGGGGGGGGTGGGAGAGTTTGACAACGGAATTGTATCTGGGAGACTATGAGAAAGTTTCCTGAGTTATACCACCAGTGAGAGGGGAGCGAGCGATTCGACAATTAACGGTATTGTCTCAGTCAGTAAAATACACAGGCGAATTTTGTCATGAACTATGTATCTGAGAGTATAACTCAGGAAAGTTTCTCTCTCAAAGTCTCCCTGATACAGTTCCGTTATTTGTCTCTCAAAGTCTCCCTGATGCAATTTTGTTAGTTGTCAACCTCTGAGTATAAATCCTTTAGTGGGCATAGATAGTATCTCTCCCCCTCTCTCCTCTGAATAATTATATGGCCTCACTCGTCAAAGAAATTTCTCCTCTGTCTGTTTCACTGAGTAAAACACAGTCGCGAATTTCGTCATGAACTAGTATGCATCTGATAGTATACCTCAGGAAAATTTCCCTCTGAAGGTCTCCCTGAAATAATTAGGTTAGTTGTCAAATCTCCCCCCCCCCCCCCCCCCCTGCCCTCTCTCTCTCTCTCTGTGATGCTGTTCCGGTATTGTCAAAGAATTACAATTTTCTCTCTCCTCTCTCTCTCCCGGGTAGCCGAATGGTAGAGCGTTGGACTTCTAGTGCTCGGGTTGTGAGTTCGTATCCCGGCAGGGTCCGAATATTTGTGCTGGCTTTTTCATCGTTGCCCCATCTCTGATATCACCCGATATGTAGTGGAAAAGGACGTTAAGCCCCTAAACACCCACCTACCCCCCCCCCCCCCCCCCTCTCTCTCTCTCTGTCTGTGATACAATTCCGTTAGTTGTCAAAGAAAATCTCTCTCTCTCTCTCTGAATAACTATATATGGCTTCAAAGAAATTCTGTCTGTCTCACTGAGTGAAGCACAGTTGCGAACATTCTCATGAACTACATATCTGAGAAAGCTCAGGAAACTTTGTCTCTAAAACTCTCCCCGATACAATTCCGGTAGTTGTCAAATCTCGCACCCCCCCCCCCCCCCACCCCCCATCTCTCTCTATCTGGTTTGCATCATAAATCACGAAACTTTCTCTCTCAAAGGCAAGTGCGTGTTCAGTTATGGGCTCTGAGCCTGCTGAATAAAAGATTGTCATTGTCATTGGTTGCATCGTAACTCACGAAACTTTCTCTCTCAAAGTCTCCCCGATACAATTCCGTTAGTTGTCAAATCCCCCCCCCCCCCCCCGGTCTCTCTCTCTTCACACTCATGATTATACGTCCTTTAGTAGTCAAACAAATACTTTCAATCTGTGTCTCACTCAGTACAACACAGTCCTCAGCCCCCCCCCCCCCCCCCCCTCTCTGTGTGATACAAATTCCCATTAGTTGTCAAAGAAAATCTCTCTACTCCTCTCTTGACAACTGACGAAATTGTATCGGGAGGGTTTGGAAGAGAAAGTTAATCCATCAGACACATACATGTAGTTCATTACACAGTTCGCGACTGTGTTTGCTCAGTGAAACAGACAGAGAGAATATCTTTGACGAGTACAGCCATATAATTATTCAGATAGCGAGAGAGAGATTTTCTTTGACAACTAACGGAATTGTATCACAGAGAGAGGGAGGGGGAGAGACTGTGTTATACTGAGTGAGACAGATTGAGAGAATTTCTTTGACTACAAAAGACGTATAATCATGAGGCGGGGGGGGGGGGGGGGCGGAGGATTTGACAACGGAATTGTATCTGGGAGACTATGAGAAAGTTTCCTGAGTTATACCACCAGTGAGAGGGAGCAATTTGACAATTAACGGTTTTTGTCTCAGGGAGACTTTCAGAGACAATATTTCCTGAGCAGTACTATCAGATACGTGGTTCATGACAATGTTCGCAACTGTGTTTTTACTCAGTGAGACTGACAGACAGAATTTCTTTGATGACTAAAGCCATATAGTATTCAGAGAGAGAGAGAGAGAGAGAGAGAATTTTCTTTGACAATTAAGGGAATTGTGTCACAGAGACAGAGGGGGGAGGTTGGGTGGGTGTTTTCCGGAGGGGTTAACGTCCTTTTCCACCACATACGGGTGATATCAAAGACGGGGCAAACGATGAAAAAGCCAGCACAAATATTTGGCCCCATCCGGGATACGAACTTACAACCTGAGCACTAGAGGTCTACGTAACTTAGTGTGTTTTGCCCAGGGAGGGGGGGGGGGGTGTCTTTAGTGTAGCAAGGGGCATTGTAGCCAGGTAATCTTGTATCCTTTTCAAGGAAATCTCTCCCCCCACCCCACCCTTACCAACTCATTATCATTATTTACCACCTCCTCCACTCCCCGATCCCCCCCCCCCACCCCCACGGCTAACACACCCCGCACCATGTCCCTGCTCACGTAATGCACTCTTCACGCTCGTCTGGCTTAGCCACAACCCGCGCCATCATTGGCGGAGGGGGTCACGTGGTCTGTTTAGTCCCGCCCCGTTCCCCTGTGTGCCCCCGAGACTCGACACGCGCGCAGCGTCATGGACCTCTTTATCACGGCTGTGTCCAGAACCTGTGTGACCCGACGTAACCGGTTTTAACTGACTGTGTGACCTCCCCCCCCCCCCACCCCCCCTCGGACACACTTATTTGTGTTATTGCTACTCATCGAAATCAAAGAAACGTGAAAGTAAAATGCTATATGCGCTACTTAGAGAAAATGCTCTACTTCTCGTTATTCTTCCTCAACAGTTTTCTGTAGAAAACTACGAAATAAATGCCCACCTCAACTGTCAGTTGCACAAGTAAATGGTAAAGTGCGTTTCTCAAATTAGTCGCCGATAATCAGTTTTAGTTGATAACATTTTAAGGAGCCACTTTCGTATATATGTACCATCAGATACATACATGTAGTTCATGGCATATATATATATATATATATATATATATATATATATATCAAAGAGAAAACGTTGATCCTGGCGTGGTGACCTGATGTATTTCATGACAGCTGGGGTTCTCTGTCTTCCTATTTCTTCTTAACCTACGTGAAACAAGCCCTGACTGATCTCATCTTCTCAAAATACTTAAAATTTTACTTCTCTGTGGATGAAGACGTGAAAAGCGTGTTGCGTGGATGCGGAAATTTTAAGTACTGTGAAAAAATCTAACTTTGTTCTCCATATCAATCTGGCGGTAACTCTCTCTCTCTCTCTCGTTACTAAAACAGTCGTGCACTGTGCCATTAATTCTGAAGGTATAAATTACGAAACACCTTCTCCAACTCACTGATGCAATTTCATTAGTCGTCAAAGAAATCTCTCTCTCTCTCTCTCTTTGAATAATTATACGGCTGTAGTTGTCAAAGAAGTTCTCCCTGTCTGTCTTCCAAAGTCTCCCTGATACAATTCCGTTAGTTGTCAAATCTCTCTCTCTCTCTCTCTCTCTGATACAATGCTGTTACTAGTGTTAGTTGCCAAAGAAAATCCCCCCCCCCCCCTTCTCTCTCTCAGAATAATCATGTGGCTTTTCCTGTCAAAGAAATTCTCTCTGAGTAAAACACAGGTATCTGGTACATGTAGTATGACTCACGACACTTTCTTTCCCAGTCTCACTGATACAATTTCGTTGGTTGTAATCTCTTTGTCTCTCAGTGATATAATTCCGTTAGTTGCAAAAGCTACTTCTCTCTCTTTCTCTCTCTCAAGTTTCTTTCCCAAAATCTCCCTGATATAATTGCGTTAGTTCTCTCCCCTCTCTCTCTCTGTCTGAATGATTATATGGCTATGGTCGTGAAATTCTCTGTCTCACTAAGTAAAACTCAGTTGCGAACTGTGTCACGAACAATGTTATGTATAACATACAAAACTTTCTCTCCCACAGTTCTCAAATCTCTCTCTCTCTCTCTCTCTCTGGCAGTATAACTCACGAAACTTTCTCTCTCAAAGTCTGATACAATTCCGTTAGTTGTCAACCCCCCCCCCCCCCCACCCCTTTCTCTCTCTCTGATACAATTCCATTAGTGGTCAAAATCTCTCTCTCTCTCTCTCTCTCTCTTTCTCTCTCTGAATAACTAGGTGGCCATAGTCGTCAAAGAAATTCTCTGTCTGTCTCACTCAGTAAAATACACAGGCGAATTTAGTCATGAAATATGTATCTGAGAGAACAACTCAGGAAAGTTTCTCTCTCAGTCTCCCTGATACAATTCCGTTATTTGTCTCTCAAAGTCTCCCTGATGCAATTTTGTTAGTTGTCAACTCTGAGTATAAATCCTTTAGTTGGCATAGAAAATATCTCTCTCCCTCTCTCTCTGAATAATTACATAGCTTTTTTCTTAGTCTGTCTCACTGAGTAAAACAGAGTCGCGAACTTTGTCACGAACAATGTATCTCAAAAAACTTTGTCTCTCAATGTCGTAGTGTCTCCCTGGTAAATCCCGTTAGATGTCAAATCTCTCTCTCTCTCTCTCTCTCTCTCTCTCTCTCTGTGTCAAAGTCTCCCTGAAACAATTCCGTTAGTTGTCAAATCCCCCCCCCCACACCCCACCCCACCCTGATACATTTCCGTTAGTTGTCCCCCCCCCCCCCCTTGTCTGTCTGTCTCACTCTCTCTGCGTGATTATACGTCTGTATTAGTCAAAGAAATTCTCTCAATCGGTCTCACTCAGTATAAACAGCCGGGAACAGCGTTGTGACCTATGTATCTGGTAGTGTAACTCACGAAACTTTCTCTCTCTTCCAAAGTCTCCCTGATACAACGTCAGTTGTATGGCTCATATCCAGAGCGGGTGTGTCATGGGCCCAATGGGGAGGCTGTTGCCAC
Organism: Batillaria attramentaria; assembly: GCA_018292915.2. Taxonomy (NCBI): domain Eukaryota; kingdom Metazoa; phylum Mollusca; class Gastropoda; family Batillariidae; genus Batillaria; species Batillaria attramentaria. The sequence goes on along the minus strand of JACVVK020000007.1, from coordinate 334,166 downwards.
ACAACTGAGTTTCACCTACTCCACGGGTGCGACTTTGAGGGTGCTTCCTTTGGTATGACATGTCTTATGACGTGGATGATTACACGGCCGGCAAGACAGGTGCTGTAGTTCCCGGTCCTGATTAACGCCGGGATATTTATGACGGGAAGCGTGGAATGCCCCCCTATCTAGCTGTCCCAAACCACAGGGACCTCCATAGTATCATCTTACCATCATCCTCATCTCCATCATGCATAATAAAAATTGCCCCAGCTTCCAAGCCCTCCATGGATTCCACCCATAACCTGGGAGGAACACCACTTGAGCTAGCGAAGAGTTGGGGCAGCAAACAACAACAACAACACTCTGTCTCTCTGCCTGCTTTTAGTCGTAAAAGAAAGTCTCTCCGTTTATTGTCAGATCTCTCTCTCTCTCTCTCTCTCTCTCTCTCTCTCTGAATAATTATACAGCTTTTTTCTGTCTGTCTCACTGAGTAAAACACAGTCGCGGAGGGGAGGCAGGGTGGCCGAATGGTAGAGTGTTGGACTTGTAATGCTCAGGTCGTGAGGTCGTATCCCGGCTGGGGCCAAATATTTGTGCTGGCTTTTTCATCATTGTCCCGTCTTTGATATCACCCGATATGTGGTGGAAAAGGGCGTTGAACCCCCAAACACCCAACCCAACACCCACCCCACAGTCGCCAACTTTTTCATGAACGATGTATCTGATAGTATGACTCACGAAACTGTCTCTCAGTGTCTCCCCGGTAAATTTCTGTAGTTATCAAATCAATCTCTCTCTCTGTCTCTCTCTCTCTGTGTCAAAGTCTTCCTGAAACAATTCCTATAGTTATCAAATTCCCCCCCCCCCCCCCCCCCCGAATACAATTCCGTTAGTTGTCACCCCCCCCCCCCCCCACACACACACACACACTTTCTCTCTCTGGTAGTATAACTCACGAAACGTTTTCTCTCAAAGTTTCCCTGATGCAATTCCGTTAGTTGTCACACCCCCCCCCCCCCCTCTCTCTCTCTCTCTGATACAATACCGTTAGTTGTCAAAGAAAATTCTCTCTCTCTCTCTCTCTCTCTCTCTGAATGATTATACATGTACGTCTTTCGTCGTCAAAGAAATTCGCTCAATGTGTTTCATTCAGTAACACACAGTCGCGAACAGTGTCGTGAACTATGTATCTGATACATGAAGTATAGGTCGCGTAACTTTCTCTTCCAAAGTCTCCCCGATACAATTCCGTTAGTTGTCATCCCCTCCCCCCCCACCCCTCACTCTCTCTGCATGATTATTCGTCTTTAGTAGTCAAAGAAATTCTCTCAATTTGTCTCACTCTGTATAAAACAGCCGGGAACAGTGTTATGAACTATGTATCTGGCAGTGTAACTCACGAAACTTTCTCTCTTCCAAAGTCTCCCTGATACAATTCCGTTAGTTGTTACGTCCCCCCCCTCCCCCCCCCCCGCTCTCTCTGTCTCTCTCTGCTGAGCTGAGACATAGACCTCCCCCACCTCCCCGTCACTCTCCATGGCAGCCTCGCACTTTATTTGTTCCACCCTGAGTATTACTACAAACTCTTGTTTTTGCTTATTAATTGTTCTGTTCATAAATCTGCTGTGGAAAAAAATGAAAATCTCTCCGTCTCTCTCTCTCTCTGTGACTAGTTGTATGGCTTTAGTCGTCAAAGAAATTCTCTGTCTGAGTAAAACACGATCGCAAACCCAGTATCTCTCTGTCTCTATCTCTTGTTCTCACCTTTCTTCGGGGGGGGGGGGGGGGTGTAGCTTGTGGTGGATAAGTTATCATTGCTGCCATGACTGTTTTGTCACCGGTTTCCTGGGTTTTGAGTGTGTCCCCGGTTTCCGGTTTTCATGGCGTTTAGTGTGTCCCCGGTTTCCGGGTTGTTGTGTGTGTCCCCGGTTTCCGGGTTGTTGTGTGTGTCCCCGGTTTGTTGGTGAAAATGCCGTGACGTTTCTGAGTACTTGAGTAAGAATAGAGGTGATTTTAAAGTTAAAATGTCTTTCGGTAAGCATTTACAGCATGCTGTGTGAGGTACAAGTCCAAGAGATCAATATTTTAAATGTCCCCCGATGTGTGGGTTTTTATGCCAGTCCCCGATGTCCGGTAAATACAGCTATGTGTGTGTGTGTGTGTGTGTGTGTGTGTGTGTATTGCCGGTTCTCATAATTACACGTTAATTAGGCCGCCATAATAGTGTGTGTGAGTGTGTGTGTGTGTGTGTGTGTGTGTGTGTGTGTGTGTGTGTGTGTTTTGCCGATTCTCATAATAACTCATTAATTAGGCCGCCATAATTCTCTGTGTGTGTGTGTGTGTGTGTGTGTGTGCGTGTGTGCGCGTGCGCGCTTATAAACAACGCACCTACCTACAATTCCCTCACAGCCCTCTCCTTAATTTTCTGACCAATACAAACGCGCGATACGGACGTCAATCACTGTCCACTATGTCCACAGGTTCATTTCACAGTTCACCGGCCACCACGAGGGGTCAACCAGCCAGTTACATCTGTATCTCTTGGCCTCATTTCAAGCTGGGTGAACTCTGTCGCGTTTCGCTGGAAACCGATCAAAATACGCGTCCAGACTGTGTGATTACTAGAACTTTCAGTGAAGACTGTGTTCTCGAAGTCGTGCCAAGTTTGCTTGTTTGTTTTCAATGATGTTCTTGCTCTCAAGTCTTAGTAAGAGGACACTATTTTGGTGCAGGACTGCGTGATGTACTTTTCGATATATTTTTAAGTTTCCGCACAGGATATATTCATCACAGCAAGTATGCTTTTGAAGTGGTTGTCTGTGCGGATAACGACTGGCAGATATATCAGGCATATTTAGTAGGACTTCGTAAGGAGGACTTCGCTGAGAAGTGTAACCCATTCATATGTAAAATTAGGCATGTTAGGGGTAACAAAGCTAATCGTAGTGCTTTAGCCGCTCGCGGCCTCTGTCGTGTGATCATAATTTACAGGTAAATGTGTTACGTTGCTAAGCGAAGTCCTCCTTACGAAGTCCTACTGAACATGCCCAATATTTGCTACAACATTCTGCCACAGATAGAGGTGAACAGTCGATAGAATACTCAGATTACCTGAAAATTCGCACCCACAATGAAAACGAAAGCAAGAGAGAGAGAGAGAGAGAGAGAGGGGGGGGGGGGGGGGGAGAAAGAATAAAACCAACTCCATGAATATGCGTGGATCCATTTTTTTCCCCCTTTCGGCAGAATTTTGTTGTAGTCTTTTGGTGTCACTTTTTAGGTCAAGATGGTACAAGTTGTGGAAGTAGTTTACAATTTCCAGATCCAATTCGTTAAGATTTGCAACTAAAATGCATAGATTCATATGCTTAGTTTAAAACCTAATGTTAAAATTACAGTACTGTCAGGTTGTATGGCAAAAAGCGCCACGTTACCACAGCAGAGTTTTAAAAAAAAAAGTTTTAAAAAAAGAAATGTGTATATCTGCCGTCATTTTGTAAAATGGTCTAAGCGACTGGACTCGATAAGCACTTAGGCTCATTCGCCGTTTGACGTCACGGATCTCCGGGTTTATGAACACGCCCATTGAAGTGGTAGTTTCACACTTTCCCCTTCACTCCTCTCCGGTCTCTGGCCGCCTTTCAGCTTCCCATCGTCTTCTGCGTTCTCTGTGCTTCCGTTTCATCCTCTGAACCAAACGGAACCCCACCCCTGACCTATCCCAGACGTCCACGCTCGGGGTCGTTTCCCTCAAGGTCACGTACGTCACTATTGAATCGCAGCCAGAAACGAAATCGTCGACGAAGCGATCCCGCAGCACGGCCACGTTTTCAGTCCGGACGTCGTCTTCGTTGGCCGGGTGATCCCACTTGGCGAGGTTCTCAGCTCTTTCGGCGATGTAGAGCTCGTGGAAGTGTTTTTCAACTCTCACCTCCAGGCCAGGCTCGTGCTCACTTGAATCTTCGGCCAGCAGCCGGTTGACCTCCGCCTCCCCGTAAGGGTCGTCAGCATCGGGCGATGGGGAGCAGCCAAGACACCCTGTCCTCCCGGCTCGGCATCCGGTTGTTAATGAATTATGAGCTGCTCTTGCCCCGGCTCCGGCTGGTGGTGGTGGTGGTGGTGGTGGTGGTGTTATAGCGCGTCCGTTGTAATCGTGATGCGCTATTTTTCTGTTGCAACAGTTGACGGACCTGCAACAAAGTTTTGTCAAGTTCTGTTACTGTGAGGAAACTCCCTGACGGCAAATATAATTCTTACACACCTGGGCCCGCATGTGAAACTCGAGATTAATTTAACCCACGGCTACGGGCCTAATCCAGACTAGGACAAAAGAAACCCCAAAACAAAATTAAATAAAACAGGAAGCAAAGAAAGGCATAAAACTCCTTCTCTAACGGCTTAGGCACCACGGTGGAATTGACCCGCTTCCTGGTTAATCCAAAGAAAAAAAAAGAAAAAAAAAATCTTTAAGCCTAGAGCTAGTTTAGTTCGAAGTTAGACTTTAACCCGGGGCTAAAATCCTTAACCTCGACTTTCACGTGCGGGCCCAGGCCCTGAAAAACAAATATGGATAAAAATAAAAAAAACTTTTAAAAAGTGCAAACTTTAAAACTTTCCTCAAAAGTAGCTGGGCGACCTTGTCCCCTTTCGTGGGAACCCATAACAAGCGAATAACAGAAAGGGGTTTTTGTAGTTGTAGTTGTTGAAGTTGTTGTTGTAGTTGTTGTTGTAGTTGTTGTAGTAGATGTCGCAGTAGTTGTTGTAGTTGTTGTGGTTGTAGTGGTTGTAGTTGTTGTAGTTGTAGTTCTTGTAGTTGTAGTTGTTGTAGTAGTTGGTGTTGTTGTTGGTGTTGTTGTTGGTGTTGTTGTTGTTGTTGGTGGTGGTGGTGGTGGTGGTTTGAGAAGATTTTTTCCAGACCAGTCCTGTCCGTGTTACTTACATGACCCTGTATGTAACACACACACACACACACACACACACACACACAAAACACTTCCTTGTCCCTCGATTGACCAGCGTAGAAAAGTCTGATCGTGTACGGAATTCCAGCAACTCATGACATTGCACTTGCTACAAGCACCTTCTTAGGCAGAGAACCACTATGCAGTTTCGATTCTACAGGATTTCTAAGGTCATCACGCAGGGGCGCAGAGGGATGGTGGAGTGCGACCGGGGAAAACGGAGGCGACCAAATTTACAGATAGCCCAACACGTGGATCTGCATAATTATTCATGACTAAATAAACCAGTATGCTGTCCCTTTACCATATTCTGCCCGAATGTCTGTTAGGAGAGGTGTCTCACCCGCAATATTCACAAATGAACAGTTCCTTCCCCTAAATTGTGCGAGTATGCCTGCACGAGCACACACACACACACACACACACACACACACACACACTAAGAGAAGCCCCAGCTTCCGAGCCATGATCTGGGAGGAACACCACTGGAGCTGGCGAAGTGTTGGGGCAGCACAAAAAAACCCTCCTAATAATATTGACAAATTACATCAGCAAGCACTCACCCCATTTTAGAAGAAACGGTGTAACCCTTAGTTTTGAGACTGCTACACTTCCGAGACAGTACCAGCCGCAGTCTTAATGCCTGGGAAAAAATGAAGGAAGGAAAGAAAGAAAGAAAGAAACACCTGTGCTTTTAACGGTACGGTGAACACTGGTCACTCGGTCAGTCAGCCACCCGTAACGGAACTCACGTGCACCTAACGGTGGTTGTGCAGGAAGGCGAAAAGAGGGGCGGGAGGAGGGAGCGGCGAGGGGGGGGGAGGATGGGGGTGCGGGAAGCGGGGTGGGGCTGGGGGGGGGGGGGGGGAGGGGGAATGACAAGTAGAATGGAGACGCTCTATCGTGCTACCATACACACTAAAAAACAAAGACAGAAACAACAGCAACATGGTCGTGTATAGATTGAAACTAGCTTTGCTGTTGAACACTCCTCCGTTGTAGAATACTGAACAGGTGTGTGTGTGTGTGTGTGTGTGTGTGTGTGTGTGTGTGTGTGTGTGTGTGTGTGCTCAATCATATGCGGCTCCCTGGCGTTCGTGCTGAATAACATAGTACTAGTAGTACAATAGATAGTATCCAGGCCTGTATACTGTAACTTTATTGTGTTATTCATGGAGTGCACACTTACCACTGTCTTGTGTTGTATAGTTATGTACTGTATGGTAATATTCTTGTAAATATATGACAAAACAGAATAAAAATAAAAGAAAAAAACCAACAACAGCAACAGCAACAACATCAACAAGAGCGAGCTCTGTTGGACTATATTCATTATCTAGGATCATGCACATCTGGCTTATAATGCTAAAGTTGATGCAAGAATGAACATCTGTGAACACGGAGGTTTTGCTTCGTATGCTAACGCCGTCTGCTAGTGTGACCTTGTGCCCCGGATCGCGTCGTCACATGGTGAGTACCGAGTCAAAGTTCCAGTCGCTGATATTTCACGCATGAAATATTGTCATGGTTCACTTTCATCACACATTAAGGTAGTGAAGAGTCTAGGTGTGTTGCCAAAATCGCGATACTGTTGAAGGTTCAACGTTTTCTCTTTCCGTGTACTAGTGACAGTCTGCAACGCCGGTGTACCGGCTCGTAACAGTCTGTCGATTCAATGTTTTCGGTGGTTTTTAATGGAATTCATGGTGCAGTTGGGTCACATAGGTTAGCTAATATAGTTCCCGTTGTAGTGATTAAAGCCATGGTGTCGTATAACTCCTTGATTTCCCTCAAACGCCACAGTCGCTACGAGACCCACTTCACTGGTAAACTCACAATCGGCGCCATTGCCGTTTTCCTTCAGTCACGTGATACTGGTTACAGCGAGAGCACCACGCTTAGATTAATACAAAATCCTCTCCGCCGAAGCCCACCGAAGAGATTTCATAAGTACTTCGCGAAGCTTGTCTTTGCTTGATCAATAACGGCCTTTAGTAAGAGGACACTATTTTGGTGCAGACCCGCTTTATACTATAAGCAGTACTAAGTTGTACAACCTTCTTCTCTGTCACCTCCCTCAAACTACACCTACGGCCCTATCCCCGAAAACCAGCCAATAATAGTTTTGTTATGTGTCTTTGCTTGATTAATAACGGCAAGAGGACACTATTTGGTGCAGACCCGTATTATACTTTTCGATATACTTCACTTTCTGAGCAGGATACATTTATCACAGCAGCTATACTGTTGGAATAGTTGTCGATGCGGATACCAACGACCGGCAGGTAATATTAGGCATATTTAGTAGGACTTCGTAAGGACGACTTCGCTGACCAGCGTAACCCATTATACATGTAAAATAGGCACGTTACGGGTACCATTAGCTAATCGCAGCGCGTTAGCCGGACGCGGCCTCTGCCGTGTGAGCCTAATTTTCATGTCAATGAGGTACGCTGCTCAGCGATGCCCTCCTTACGAAGTTCTACTAAACATGCCTAATATTTACTACAATACTCTGGCACAAATACAGGTGAACGGTCGATAGAATACTTACACATTCACACACAATGAAAACAGAGAGAGAGAGAGAGGGAGGGGGGGAGGGAGGGGGAGAGGGAAAGAGAGGGAGAGAGAGGTAGAGGGAAAGGGATAGAGGGACTCCAAGAACATGATTTCATGGCAGAATTGTTTATTAATTTTCTGAGGTAGGTTTTTTGTGTCAGTTTTAAGTCAAGATTGTACAATCTGTTCCAGTTTACAATTTCCAAATCCAAATTCGTTAATATTTACAACTAAAATGCATAGATTCATATGATTGGCTTAAAACCGAATTAAAACCTTAAAATTGCAGCGCTGTCAGGTTATAAAATCCGCTTGTGTGGTAAAAACGCCACGTTACAACAGCAGAGTTAAAAAATGTATATCTGTCGTCGTTTTTGTAAAATGGTCTAAGCGAATGGACTCGATAAGCTATTCTTCTGTTGCAACGCTTGACGGACCTGCAACGATATTTTGTTAAGTTCTCTTACTGTTAGAAAACCAGGCGACGGAAAATACAATTCGTACACATCTGTCCCTGAAAAACAAATATGGATAAGGACAAGCAGAATATGTACGGCAAATACATGGCTGATGCAAACCCACGGATTTGCGACAAAATTCTCTAAAGTTCTTTTACTGTGAAGAGGGTGGGTGGGGTGTTTAGGGGGGTTTCTAAGGGTATAAGGGTGATATCAAAGACGGGGCAAGGAGGAAAAGGCCAGCACAAAGGTTGGGCTCCTAGTCATAACATCAAAGTAAACGTTCCGCGGCAAGTATAGTTCTTGTATAACACCCGACGCTTTGTAAAAGAAAAGGGCCATACTTCCCAATCACCTTAGCAATCACTAAGCGCCCGGACGCTGTATTCAAATATCTTGATTTATTAGGAGACTCCAAATTTGAAGCCATCTCGGGGATTGTGAACACGCCGATTGTAGTGGTAGTTTTATACTTTCCCCTTCACTCCTCTCCGGTCTCGGGCCGCCTTTCAGCTTCCCATCGTCTTCTGCGTTCTCTGTGCTTTCGTTTCATCTTCTCAGCCAAACGGAACCCCACCCCTGACCTATACCAGACGTCCACGCTCGGGGTCGTTTCCCTCAAGGTCACGTACGTCACCATGGATACGCAGCTAGAGATAAAATCGCCGACGAAGCGGTTCTCCATCAAGGCCACGTTTTTTTCCCGGACTCCATCTTCGTCTGTCCTCTTGACCAACCTGCGGAAGGCGCCATGATGTTCGTGAAAGAAGTATTCCTCTACTCTGTACATCAGGTCGCGCTCGTATTTCATCTGATCCCCTTCCATCAGTCGGTTGACCTCGGCCTCCCCGTACAGGTCGTCAGCAACGGGCGATGGGGAGCAGACAAAACACCCTGCCTTCCAAGGTCCGTTAATGAATAATGAGCTGCTCTTGCCCCTGCTCCGGCTGGTGGTGGTGGTGGTGGTGGTGGTGTTATAGCGTGTCCGTTGTTATCGTTATGCGCTACTTTTCAGTTGCAACAGTTGACGGACCTGCAACAAGATTTGGTGAAGTTCTGTTACTGTTAGAAAACTAGCTAACGGCAAATACAATCCTTACACACCTGGGCCTGAAAAACAAATATGGATTAAACTTTAAAAGGTAAAACATATATATATATATATATATATATTTATTTATATATATTACTTACTTCACACACACACACACACACACACACACACACACACACACACACACACACGAACATTTTCACACTAAGAAATGTCCCAGCTTCCGAGCCCTCCGTGGATTTCATCCATGGTCTGGGAGGAACACCACTGGAGCTGGCGAAGTGTTGGGGCAGCAAAAACAAAAACAAAACTCCTAATATTATTGACAAATTACAGCAAGCACTCACCCCATTTTAGAAGAAACGGTGTAGTCCTTAGTTCTGAGATTTCTACACTTCCGAGACAGTACCAGCCGCAGTCCTAATACCTGGGAAGTCAGCGTAACAAAATGAAAGGAAGAAAGAAAGAAAGAAACACCTGTGCTTTTAACGGTACGGTGAACAATTGTCACTCGGTCAGTCAGCCCCATATAACGGGAATCATGTGCGCCTAACGGTAGTTGTGCAAGAGAAAAATGTACCAGGCAGGAAAAGGGCGAGGGAGGAGGGGGGTTGGGGAAGCGGGGTGGGAGGGGGTGAGAAGTAGAATGGAAACGTCTCTATCGTTCTACCATACACACAAAAAACAAACAAACAAACAACAACAACAACAACAACAACAACAACATAGAGAGCAAGTTCTGTTGGAATACATTCATTATTTAGGATAATGCACATTTGACTTATAATGCTACATTCAAGTTAGTGCAAGATGGCGAAATATTTGTGATTACGGAGGTTTTGCTTCGTATGCTAACGCCGTCTGCTAGCTGTACGGTGCGCCCCGGATCGTGTAGTACCAAGTCAAAGTTCCAGTCGCTGATGTTTCACGCATGAAATAGTTTCATGGCTCACTTTTATCACACTGATTAGGTACAGTAGTGAAGAGTTTAGGTGTGTTGCTTAGCCGTTCTTAACCGGGCGAACCACCAGTCTGGCGAACTTGTTCGGCGAACTGTGTATTGTATACGAACAGGGCAAGCGCGCACACATACCTAGTTCCTGAGGTTCGGCCGAACTAGTTCTCTTTCTTAACCGACCGTTAATGATATGCATACGTCATCGCCCGAACAAGCGCGGACTCGGAAGTTGAGACAATCGTAAACAACCAAAATGGCCGCCTTCGTAGATCGAGACGACCAGGCATTTGCGGTAGTTATCGTTTTGAGTGAACTCTTGGAAGCCGAGGAAGAGGAGAAAAGAGGAAAAGAGCGCAAGAGAGGGAAATGTGAAGTGAGTCGATAGCCGCCATGCCGTCCGCCATTTTCCTCAACTTTGTACATGCGCACAACAGCTCTCCCCGAGCAGCCAGTCAGAGCGCAGGATCGCAAAAGGATCGCGAGGGTTCCCACAACACGCTATGCAGTCCTCGAACCTAGTTCGCCGATCCTTTCGAACCAGGGTTTGCGCACAAGTATTTGGTCGGTTAAGAAACAACGTGCGCGAACCTAGTTCGCCGTACTCCTCGAACCTAGTTCGTGAACCAAAAGTCCGCCCGGTTAAGAACGGCCTTAAGTTGCTGCAAAACCACGATATTGTTGTCGGTAGGACTTTGTCTCTCCGAGTGCTAGTGACCGTCTTCTGCGTCGGTGTACCGGCTCGCAACAATCTATCGGTTTAATGTTTTAGCTGGTGATTATTTTGGTAATTCATGGCGCAGCTGCCTCACATAGGTCAGCTAAGATAGTGCCCTTTTTATGTTGTTTCCATAGTAATGGAAACAACATAATAGGACGGGCTAAAATTTCCACGTTCATAGGCAAGCATCTGTGGTACAAACGCACGTCACTGCCGATCTCCCGCAGAGACGATTTTGCAAGTGTAACTCTGACAATGACGTAAGAAAACCTGCGTCATCGATGCTGGCATGTATGCTGTTCCGAACGCACTTCTCCTCCTCAGTGAGTGCCGTCTGTGCGGATGTGTGTGCGTGCGTGTGTGAATTGTGTCCGGGCCCGTTTCTTCGAAAATACTCAACCGAATGGCTTCAAATTTGGGGTATCCAAATATATCAAAATGTTACATTAGACGATTCAAGCGTGTGATGATTGCTTGCGTGATTTGGGAGTTATCGCCTTTTTGAGACAAGTTGGTTGTCTTTCGTGTACAGGCGTAATATTTATTTAAATCACTCAATTTTTTGGCAGTAGATAGCTTGAATACGGACTCTGAACAGAGTCACTACTAGAAAATGGTCGCTCTTATAGTTTTCATGTAAACCGAGCCTGAATTGACATTGCATGTGAACCCAGTTCAGATGCCTATTTCTCCAAAAATACTGAACCGATCGATTTCAAATTTGGGGTTTCTAAATGAATCAAGATTGTTGAATAGAAGGCCCGATCCAGATACGATTGCACACATGATTTGCGAGTTATCGCCCTTTTCAGAAAAATTGGCTTTCTGGCGTTTAAAGGCGTAATATTTACCTAAACCACTCCATTTTTTGGACATAGATAGCATGAATACGGACTCTCAACTAAGTGAATTTTGGAGGTTGTCGCTTTTATACTTTTGGCGTAAGCCCTACCTGATGAAAGTGCTGGTGAACACACTTTAGATCTCAAAATCGCTCCTACTATACATAGATAATGAGCCTGGGGTGCCATAAAAAATATACAAAAAAATCAGAAAAATTCACTGCAGCCGTTATCGTCAGTTGACTCGAAAATTTGTACTCACAGCACATTTCCTCTGCAAGCCACACGCCTCACAAACATCGAAGAAGAGACGCACGCGCACTGACGTAAAGTAAGTGCGTCATGTTTGATTGACGTGATGCTGTTTTTTCTTGGGGGTGTCTCGCCACTTTCTTTCGGAATTCCTCTGTTTGGAGACGTGGTGTTGTATTTTACTTATGCTATGTCGCCATCATCGTGCACTCGCAGAGATGATACGGGATACAACAGACTACAACTCCAATACTTTATGAACAGAATATGCGCGGAGAACAAATTCATGAAAGAAGAAGAATCCAGAACGCTGTGCAGGGCTGCTTACGAACTGAACAGGTAAGATCTAGAACATTCCTCAACTTACTGGAAGGCTCGAAATCTCTCCAAGGTGACGTAATCTACTGACGTTACTGCACCAGCATGTTCTGGGATGGTCTAGAAATTATTTTGCATCGAAATGCAGTATCTTTTCGCAAGAGTCTCTACAACTTGACATGTGGAAAGCGGGAATTTCAGTGGGTTTCGTTTTTGCCACTGACTCACACTCAGAAGCATAATGCAAAGATCTTGGAAACATAAAGATAGTTCACTTACCTCCCTTTGAGGGACAACGCGTAAGAGTTGTAGCGCGCATCCCGCAGATCTACGCAGTTGTTTGACCCAACCCTACACTAGCCGCCGTAAAACATTTTAAGAAAATAAACAAAAACGAAGATGTCAGCGACTGACAGGTGGTCTCCCCCCATATATTTCGCATGTGTTTTAGGCCTATGGAAAACATAAGTACTCTCAAAGTTCCGGAGGACGAAAGAAAGATCTAGTTTGGCTTTCACTGCTGTACGTAGGCTACGCAGTGCATTTCGTTCGATGTGTTCAAGTAAAACTAGTAGTGGGGTTTCTTAGTTCCAAAATTGTGCACTTCGTGCTACAAGCACCAAATTTGGCACACGTGAAGACTTTCATGTACTGATCAAATACTGATACAGGGCCACGGCGGAAACTCAATGTATGTGTCTATTTTTAGTAACATTCAAAATGGCGGCTACCTTAACTCGTTTCTAAGCTGCTGTAATGGAAAAACACAAACAAGCCCTACCTTAGGGCGACATTTTCTCAGTCACTAGAGTGACAAAAGCCTTTATGACCCACGTGTGACCTTGACCTTTACGTGTGACCTTGACGGACGGACGGACAGACGGACGGACGAGTGGGCGAAGAAACAGACGAACGGAAAGAAAAGTCAAACCTTACTAGCCGCTGATCCTTTATTATCCTTTCTGTACTGCTCGCATGCCTTGCTGGCCAGTCCCCCAGATATTTCCAAGACTCTCTTGTAAGATATACTTAGCCCCAAAGTGTGCATAGTATCAACTAACTCTTTCTTGCGAGTCTGCGCATGTGTTAGTAGCCCAACATAGACAGGAATGGGTGGCTCTCTGTCCTTTGTGTGGTGCCTTGCTGATGTAGTTTGCTGCTTTGATTTCTGTGGCATTAAAACAGGCCAGCTGAGCCAATGAGAGGGACGCTTGACACTTTCCTCTACCTGTTGCGTCTATACTTGGGCCTTGTAGAATCATTTGTGTGAGAGCTAGCAGGGTCTCTGGAACACTTTTGTATTGACAGTCCTTATCATATGTACCAGTGAATTGACTGAACTGAAACATTTCCCTTCTCACAATTCTTGCAGCTTTTGCAAAATGTACGGCTGCATCATCCCAAGTCTCTGTGTATGCTTCCTTCAGTGTACTGTTCAAATGGTCATGGAAAGTGAGAAGCATATCTTGTCCACTCGCATGTGCTCGGAGATCAGGGAAGTGTGCCAGCAGCCTCTGCCGAAGTCTACTGCTATGAACCCTGCCAGAGACAACCCCAAAATCTTGAAGTCTAGTTTCATACAGATTTACTAAATCAGCCATTTTGAAGACGACCAGGTCAGCTGAACCGTCCCTCACCTCCTGCATGAACTCAGTCAATTCTGCGAATACTAGACCATGCTGCATTTGCTCTGGCTCTTCTTCACTTGTCAACTTGGGTTTAGCTCTTCTGTACAGGTTAAGGAGACACACAGGGTGGTATTTCAGTTTTTTTCATCAGTTTGCTGTCCTGTAATGCTAGAGCACACTCTCGGACTCTTCTGTCTAACTGGAACGTTGACGCTTGTCTTAGTTCCTTTGCTAAAGCAGGCTTGTCACACAGGAAGCAGCAAAGTTGATGCCCGTCACTTGTATCTGTTGTTGCACCTGCACTTGAATCACGTCTAGTGAACTTTTTCGGTGGTTCTTCGCCTGCAGTAAAAGCTGCTCCAAGCTTTCGCTTCAACTTTGATGAGTTGTATTTGACACGACGTATGGAAACATGCTTGTCTTTTCCGAATTGTTTCTTCAAGATCCTTCCCTTCCTTCAGTCTGGTGAGGAGATCAGGTGGTAAAACACCAAGTTCGTGAAATTTAGTCAAGTTTTCTGCTAAAGTGGTGTATGATGACCCTGATTTGTGCGTTGCTCTGGCCAGACATTGTAGATTTTCACTGGCTTTCCGCTGGCATATTGCACAAAGGCCCCAGTCTGTTGCTGCATTCTCATGTGTCAGCCATGTCGGGTGCCCCTAGATAAGGATAAGGACACACACACACACACACACACACACACACACACACACACACACACACACACAGAGTAAAATTCATCTGCAATCATAACGCACTTTATTGCTAATAAATACAAGGCGTGTTAGTCTGCAAAGTGAATACTTGACTAGTGAACCTAACTGATGACAGAAGTGCACACACACGCACACACACACACACACACACACACACACACACACACACACACACAATATCTTCACTGAGATATCTTGCCAAAGTAGACCCCCCCCCCCCCCCACCACCACCACCACCAAAAACAAATAAAATAAAATGAAAGTCAGCGCATTTACCATCTCATTAGTGCAAAACACGCTCACTTCACATATATGTTTGCATGGAGTGAGCAAAAAATGGTCATACAAAAACATCCCTGAAGTACTTACAAACACTGTCCTTTCACACCATCACAAAAGAAACTGCTGACAAGTACTTTTCTTGTCCATGTGGACTCTGAAATCAGAAAACACACCTTGCTTCTTACTATAATGGTAAACTCATAGAAGAAAGGGGTGTGACGGTGTGTGTGTGTGTGTGTGTGTGTGTGTGTGTGTGTGTGTGTGTGTGTGTGTGTGTGTGTGTGTGTGCAAAAACATCAAAACGTTGCAGTACTACGAATATACGAAAAATTCAGGGGCCTACGGATGTTTATCACTATCGCCATCCAAACCCTCCACACCGCCCCTAGACCCATGACTCCCCTTTCTTTATTCCATATTTATTCAAAGCGGGATAATAATAAATAAAAAAAAATGGTAACAATCTTCCTTGTTTGCCCCTGTAATCTCCACTTTCTCCCTTTCCCTTTATTTGGAACCGTGAAAATCATTCAAGTACCAAAACTATAATGGGAAGGAGTAAGCTTACAGTCTAAATCGGCAACAAAAATCCGCAATGAAGTACTCAGAAATGCTGTCCCTTCCATTGCAAGCAGTTCTCATCTTTGTTTTAGTCCTGAAATGGGGGGGGGGGGGGGGGGAGACACGTCACGCATTGGGTGCATGAACAGCCCACAAACAATCACCACTGAATTATATGAATGATTAGATCCAGGCGTCTGTTGCTTCTTTTCACTTCCCCTCCTCTTCCCAATCAGAAATCGTAACTCACACGTTTCTTTTCCAAGTATTTCAGGTGGAAAATTCTTTCTTTTGGCCTGTCCTCTTCCCTTTTCCTAGATTTACCTTCTTTCGATCGCGCGTAATGATAACACACACGTGCATACATGCACGGCTGGCGCATCGTTCACGTATCTTCGCTAGAGTAAACATTACAAAAAGTCAACATTCGTTATCAAAATAGACCTAGTGATACATCAGACACACCGAGAACAACACCAAGACTCGACAGAAAAGGCTGGAAATTATAAATTATGTATCAAACGAATGAAACTGCCCTGACTTACCCCAAATACGTGTTCTCCTCTTCTCCACGATCTTCCAAAACAACGAGCGCCGCCATTTTGAATTCCATCAAGTGCGGACCGCGCGTATTTTCAAACGTTTCATTTAAACAGACAACACAAATAAAGAGGTGTATTCAAATTATCCTGTCACTCTGTGGGCTTGTTCTGTATTTCTGTTAAATAGGTGGAATATTTAGTGGATATTTATGGGGCGCCTCTACATTTACTGCTGATGCACTGATCTCCAAATTCGTCTGCTGCAGACAATTATTTTAATTATTTTTTTCTCCAAAACCAGTCAATATTTGAGATGGCCCTGTATCAGAAATCTAATATATCATGTTGATGAGCAAATCCTGCAAATATCGTGCTTGTAGCGCGAAGTGCACAATTTTAGTATAAACGTGGAGCTAAGAAACTCCGCTATAGTACGGAACACAGAAAGATCGAATGTGCGAGAGATCCAAAGATGGACGCATCCGCTGAATATTTCCTGCTAACTCAGCATTAATCATATCTGCGACCGACGATCCAGCAGATTCTATGTTGTGATAATATGGTTTTACAATGGTTAGAATGAAGTTCAGCCGGATGATTTTGTTCTGTGTGTGTGTTCTGAATTTAGATGCAGGTAGACGCTAGCACAATTTAAGTCACCGTGATTTGTAAAGTTGTCAGGGAAAAAACTTACGCTGTATCTGCGTCAGCCGCGTGTGTTTACTGTTAGTTTACACTGCATGCACACGTACCACTTGAGGTCTTTTTTTTTTTTTTTTTTTTTTTTGACAAGAAAGCGAAAAAAAAATGTTTGTTTTTCAACAAGAATACCAAAAGAAGTATTTCCCCGTTTATATTTGTCTGTTATTTGAACAATTCGGCGCAGAACACAATTGCATGCTTTTGTGATCGCTTTCCACTTTCCGCCATGCTGTCACTATAGGGGCCAGATCTAGGATGCGCGCTAATGCGGGCAGACAACTCTTCGCGTTGTCCCGCTATATGTCTCTCTTACGAGGGCAGGAGTGACGCGTCTTTCTGATTCCAAGGTCTTTGCATAATGTGTGTGTGTGTGTGTGTGTGTGTGTGTGTAGGGGGAGGGGGGGTGCGTGCGTCCGCGGGCAAGCGCGCGTCTAAGGCGAGAGAGAGAGAGAGAGGGTCTCTTCTCCGATACCAGTAAGCAATCGTCTGTCAGTCAGGTCTGCGGGAAGTAACTCTGTCAAAGGGGAACGACTTTATTACAAGAATTCATTCACCCATGTAGAACCTCGCATACGCCAACAAGTTGTGACGTCAACCAGCTAGGCGAGCTCACACGACCTCATGTGTTTGGGTTTTTGCAAGTGCATAGAGGCACGATAAGGGTTTTCAGTACTTTCTTTATGTCAGCATGCTTGATGTCAGAGAGCTTGCGTTCCGGCGTGTGCGCGCGGGCTGCATACATGACACAACGACTACGACTGTGACTACAGCAGGTCATTGAATGGAAACAACATATTGGGCTGGTGGCCATCTTGTTTAATTCTTGTTTTTCACGGTGCGTGAACATATACATGCGTTCCATACGTACATACTGTACCCATTTTACATAACAACATGTGTACGTATAACAGACTAGTACATAAGTATATACATACATACAAACCTGCTGTACATGCTACGCCTACACCTACAGACTTCAACATAAGTCAAGGACCACTTGCAAAATTGGCTAAAATTCCTGGAAGATGTCCGTGCAGCACATGCTGGTTTTTCAGCTTCAGCAAGCTTTGCAGGATGCATTGTTAACCCTTTAACACTTTCACAGCAAAAAAATTTGAAAGATTCCTTGATTTTTTTTTTTTTTTTTTGGGTGTGAATTCTTAAAAATTAGATCTGTCTGTCAAGGTGGTCCTTGACTTATGTTGAAGTCTGTAGCATACATGCACATATAGATTTTATTTTATGCATACCTAGATTCATGCATGATGTTTCTTTCTTTAGTTTAAGTTACATATATATGTGTACCGAGTGTTTTATATGTTTATACATGTGTGTGTGTGTGTGTGTGTGTGTGTGTGTGTGTGTGTGTGTGTGTGTGTGTGTGTGTGTGTAACGTGAGTCCCAGGTTTTACTTCCCTGAAGCAATGGCAGATACGTATGCCACCTTACTGTACAACTGTTGTGTGACATGTCTCTCCGCGCCATATGTTTTTTTCCCATTTTATAGCGAGCTCTCAATGTACAGAGAAACGTATCCATTCCTTGTGTTGTGTCGCTGACTTGGTTGAAATAACGTGATTGACATGTAGAGAGAGAGAGAGAGAGAGGGGGAGAGAGGCGGAGAGAGGGGGTGGGTGTGTGGGTGGGTGTGTGTTTGGGAGTTTAACGTCCTTTTCCACCACATGCGGGCGATATCAAAGACAGGGCAACAATCAAAAAGCCAGTACAAATATTTGGCCCCAGCCGGGATTTGAACTCACGACCCGAGCATTGGAAGTCCAACGCTCTACCATGCGGCCACGCCGGCTCCCAGAGAGAGAGAGAGAGAGAGAGAGAGTCCAAGAATACATATAGATTCATGATTTTTCCTTGTAGCAGAATTATTTATTGGGTCACTTAGGTTTTTTGTTTGGTTTTTTTTGTCAGTTTTAAGTCAAGATGGTACAAGCTGTGGCAGTATACATTTTCCAGATCCACTGCGTTAAGATTTACAACTAAAATGCATAGATTCATATGATTAGCTTAAAACCGAATTAAAACCTTAAAATCACAGTACTGTCAGGTTAAAAAATCCGCTTGTGTGGCAAAAAGCGCCACGTTACAACAGCAGAGTTAAAAAAAATGTATATCTGTCGTCATTTAGTAAAATGATCTAAGCGACTGGACTCGAGAAGCACTTAGGCTTTTTCGCCGTTTGACGTCACGGATCTCGGGGTTTGTGAACACGCCCATTGTAGTGGTAGTTTCACACTTTCCCCTTCACTCCTCTCCGGTCTCTGGCCGCCTTTCAGCTTCCCATCGTCTTCTGCGTTCTCTGTGCTTTCGTTTCATCCTCTCAACCAAATGGAACCCCACCCGTGACCTATTCCAGACGTCCATGCTCGGGGTCGTTTCCCTCAAGGTCACGTACGTTACCATGGATACGCAGCTAGAGACGAAATCGTCGATGAAGCAGGTTTCCATCTCGACCATATGTTTTGCCCAGACTTCATCTTCATCTGTGACCTTGCCCCACCTGAGGAGGGCGTCAAGAATTGCGTGGAAGAAGTATTCCTCCACTCTTGACTTCAGATCGCGCTCGTATTTTTTCTCATCCTCTTCCATGAGTCGGTTGACCTCGGCCTCCCCGTACAGGTCGTCAGCATCGGGCGATGGGGAGCAGACAAAACACCCTGCCCTCCAAAGTCTGTTGATGAATAATGAGCTGCTCTTGCCCCTGCTCCGGCTGCTGATGGTAGTTGCGGTGTTATAGTTTGTCCGTTGTTATCGTTATGTGCTATTCTTCTGTTGCAACGGTTGACGGATCTGCAACAAGATTTTGTAAAGTTCTGTTACTGTTCGAAAACCAGACTACGGATAAAACAATTCGTATACATCTGGCCCTGAAAAACAAATATGGATGAGGACAAGCATAACATGTACGGCAAATACATCTCTGATGCAAACCCACGGATTTGCAACAAGATTCTCTGAAGTTCTTTTACTGTGAAGAGGGTGGGTGGGGTATCTAAGGGTATAAGGGTGATACCAAAGACGTCGCAACGAGGAAAAGGCCAGCACAAAGTTTGGGCTCCAAGTCATTACAGTAAACAGTCCACGGCAAGTACGTGTATAGTTCTTGTATAACACCCGACGCTTTGCAAAACAAAAGGGCGATACCTCCCAATCACCTAAGCAATCACAAAGCGCTCGGACGCTCTTTTCAAAGATCTGGATTTATTAGGAGACTCCAAATTTGAAGCCAATCAGTTGACTAGTTTCAGAGATACAGCCCCCCCCCCCCCCCCCCCACACACACACACACACACACCATGACCATGGAGGAACACCACTGGAGGTGGCAAAGTGTTCGGTTAATAAAAAAAAATAACAAAAGCCTCCTAATACTATTGACAAACGCATCAGCAAACACTCACCCTATTTTCGAAGAAACGGCTGAATCCTTCGTTTTCAGTTTTGGACACTTTCGAGACAGCACCCACCGCAGTCTCAGTGCCTGGGAGGTCAGCGTGAAACGGAGAGAAAGACAGACAAACCTGTACTTTCAACGGTGCGGTGAACACTTGTCACTCGGTCAGTCAGCCACACGTAACGGGACTTCACGTGCACCTAACGGTGGTTGTGCACAGCCAAAACGTACAAGGCAGGAGGACGGAGGAGGAAGGAGGGGATGGAGGGTGGTAGAGGGTGGGTGTTCGGGGGTTTAACGTCCTTTTTCACCACATAGGGTGATATCAAAGACGGGGCAACGATGAAAAAGCCAGCACAAATATTTGGCCCCAGCCGGGATTCGAACTCACGACCCAAGCATTGCCAGTCCAACGTTCTACCATTCGGCCACCCTGGCTCCTCTCAAACAACAGCAACAGCAACAACAACTACAGAAGCATTACCAACAACAGCAACAGCAACATCAGCCTCAACAACAACCCACGCCCCTGCCTGTTTACTTATACGAGGTTGCACAATGCCCGAATTCTCAAGTCTCCAAACAAGTTTGTTTTCAGAACTGTTCTGATAGGCCTATCCTTAATCATGCCACTCCTCCAAGGAAAACAGCGTGGTAAGTTCTATTGTTGAATATTGTCTGTGATGATGATTATACATAACAGAAGAATCGTTGTCTGTGTCAGAATATTCATGCATGCCCTTGTATGCACCCCACTGTATCCCCCCCCCCCCCCACTAAACACACACACACACACACACACAGACATTTCCTGATTTCAATTTACTGTGATATCTTGTGTGCGTGCGTGCGTGCGTGCGTGCGTGCGTGCGTGCGTGCGTGCGTGCGCGCGTTTTAGGAAGTGGTGTAGCAAGCCTACATTTTACTTCAAAGTACTTTGTTTTGTTTCTATACTTTTTGATATTTTTGATATTTTATTTGTGTGTGTTTTTGTTTTGTTGTTGTTGTTTTATTGGCGCATCTGTACAGTTCTCACGACATAGCTTCTGAAAATTGAGCCTATGTTTACTAACATATGTAGTGTCTGCTTAGACATACCAATACAGATGCACAAACCAAACCCTATGCATTGCGTCATGGTTTAGGCAGAACGGAAATTACCTGTGCTTCTCAGTTATCACATGTACCTGTCCCCACCAAAAGATGTCACTGCCAGAGTGTTCTTTTAAGCAAGTAAGAATAAAGTTAATAGACTCCAGCAGAATGAAGGGAACGCACAAAGGGTGAAATTCTTCTCAAGCCCCTACGGCATCAGCGAGAGGGTTTGTTTTCATTTTTTAGACTGACGGCCGGTGTATGCATTGATAGTTGTAAATAAATGTTTGTGGTAGACACGTTCTCCGGCTGTAAAATAAACACCGCGGCGCACACACACACACACACACACACACACACCATTCATTCCAACCAAACTGATTGTACCCATGTGCAACCTCGCGTACGTCAAAAAGTTAGTGACGTCAACCAACTAGGCGAGCTAAGACGACCTCATTATTTTGTTTGGGGTTTTGCGTGTGCCGAGAGGAACAGAAACGGTTTCCAGTACTTTCTATATGTCAACATGCTTGAGAGAGAGAGAGAGAGAGACTGCGTACGTGTGGGCGCGCGCAGCAAAGATGACACAAAGACCGTGACAACAGCAGTTCTTTGAATGTAAACAACACACTGGAGGCTGGTGACCATCTTGTTTCCTTTTGGCAGAATTGTTTATTTTGTTTCTTAGGTAGGGTTTCTGTCAGTTTTAAGTCAAGATGGTACAAGCAGTGGCAGTTTACAAATTTCCAGATCCACTGCGTTAAGATTTACAATTAAAATGCATAGATTCATATGATTAGCTTAAAACCTAATGTTAAAATTACAGTACTATCAGGTTATGAAGTCCGCTTGTGTGGCAAAAAGCGCCACGTTACAACAGCAGAGCAAAAAAAAAAAAAAAAAAGCCTATCTGCCGTCATTTTGTAAAATGGTTTAAGCGACTGGACTCGATAAACACTCAGGTTCTTTCGCCGTTTGGCGTCACGGATCTTGGGGATTGTGAACACGCCCATCGTAGAGGGGATACGCACTTTCCCCTTCACTCCTCTCCGGTCTCTGGCCGCCTTTCAGCTTCCCATCGTCTTCTGCGTTCTCTGTGCTTTCGTTTCAGCCTCTCAACCAAACGGAACCCCACCCGTGACCTATCCCAGACGTCCACGCTCGGGGTCGTTTTCCTCAAGGTCACGTACTTCACTATGGATACGCAGCTAGAGATGAAATCGTCGACGAAGCGGTTCCCCAGCACGGCCACATTATCGGCCCGGACGTCGACTTCGTTGGCCCGACGAAGCCACATCTGGATGTCGTCAGGTCTTCCGCCAAAGTAGAGGTCGTATGAGTATTTCAACACTGTGGTACTCAGGTCGCGCTCGTATTTTTTCTCATCCTCTTCCATGAGTCGGTTGACCTCGGCCTCTCCGTCGTCAGCATCGGGCAAAGGGGAGCAGACAAAACACCTTGCCCTCCAGAATCGGCAGCCGGTTGTTACTGAATAATGAGCTGCTCTTGTCCCTGCTCCGGCTGGTGGTGGTGGTAGTGGTGGTGGTGGTGTTATAGCGTGTCCGTTGTTATCGCTATGTCCTACTCTTCTGCTGCGGGAGCTGACGGACCTGAAACAAAGTTTTGTTAAGTTGTGGGAAACTCGCCTACGGCAAATACTTATAATTCTTACACACCTGGCCCTGAGAGAGGATATTTTCAGGCCAGTCCGCAGTGTCCTGTCTGTTACGTAAATAACCCTGTATAAAAAAAATAAATAGAATAAAAAACGTATTCCTTGTACATCGACTGGCCATCGTAGAAAAGTGTGACCGTGTATAATAATAATAATAATAATAAGTATTGTATAGGCGCTTTACACAATTTCGTGAATTGGCTCAACGTGCCCCGAACTGAACCCAACACGCACGCTCAAGTGAATCACAAGCATTCTCTCACACACTGGACATAAACACATTACAATCACGTGGTGCGAAGGGTCAGCTCAGCTATTTAAAATTCAAAATTTAGATTTGCGTTTATTTTTCAAATTTGGTGGGCTGAACATTTCCAAAGCAGAGGTGGAGGAAGCCGGAGCCCCCGACGAACGGTCCGAATGAACGGCGTCATAGAACGATGGTGGAGTGCGACCGTGGAAAACGGAGGCGACCAAATTTGAAGATAGCCCAACACGTGGATCTGCATCTTCATGACTAGATAAACCAGCACACTGACCCTTTACCATATTGTGTCCGAATACAAGTAACGAGAGGTGACTCGCCCGCAATAACTTCACTTACAAAGTTACTCCTTTTCACTGTTATGGTTACAGCGTGAAAAAAAAAAAAAACAAAAAAAACATGGTTCACGTCGGATGAAAGAAACACATTCACAAATCGACAGTTCATATCCCTAACTTGTGCGTATGCTTGCATGACGACACACACACACACACACACACACACACACACACACACACGCGCGCGCGCCGCGCACGAACATTTTCACATTATAAGAGAAGTCCCAGCTTCCGAGCCCTCCGTGGATTTTATCCATGACTTGGGAGGAACACCACTGGAGCTGGCGAAGAGTTGGAACAGCCAAAAAACAAACCACCACCCCCCCCCCCCCAAAAAAAAAAAAAAAAAATAAATAATTTTTTTTTTTTTTTAAACCCAAAACCTAAAAAATATCGACAAATTACATCAGCAAGTACTGACCCCATTTTAGAAGAAACGGTGTACTCCTTAGTTTGAGACTTTCGAGACAGTACCAGCCGCAGTCTTAATACCTGGCAAGTTAGCGCAAAAAATCAAAGACACACAAACCTGTACTTTCAACGGTACGGTGAACACTTGTCGCTCGGTCAGCCAGCCACACGAAACGGGAACTCACGTGCACCTAACGGTGGTTGTGCAGAAGTAAGGTTGGTGGGCCATAGAGACTCACGCCTCACGTTTCACGCCTCATGCTTCACGCGTGAATAGAAAACTGAACAGACGTGGTCTCTCTTGCGTGGGCCATACAATTCCACTCACGCTTCACGCTTCATGGCTCACGGTTCACGCGTGAGAAGAGAAGTGGGACTGCCCACTTCTTTCGATACGTGAAGTTCAAATTCAATATGGATGACTACAGAGAAAACTTAATCGAGTTGGTCCGGGCAAGGCCCCTCCTCTGGAATCCATGTGTGCCTGATTACAAGGACAAAGACCAGAAAGCACAAGTTTGGGACGACTTGAAGAAGCTTCTAACTGCACCCAAATTTAATTTATTTTACTGTAATTCATAGCGCAGTCAACCAATACGTTGCAGCCTTATCTCAGGGCTTGAATACATGTACAGATTAATATCCAATTTTGTAATGCACTCATGAACACACACACACACACACACACACACACACACACACATGACGCGTGAGTAGCGAGACGTGAGCTCCTATGGCCCAGGGCATGAAACGTGAGGCATGAAACGTGAGGCGTGAAACGTGAGGCGTGAGTCTCTATGGCCCACCAGCCTAAGATGTACCAGGCGGGAAGAGGGGCGGGGGGAGGCAGAGGCGGGGGCGGATGGGGGTGCGGGAAGGGGGTGGGTGGGTGTTTGGGGGTGTAACGTCCTTTTTTCGCGACATAGGGTGATATCAAAGACGGGGCAACGATGAAAAAGCCAGCACAAATATTTGGCCCCAGCCGAGATCGAACTCACGACCCGAGCATTGAGAGTCCAACGCTCTACTATTCGACCGCCCCGGCTCCCGTGCGGGAAGGGGGGAGGGGAGAGGGAGGTAGAACTTTCTTCTGTCACCTCCCAAAAACTACACCTACGGCCCTACCCCCGAATACCAGCCTATAATCGTTTTGTTTTGTGTCTTTGCTTGATTAATAACGGCCTTTATTAAGGGGCCACGATACTGGTGGAGACCCGTGTTATACTTTGATATACTTTACTTTTTGTGCAGGATTCATTTATCACAGCCGCTATATTGTTGAAATATGAGCCACAAAAGAAATGCAAATGGAGGGGTAGGTTGGGGTGAATAAAGGTGAAGGCACTGTAGGTGTGCTGTGACCATTTATTCTGTGCGCTCATGAGTCAGCATTGGACCTAGCGTGCAGCACGTAAAAATCAGGTCAGTGCCACCAAAAATGAGCTCACAGCGGCACCATGAACGCGAAACCGCGTTTTTGCACGTGCAAGTCGAATGCAAACAGTCATGTCGATCTTTTGGGGCTGAACAGTATTCACACATCACTAGGAATAAAAATCCAGGCTGTTACGCCCTGGCAAAGTGGTCACTTCCGCATGACCAGAATGCCAAGACTGAGCGCCGTCGACAGAGAAAGAGCTATAGGCCGACTCCAAGCTGGAAACCGTCCTGGCACAAGTCGTAGCTGCGTTTGGCGTGGCTGTCTCTACAATTTGTCGTTTATGGACCCGGTTCCAGGCAAATGGCGACGTTCGGGACAACCCACGAAGCGGCAGACCCCGTGTAACAACTGCACGACAAGATCGGGCGATTCCAATTCCCCGCCGCCACCTGCGTGAGCCATTCACTTCTGCAAAGGAAACGGCCACGAACACCATTGGCAGGCATGGTGCACCAATTTCTGGTGAAACTGTGCGGCGTCGACTGACAGAACATCACCTGCACTGTTGCCGTCCTGCAAGGCGACCTGTTCTTACTCCAAGACACAGGCAACTACGACTGCAATTTGCCCAGCAGCACCTCACTCTCCAGCAGGACAATGCACGTCCACACACTGCCAGAGTTACCACAGACTTCCAGCAGCAACAGGGCATCAGAGCTCTGCAGTGGCCCTCGCAGATTTGATTTGATTTGAACCCTATCGAACACTTCTGGGACCATCTGCAACGGGAGCTGAACGCCGCTCAGCCGAGGCCAACCACAGCCCGTCAGAGCAGGCACTAAGGCAGATCTAGAATAACGTCAACATGGCCACTGTCAACCGTGTGATCCACTCCATGCCCGCCAGATGTCAGGCTGTTACCGACGCCCGTGAGGGGCACACGGGTTACTGACCCTCTCCGTGACACTCGTGACACGTGAACACTTTTTGGTTAAGCCAACAAGAACACTAAAGCCAGAAACTTGGTACCAAATTTTGTTGGATTCGATTAATTTGAATGGCCGCAAAGAAATTTCAGAAATGAGAGTAAATTGGATGGACCCATCGTTTGCGTTTCTTTTGTGGCTCAGTATAGTTGTGGATGCGGATAACCACGACTGGCAGGAATATTAAGCAGCTTTAGGACTTCGTGAGGAGGACTTCGCTGAGCAGCGTAACCCGTTTACATGTAAATTAGGCTCGTTACCTCGGTACCATTAGCTAATCGCAGCCACCCGCGGCCTCTGTCGTGTGAACCTAATAATTTATATGTAAATGGGTTACGCTGCTCAGCGAAGTCCTTACGAAGTTCTACTAAACATGCCTAATATTTACAATACTCTGGCACAAATACAGGTGAACAGTCGATAGAATACTTACACATTCACAATGAAAAAGGAAGAGAGGGAGACACAGAAGGGGGGGGGGGGGGGAAAGAGACAGAGAGGGAGAGGGGAGACAGGGCGAGAGAGACTCAAGAATATATATTCAGGCAGATTTGTTTATTTCGTTTCTGTGGTAGGGTGTTTTTTTTGTTGTTGTTGTTGTCAGTTTTAAAGATGGCACAAGCTGTGGCAGTTTACAATTTCCAAATCCACTGCGTTAAGATTTAAAATTAAAATGCATAGATTCGTAGCTTAAAACCCAATATTAAAATTACAGTACTGTCAGGTTATAAAATCCGTTTGTAGGGCAAAAAGCGCCACGTTGCCACAGAGTTTTAAATATGTATATCTGCCGTCATTTTGTAAACTGCTCCAGGCTACTGGAGTCGATCAGAACTTTCGCCGTTTGGCGTCACTGATCTCGGGGAACACGCCTGTTCTGGTGGTTGTGTTATACCTCCCCCTTCGATGCTCTCTGGCCTCTCTTCAGCTGCCCGTCTTCTTCGGCGTTCCCCGTTTTCTCGTCTTTTTTTGTCGACCACACGGAACCCCATCGGTGACCTATGCCAGACGTTCGCAGTAGTTTCTCGAACAGTGAGATAGGTCAGGATGGATACGTGGGCCATCAGGAGGTCGGTGACGAAGTCTTTCCTCATCCGGGCAAGCTCTTCGGCACAAACTGTCTCTTGCAGATTCGGCGCCGTGGGGAAGATGTCGACGCAGTGCCCGCCGAGAAAGCAATGTATTCTGGCGATCAGGGGCCACTCGGGGTATTCCTGGTTCACGGCGGGTGGGTTGACCGGCTCGGATATTTCCCGTTCCTCGGGTGGGTCGGGCAGCCCCAATGCATTCCGGAAGTAGGGGTATTGCTGCAGGACAATCAGGAGGAAATTCGGCGGTTCTGCATCGGCAGCTCGTGGTGAACGTCTAGTGAGCTGCGCTCTTGCCCCTGCTTCGGCTCCTGTTGGTGGTGGTGGCGTCGTCATAGCGTGTACCTTGTTATATCGCTCTGCGCTATTCTTTTGCAACAGCTGACGGATCTGCAAACGAAGATTTTGTAAAGTTCTGTTACTGTTAGAAAACTAGCCCACGCTAAATACGGTTCGTACACATTCTGGCCCTGAAAAACATATCCTCTTGGCTAACAGTGGCAAGTGAGTGAGTTTCTAGGGCTTAAAGCCACGCAAGCCACAAAGACTAATTCGCGGCTGAGTGTGCCTGCACTACGTGAAAAAATAATGTTACGTTGGACAACAACAGTGGCAAGTAGAATATGTGCGGCAAACATGGCCGACGCAAACCCACGACAAGATTCTCTGAAGTTCTTTTACTGGGTGTGGTGTTTTGGGGTTTATAAGGGTAAAAGGGTGATATCAAAGATGAGGCAACGAGGAAAAAGCCAGCACAAACTTTGGTCTCCTTGTCATTACAGTAAACGGTCCACGGCAAGTATAGTTTTTGTATAACACCCGACGCTTGCAAAACGAAAGGGCGATACCTCCCTATCACCTAAGCAATCACAAAGCGCTCGGACGCTCTATTCAAAAGTTCTTGATTTATTAGAAAGGTCCAAATTTGAAGCCAACACAGGCCCATCCGCTTAAGTAAATCACGCCCAAGTCGAACTTCGGATACGTCGAAGCAAAACCTTTCCCGGCCAAACTTGTTCTTTGTATGACATTTTTCCACGGACAAGCCGAACAAATACTCAAAAAATGCCTAAGTCAAAAACTCGGTTATGTCACACAAAATCTGCTATTTTTGCTTCGGATAAGTCGAACCAGATGATAGCACAGGATTATTTTTTTTCCTTTTCCCTGATGATGCGACCACACCAAACACGCTTTGCACGGATATGTAATATTTTCCATGCAACTACAGCTTTGACACGATTATGCTCCCCCCCCCCCCCCCCCCCAAGACTGGTTAGCTTTGGCGATAGATCACGAAATTTGCGAGAAAACGCGTGCAGGAACAGAGCTGGGCCGCGTTTCTTACGGAAAGGCGCTCGCGGGCGCTTGCGAAAGTCGCTTTGCCTCGTTGGGAAACGGCCAATTAGAACCAGGGCGCTTTCAAAATGGCGGCGGAATCACGAACACTGTTGTTGGCAAGGTTGAAAAGGAAGAAGAAAACTCTAGTACTCGCAGCTATCAGTCATCGTTTGAGCGCAGAAGACGACGTTTTTGAGGAGGAGCAATAATTACTGGCTTGGAGCATGATATACCGCTAGTATGCATGTTCTGCTCGATGCAAAACGGAGACGTAAGGCACCATTACGTACTCACTTTGACCACTCCTTCCCCACAAACACGCACGACATATCCCTGAATGACTGGCGACCACGGCCCGGTGCAATTAGCTCAAATTATTTTCGTATACTATTCTGCACAATTACAAGTTGGGACAGAAGGTCTCCATCCACCCGCAAATTCATTTTAAGCCATTTCTTAGTTCCACTTCAACGAAGCCTTCGGTGGGCGCCGCCATCTTTGTTTACATAGAAACTGACCACGTGACCTTTTGCTCGCGGCAAACTAGCTTCAGACGTCGCGCGCGGGCGCTTTTTCTGCCCGCCGCGGGCATGGTGCCTATAGACGGTTTCATAGGAAAGCGCCCCGGAACGTTTCGAAGCGCCCGCCTTAAGAAACGCGGCCCTGGTCGTTAGATCTGACCGTGTGCCACTGATCTCTGGGGATTGTTGTCGCCAATGTTTACCGGCGATTCGCCGTCAGAGGGTAAAGCAACAAGTTATTTCTGGGGTGGGTGTGTGTGAGAAGAGAGACAGACACACACACATACACAGATGGACACAGACACATAGACACGGAGACCTAGACAGACACAGAGAAGCGACAGATTGCCAGTGCCGGTGGGTGCCGTTGGAGTTATTTTATGCTGATACAGCTCGAGATTTTTTTTTTCTCCTGTTGAAATTAATATGTCAAAGGAAACTGAAAATTGTTTCTCCAAAGCGCAAAGTTGAGCTAACTAGTGAGGTCGACAATTCTTTCAAAAAACGAAAACGCAGAAGAGTTCACACTGCTTCAAACAAGGGTGGTGGGTGTTTGGGGGTTTAACGTCCTTTTCCACCACATACGGGTGATATCAAAGACGGGGCAACGATGAAAAAGCCAGCACAAATATTTGGCCCCAGCCGGGATCGAACTCACAACCCGAGCATTAGAAGTCCAACGCTCTACCATTCGACCACCCCGGCTCCCTCAGTTATGGTTACAACAGGTAACAAGGTAACGAGAGAAGTATTGGGTGGTATTGGAAGCGACGCGCTTCCTTCGAGGAAAGCAGCCCGAATTTCCAAAAAGGAACAAGTATACTAGAAGAAAAGAAAAGCTCAGTTGAAAGAAACTATTCACAAATGGACAATCCCTTCCCCTAACTAGTGCGTATGTCCGCAGGAGGACACACACACACACACACACACACACACCATGACCATGGAGGAACACCACTGGAGCTGGCGAAGAGTTGGGGCAGCCAAAAATAAATAATATATCAGCAAACACTCACCTTATTTTTTTGACGAAACGGCGCAATCCTTCGGTTTTCAGCTTGGGACGCCGGCTTTCGAGACGGTACGGGCAGCCTGGGAGACCAGAGTACAAAAGAAAGAAAGATAGAAACACCTGCGCTTTTAACGGCACCGTGAACACTTGTCACTCGCTCAATCTGCCACATGTAACGGAGAATTCACGTGCATCACGGTGATTGTGCAGAGGGAAAAGAAAATGTGCTAGGCGGGAGGACTGGGGCGGAGTGGGGGGGGGGGGGGTGTTAACTCGGGAACCATGCCAATGATAGCTCGTAAAGGTACGACCTCGACCTCTTGGCCACGTGACCGGTGTTAGGGAGATGTCTTAGCACCTTCTGCCCTGCCACCGTATCACCTACGGTCTCGCAGACCCTAACAATAATATGCGTGCATGTGGTCGACCGACTCTCATACGCTCTGCACAGTGGCAGATTCCCCTATAGGATGGATCCAATACTTCTTGAGAAATAGGATTTTGTATGCAAGAGCCCAGCTTTAGATCTAGCACACTTGGAAAAACTGCCAGGCAGAGAGCGTTATCGCTATTGAGATTCCTTCAGGGCTGAAAGGGTTAGGGGAAAAATGGAGAAGAGCGTGAGTAGTATAGTGTCACGTGGCTACGAGATCGTTGGCTTGGTTCCCGAGTTCAAGTTACTAGCGTGCTACCATGCAAACAAACAACAGCAACAGCAACAACGGCAACAGCAGCATTAACAGCAACAACAACAACAAAATACAACTGTAAACAGACAAGGGTATGTTTAACGTTGTATGTCCATCGGGAGGGGGATTTTAATGGCAGGGACACTGGAAACTGCATATACAAAATTTGACTCTGTCGAGATTCGAACTCTCGACCCTCACATCTCAAGTCCGACGTTCCGATGGATGAGCCACTAGACTCCCTGCCCCCCCCCCCCCCCCCAAAAAAAAAAAAAACACACACACACACACACACACACTGTTTCAAAAGATCAAGTAACGTCGTTTTGTGTACAATCTCGCCAGCAGATTAACAAGAAAATTGTGAATCTTGACCCCAGGTCACGGGCATCGGTGTTTGTCCATCTGGCACGGCGATGAAAAGGATCTCCAGATAATCGCCTATTACTTTTGATTGCTGACAGTCATCATCGTCGTCGTCGTTGTCGTCATGGTCGTCAACGTCAACATCATCCTCGTCGTCGGTGTCAGTGTATTATCTTTATCGCTATCAACAACGTCGCGGTAATCGTGAGGAATAGTATACGAAATTGTGGGAGCAGTAGTGATGACGTTGTGCCCATGTGATCATCAACCAAAATGGCGCATTGGATTTGCATGCATATCCCTACTTGTGAAATGAAATAAATTATTTGCACCCACATGTGGGGAAGGAGAGGTCAAAGTGAGCAGGTGAGGGTGTCTGACGTCTCTTTGCATCGAGCAGAACCGAAAGCACCCGAAAAAGTGCGTGCAAATAGCTCCCAGAATTTCGTATACTATTCTTCACGATTACCCAACGTCGCTGTCGTCGTTGTTGTCGCCATAGTTATCATACCATCATCATCATCATCATCATCAAAAAGATCTTACTTTTACCCCCCCCCCCCCCCCCCCAAAAAAAAAAAATGGGAACAGCCAATGCTGACCATTTTCTTCCCCTTACAACTCGAGGAGCCTGTCCCTGCCTCCATTACTCCTCAAAATCCACCACCTCCCCCCCCCCCCCCCCCCCCCAGCACGTGCTAACTTCCACCCTCGTCTCCTAGCGCGTAGCGTGCCAGGGTCATCCGTCCAGAAAAAGAAAGAAGCAAAAGAAATGTCGCGGCCAATTTGTGACCGCACCCCCCCCCCCCCCCCACACACACACACACACACACTTCCCACTCCCTTGCCTGCACACCATTCCTAATCCGCTCGCAGATTGCGCGGTCCGCCCCTGTCACCTCACATCAGCGCCGAGTATCACGTGTAATGCGAGAATAGCGCGGTGTTTTGTAGGTCAGACAGAGCAACCGCGTTATATTAGTGTCTGTCTGTGGTGTGGCCCGAGAGAGGACAGATTGTGACGTCTGTGTATTACTTGTTACGTCATTTCCTTGTTGAGGGGAAAGGTCACAGTTTAGCTGATATGTTTATATGTTAGTGGAAAATTGTGATTGAAGTGACTAGCATATACGCGGTCAGTTACTTGTCCAGTTTCACTTCTAAACTGCTGTTAATAAATAATGATAAAAAAAACACTTTTTAACGTAACCACTTTCTCAGCGTACCTTTGGTATTTTGTGAATGTTGTTCTCCTCAGGTGTGGAGGGGTGGGTGTTTGGGAGTTTAACGTCCTTTTCCGCCACGTATGGGTCCCAGGGGCGTAGGAACCACGGGGGCCCTGGGGGCCCCGTTCGATTTTTGGAAGGGGGGCCCGATTATCTTTCGGCCCCCCTTTGCTTTTGATAAGAGGAGAGGGGGCCCACCAGTGGTGGGGCCCCCCTGCTCTGCTGTCGCAGGACACAATCCTTGGCAGTCAACACACACACACACACACACACACACACACACACACACACCCGTATGGCTCACCCGACTTAGTGGGCCCCCCTTCCTCTCAGCATCTTCCTACGCGCCTGTGGGTGATATCAAAGAAAGGGTGGGTGGGTGTTTAAGACGAGGCAAAGAGAAAAAGGCCAGCACAAAAATTTGTCCCAGAGGGGATTGAAAGCACTGAAAGTCCAACGCTCTACCATCCGAATATCCCGGTTCCCCTGTGTCCTCCTCAGTTCTTGTCAGGTGCACTTTCCGTGAACGGCAATAAATAAATAAATAAATAAAACGCAAATATGTTTACAGGTACCAATAAAGTCACTGTTCAAACCTTTGTTTCTGCTGGTGAAAGGGGGGGGGGGGGAGGAGCCGGGGTGGCCGAATGGTAGAGCGTTGGACTTTCAATGCTCGGGTCGTGAGTTCGAATCCCGACTGGGGCCAAATATTTGTGCTGGCCTTTTTCTCGTTGCCCCGTCTTTGATATCACCCTTATGTGGTGGAAAAGGACGTTAAACTCCCGGACGTTAAACCCACCCGCACGCACGCACGCACGCACGCACAGCTGACCTGTTTGGTTTCTTTTGTCCTTCCTACATCATTTTCCCATTTTCTTTGTCGATGCTTTATTCAGTTGCCTGTCTACAGTACGCACTTCATGTTTGATACAAGTGTGTGCATGGATGTGATTTCCACAGATCAAATCACCGCTTCTCACTCTCCAGTCCCCCACCCTCCCCATGCTACATACATTTGCTTGTTTTAAAAAAAAAATGTGGATGGTATTTTTTTGGGGGGTAGGGGGAGGGGTCGGGTAAGGGGAGGGGAAAGGGTGTGACGTGTGATGACCTGCAAAAATCTGTCCCTTGGATCTCACGTTTCCCAAGAAGTCTATTTTCAGCTCTCTTGTTCAAATTTTAACGGTTTCCCTCAATTGGATGGTTTTCCAGTCACATGGCCTCATGCATCACCCTGTCCCGAACGGAAAATGCCTCGCTGATACGTGTATGCCAAACGTACGTGGTCCACTCTCATCATCCGCGCTCCCCCTTGCAAGCTGCAACCACCCATCTTCTTTACAGACGGACAAACAAACACGCAGGCTCGGCGCCTCGAAAGGGAAGTTGGCAATCACAGAAGCCGGAGTCTGGCATTGTTGTGCCAAACAAAGACGGGCGAGATTAGCAGGGGCATACCGTGTACGATCTGCTCGACCTCCTCCCAACTTCTTGCTTCCGAGCTGGGCGAGAGGAGTGTCGTGGCCAATCTCTGCTGTGGCCCTTGCCTTCCTTTGTACACATTTATCTCTGTTTCCAGGGTGGTCCCTCGTGGTGTTGGGTGGCCGAATGGTAGAGCGCTGGGCTTCTAATGCTCGGGTCGTGAGTTCGTACCCGGCTGGGGCCAAATATTTGTGCTGGCTTTTTCATCGTTGCCCCGTCTTTCATATCACCCGTATGTGGTGGAAAAGAACGTTAAACGCCCAAACAACCACCCACCCTCCTTCGTGGTGTTCGGGGAGCCGGGGTTCGAGCTGGTAAAGCGTGGGACTTTCGTGAATTCGAATCTCGTTTGGGGCCGAATATTTGAACTCGCTTTTTCCTCGTTGTCCCGTCTTTGGTATCACTCGTATGTGAGAAAAAAAAAAAACCAAACCCCCCCCCAAAAAAAACCAACCGTTATCACCCCCGCCCCCTCCAAACAACCAACCAACCAAATTTCCAAATTTGTAGTGTTCACCAGCTGGTCATTGATGAATGCTTTGTACGGTCAAACCTGCGGTGGTGATGCATTCAAGGAGTGACCACCTCGTACCGTGTTTGTAACAGAAAGAAAACTGGGGACAATTAACCTGGGAATTGGTGGCCTCGTTAGACAGGTGGCCTTACCAGGCAGGGTGCTACGTTGCACAGGTGGCGGCGTAGACAGATTCGACTTAAATTTAAGACCAACATTATGCACAAATGGTCGGGACAGTTTTTTATGGTCATCATTGTTGTGTATAATTTTTATTTTTTTTTAAATGTAAACCCTCCCCCCCCCCCTTTCATTGTTAAGGGTGCGGGTGGTGGGTGCTTGGGGGTTGAACGTCTTTTTCC
Source organism: Batillaria attramentaria (assembly GCA_018292915.2). Lineage (NCBI taxonomy): Eukaryota > Metazoa > Mollusca > Gastropoda > Batillariidae > Batillaria > Batillaria attramentaria. The sequence continues at coordinate 299,469 of JACVVK020000007.1, read as the reverse complement.
ACCACGTGAAGGTGATATCAAAGACGGGGCAAAGAGAAAAAGGCAGGCACAAATATTTGGCCCCAGCCGCGATTCGAACTCGCCACCCGAGCATTGAGAATCCAACGCTCTACCATGTGGCCATCCCGGCTCCCCTTTCATTGCTAAGGTCTTCAGCTTTAGCAACAATAGAAGTATAGAATAATGAATATAAGAAAAAGCTGCCGCGAACAGAATCTTACAAGTAAAAAAAAATCTGCTTATTCCGGGCATGAAGAATAACGCATAATAACGCAGAATAACACTAGCAAAACCCCTTTCCCAGTTGGCTAATCTGTTGGACCCTACTAAACGTGGCTGGTGTTCGGAACCATCTTGGACCGTAATGCTAACAGCAATGGATGTCTACCTTCGTGGAGGAAGCATACAGCATACATGACTATGACCAATGGATCAGTGTATTCTGGTACCACGTATACTCCACAAAAATCACGTATTCAAAAACATACAGGGAAATTCTCCATGACAAGCTGTCGTACAACATCATGCTATCACTCTCCATAGCATACAGAAGATCAGCTTGGCATAATTATGACAAAGGAATTACAATAATCTGTTCACTTCGTATACTCCATCCAAATCACGTACGAGGGTGGGTGGGTGTTTGGGAGTTTAAAAATCACGTACGAGAAACACAAATAGTTAAAGAAGTTTGCCGTATATAGCTTCCTGATCTCTCTCACCAAAGCATACAAAGAAAATCATATCGGCAATGGGAGTGAGCGAGTGAGTTTTTCGAGCTTTAAGCCGCGCAAACACCAAAGACATTCGCGGCTAAGTGGGCCTGCACTACATGAAAAAAAAAATGTAACGTTGGACAAATGATGTAAACTGGTCTACGGGGCAGTATAAACCTAGGACATGCAGGAGACGCTGCACCTTCATGCTAATTTCTCGAACTCCCGGTTAAAAAAAAAAAAAAAAAACGTAGAAAATAAATAGCAATTACAACTACAGTACGTAAAACAAAGATAAATACTAAGCGCATATACGGCAACTATTACAACTTATAATCTCCTAGGCTAGGCGCAATAAACCAGTTCGCAACACATGCCCAACATAACCTAGTCCTAACCACTGGTAGTGCAGACTACGGACGTGGCACGGGAGTGGTTGAAGTTGAACAACTTCCAGCACAAAGTCTACAGTAACTGCCGAAGATCCCCCCCAGTCTATAGGAGATTGGCAGTGGAGGTGATTTAGGCCGAGCGGCCGGCTGTCGGCCCGGGTCGGGCGTCGCTATTATTACAGTGTCAATGGCCGACATGATTTGTCTCGACCTCTGAGCACGTGCAATCGCAGCATTGCCGACCTGACCAGGACCTCCTGACACCTCGCCATGACGGATTGTCATCAATGGAAGGGAGAAAGGGGGGAGGGGGAGAGAGAGATGGGGGAGGTGGGAAGGGGGAGGAGGGGGTAGAAGACAAGAAGGGTGGAACGTTAGGACTGGATGCTCCAGGAAGTTCTGGTGATCCCCATCATTAGAGGCACCATTTCATGTGCTCTTTCAAAGTTAACCAGCACGCTGTTTCATTTCTTCGATTTGTTTTGGTGAAGATTTGGAGGCTTGTTTCCTAATACTGATGATCATAATGATAATCGCATTAATAAAGGCGTTTTATCCCAAATATTTGGCTCAAAGCGCCGCGAGCCAAACCCAACACGCACGCTTATGTAAATCACACGCATTATCTCACACACTGGACTGAACACATAACAATCGCATCTTGCGGTGGGCCAGCTCACCAATTTAAGTTTAATTTTAGAATTGCATTCATTTTCGAATTTTGTGGGCTGAAAATTTCCAAAGCACATTTCTAAGTTTGCTCTTTTGTGTTGAGGTTGGTGGTGGTGTTGCTGTTGTCGTTATCGTCTTCCTTGTTGTTGTTGTTGTTGTTGTTTTGGCGTACCTTGAGCCACGGTCATCCACTTGGATGCCCCGAGGGTTGCGTGTGTCGCCATTTTCAAGTACCCCGCCACATGGATAGCCACATTCTGTCTTCGTAAGATGCGTATCTCTGTTGCAAGAAAGTTGATATGCTAGGAGTTTACTGACGATAATCTCCACATAATACCAGTACCCATGACAACAGTTTATCGTAGCCGCACTGCTCTGGCCAGAATCAGCCATGACAAAGGTCTTAAAATTGACACGATGCAGGAAGCCTTTTGTTTGTTGCTGTGGTTTTCTTTTTGTTTGTGGTTTGTTTTATTTACGTGTTGTTGTTGTGCTTTTATTTGTTGTTTGGTGTGTGTGTGTGTGTGTGTGTGTGTGTGTGTGTGTGTGTGTGTGTGTGTGTGTGTGTGTGTGTGTGTGTGTGTGTTTACTTTTGTTTTTTGTTGTTGTTGTTGTTATTGTTGTTGTTGTTGTTGTTGTTGTTGTTGTTTGTTGTTATTTTGTTGTTTTTGTAGTTTTTTGTTTTTGTGTTTTTGTTTGTTTTGGGGATTTTTTTTGGTTGTTGTGTGTGTTTGTTTGTTTGTTTGTTTGTTTGTTTGTTTGTTTGTTTGTTTGTTTGTTGTTGTTGTTGTTGTTTTTTTTTGGGGGGGGGGGGAGTATTTTGGTGTGTGTGTGTGTGTGTGTGTGTGTGTGTGTGTGTGTGTGTGTAGGGGGTTGGTGGTATTTTTTTCCCTTGCCCTGAAGAAAACACAAAAGCATCACGACCATGGCAAAACTTGCGTACACCACCATAACTGAACGTTTCTTCGGCTGAAGCAAATCTCCTTAACACGTCAATCAAAATCCCGTGACTAAGGGCTGCAAACAAAAAAGCAGGATAAAACAAAATGGCCTGCTGGGGTTAAGAACATAACATGAAGTGTCGGCTGGGGTCACATGCTGTATCAAAACTGTCGGAGCAAATGTGCCAGCCAGGGATTTTCCTATGACTCAAGTCTGTCGTATGAAGAACTGGAGCGTCAGTACTGCCTCTGAGCTTAGTCAATGCAGCTATTGAACCAATTTCCACACACACACACACACACACACACACACAAGGCACGCGTATGAGAATTGTAAAGAGACACAGCTTGACCTTGCACGTGCATTCCGCCAGTTGACTGAGGTCCTGTGAGGGAATGGGGGTGAGGGCGTCACCACACGACCTGATGGCCGGCCCGAGGGTCAGGAGGTCCTGCTGTCTTGTCATAACTCCCACACCCCGCACCCAGCGGCAGTCGCGCCGGCTCCAGCGAAATGGACGATTCGAAGCTACTGTAGTTTATTCTCTTCTCTGTAGACTTGTCTTCTCTGTACTCGGCTAGATGAGTCTGCAGCATGCGGGCAACAATAGCTCGCAGGGTTATATACGAGGGTTGTTCAACGAGAATTGGAAAATGGCATGTAACGTGACTTCTAAGCAAGATACAGAAAATATATTTATACCACAAGAAATTTCAGCCTTTCCTTTATTCACATGCAAAAAAGAAATCCGATGCGATGAAGCATTTAAGAGTATGACGTCATTTAAAAACTATACGAAACAGCTGAGCATGAAAAATGTGGAGGGCACGAAGGAGCAATACCGTTTCTACATTTTCACAAGGCTGAAGCTCGGAGACAAACCGAAGAAAATCCACGATGATTTACAGGTAGTCTATGGGGCCAATTGTGTTCCATATAGCACAATGTACAAATGGATTCAAGCATTTCAAGCTGAGGAATCGAGCAGTAAGCCAGGTATGGGTCCAACACGACCTTTTCCAGCTCGGAACGAGCAAAACATTGCCCTTGTAGAGAGACTGGTTGCTGAAGATCCACATTCAACTATCAGAGAATTGAGCGAGACATCTGGCGTCTCTGTTGGTACCATTCACAGCATCTTACATGAAGATCTTCACATGCGAAAACTGGCTGCCCGATGGGTACCTCATCTCTTACGTGAAGATAAGAAGAAACGGCGAGTTGAATGTTCGTGTCAGTTGTTGAATGACTTTGAACCGAATGGACCAAAACGGCTGTGTGATATAGTCACTGGTGATGAAACATGGCTCTGGTTTTATGGCATCCCCAACAAGCGTTGCAACAGGGCGTGGGTGGGTCCTTGTGGCGATCGACCAGTTGTGTTGAGACAAGGTTTTCAAAGCCGGAAGTGACTTTTTTCTATTTTTTTTTAATGCACAAGGAACTGTGGCAATCGATATTCTGCCTGAGAAGACAACAATCAATGCAACATACTACACGGGAGTTGTGCTTCCCAAAGTTGTCAAGGAAGTGTGCAATCAGCGCCCAACCGTTGGCTCCTCAAGAACCTTGCTTCTGCATGACAATGCAGCTGCCCACAAAGCCAAGGTCACCACGACCTTTCTATCTGACCGAGGAATCCAGATTTTGGACCACCCACCCTACAGTCCAGACCTTGCACCATGCGACTTCTGGCTTTTTCCTATCCTGAAATAGAGACTCGCTGGCCAGAAGTTTGACCGTGTACAGGACCTCGCAAAAGCAGTAAAATCACAGCTCGATGCCATACCCAAGGAGGACTACCAGGGGGCGCTTTTTGCGTGGCGCAGAAGGCTTGAAAAGTGTGTACGGGTCCAGGGGGAATACTTCGAGGGGATGTGAAGATAAGAAGTTGGAGCTATGTGTAAAACCAGAGTTACATAGCTGTTTCCAATTCCCATTGAACAACCCTCGTATACAGCCCAAGTGCTGGACAATATCCTCGTGGATGAAAGTCCACCCTACATCGGCCCCCGTAGTGTAGTGGTTAGCACCGGGTTCGAGTCCCAGCCGAGGCAAGCGGAATTTTTCCAACCTAGGTCGGCTCGTACCCAGAGCGGGTGTGCTATGGGCCCAATGGCCGGGGAGGCTGTTGCCACACACCCGAGTTTCACCCACTTCACGGGTGCGACTTGGGGGGGTGCTTCCCTTGGCATGACACGTCTTATGATGTGGATGATTACACGGCCGGCACCGCAGGTGCCGTAGTTCCCAGGCCTGGTTATTGCCGGGATATTTATGACAGGAAGCGTGGAATGCGGCCCTGTTCCGCAGTCCCAAATCACACGGACCTCCATAGCATCATCTTACCATCATCCTCATCTTCATCATCATGCATAATAAAAATTGCCCCAGCTTCCGAGCCCTCCGTGCATTCCACCCATGACCTGGGAGGAACACCACTGGAACTTGCAAAAGAATTGGGGCAGCAGCAGCAGCAAAAAAAAAAAAAAAAAAAAAGTCCACCCAGCAGTAGACCTTTAGGCGATAGTCCAAAACTCTATAGCCTAACAAGTTAGGAAGTTATTAAGGGCTTTACGCCGCGCAAGCAACAAAGACTAATTCGCGCCCAAGCATGGTCTTCCTCCGCCAAGTCATTACAGCATGAAAGGGTATTACGTATATATTTAAAATCTAGCTGGTTTAAATGAGATGGCATCTTTTATCGCGTCAAGTCCAAGACTTATCAAAGGCCGGCGTCACGATAAAGAAGGTTCGTCAAGGAGAGTCTGCAGTGTTTGAAATGACTAGATATCATAAAATAAGTTTGACTCCATGTGTAGCCCAATAACACAAGGACCAAATGCAGTCTTTGTTTGAGTGGGTGGGTGGGTGTTTGGGAGTTTAACGTCCTTTTCCACCACGAGCGGGTGATATCAAAGACGGGGCAACGAGAAAAAGGCCGGCACACACATTTGGCCCCAACCGGGATTCGAACTCACGACCCGAGCATTGAAAGTCCAACGCTCTACCGTTCGGCCACCCCGGCTCCCCCAGTCTTTGTTTGAAGTACCCCGTTTTGCTAGTGTACTAGTTTGTAGTGACTTCGCCTGTCACGAAAAAAGCGTATTTTTCGTGATTTTTGTATTTGTATGGTAGGGCAAGGTGCATGCCAGGGGGTAGCAAGAGGAGGCAAGCTGCCAGTAACGCTTGGGCTTTTTGCGCAGAAGAAACGCGAAGTTGACGCGAGTAGAACTAGGTGAAGTGGCTTTCTGGCCTAAACAGAAAGTAGACTAGCATTACTCCGGTGAGGCCTCAGCGGAAAGGAGACAGTCAATTTTTTTTTTTTTTTAAACTCCCGTCAGACACGTGCCCTTGAATGGTCTGTGCATGGTAATTTTCGTTTCTAGACTGAAGCATGTTTAGGGGTGACTATGATGCCTGAGGGTAATAGGGAATATAATTATAGGCAAAATTGAGGCTTCGTGCATTCCACGGTATTCTTTGACCACAGTGGAGTGCAGTCGTCCGGTCGGTTGGGCGTTTCACGTCCTTTGTCCACCATGAGAGGGCGGTGCCGAAGACGGGGGCAACGAGGACAAAGCTGTCACAAAGTGTTAACGACTAGTCTGGATTCGAACTTCCAACTCGAGCAGTGACCGCCAAACGCTTTACATCAGTCGAGTCCTCTGTCTCCTGGCTTCCCGAGAAGCCCACCGTCCAAAGCCTTTCTCACAGTGTACATGGCAGTACTGGGAACAAGCCCACTGCATCGTGCATTGTGTGTACTGCATACCTGACCAAGCCAAGCTGGACAAATATGCAACCGGCACAGGGAAAATATGCCAGCTGAACACTTATAAAGTTGAACTGGATTTTTGTTCAAACCAGCACTGTCACCATACGAAATGAGAAGTCAGAAAAGCTCAGATTTAAAACTACAAGCAATCTTTCAAAAAAAAAAAAACTTTGAAAAAACTTTGGAGAAAAAAAAAACTAAAAAAAAAGGCACACACACACACACACACACACACACACACACACACACACACATTTAAAAAAGGCACACACACACACACACACACACACACACACACACACACACATTTAAAAAACCCACATCCTAGTATATTTTTTACTTCTTCAAGTTTACATCCCCTTCTCGATGCTTCAGCGTCCCATCTCTTCCGCTTGATCAGACGTGATAACAAATCAAAGTCAGTGTTCAATTCTGTAACGTGATCCGCCCGGAGACAGTCCGACCGTGGGGCCCATCACTTGTTGAGGCTGGACGTTGGCGTGCGAGATAGCTGATGGTTCCGTGCTGTCAGGCAACGCAAGGGGAGGCGCTGCCAGTGGAAATGGGATGGGTGGCCCGGTGGGGACGGGGTAGAGATCCCCTAGGAGGGTGAGGTCCGTGTCTGTGCATGTTGAGAGACTGCATGCATGTGCCGTGCGTGAATGCTCAGAACTGCTAATTGAAGAGATGGTTGGTTGGTTGGTTGTTTAGATATTGTTTTAAACCTCTCTCTCTCTCTCTCTCTCTCTCTCTCTAACACACACACACACACACACACACACACACACACACACACACACACACACACCGGCACACACACACACACACACACATAGAGTCTCTCTCTCTCTCTCTCTCTCTCTCTTCTTTCACTTTTAAACTTGGCCAGGGGGGGGGGGGGGTCATTTTAGTGTAGCAAAGACTGACAAGTTGCAAAAGGACCATTATTTTTGAAACATTTACCGATGTCAAATGAATTGTAATTCTCTCTCTCTGTCTCTCCCCCCCCCCCCCACCACTGCCATTCCACTCACTACTCCCCCCCCCCCCCTCGCCCCAACCCCCCCCCCCCTCACCTTACAACCCTGACAGAGGCCGGAACAGCCCCAAACTCATTCCGCTACAGTTCAAAGATGGATCATGCACCAGTCTTGCCCTCCGCCTCTAATCTGCAAGTCGATAGGTTAGCGGTAGGCAGGGGTGGCCAAATCACTTTCTTATTACCGTATGGCACCGCTGTCAGCACTCGGCCAAACTCTGCGACTCCCAGCACCGCTGTTAAAGGGGTTTGGGGGAGGGGTGGGGTGGGGTGGGGAGGAGGAGGAGGGGAACAAGGGGAGTGAGGTTGAGGAGTGGGAGAGGACGGGTTTGGGGAGGAAAATGGAGGAATGGTCAGCCGGGCGGCCTTGATACAGCGTGTGGTAGTTTGGCCAAGGTTCGGTGTCGATACTAACTGGCTGTGGTCCGCAGACTGATTGATCGGCCAACGCCGGTATGTCTACAAGTGCGGGGGGAGGGGGGGGGTTGATGGTTTAACGTCCTTTTCCAACACGTACACTGACACGGACGACATCATAGGCTACGCGGGGGCAACGAGAAAAAAAGGTCAGCAGAAATATTTGGTCCCAGCTGGGATTCAGTCCAGCTCACGACCCGGGCATTGAAAGTCCAACGCTCAACCAGTTGGTTATCCCGGCTCCCCATGTGTCCGGTGAGAAGGGTGATAAAGCGGGGACATGATGGTGGTTTATCAGTTTTAGAAATCGTCTGGACGGAATCATACAGTTTACCATCGTCAGTCACTGAAAATGTCATGGAACAAGAATGGTAATGGGTTTAAATTCTTACTTACTTTTTCAGTTGTTAATTGGTTGATTGTTTTAATCACTGACTGATCAGAACAACGCCGGAAATAAAATCGTTTCAGTCCGGCGGCCGGCGCCGGAAACTGAGATGCACTGACTGACTGAATCAGGCGGCAGTGGCTTCAGTACAAGCATATTTCTAGTTTTTTGGGTGCACTTGGTTTGCTCGGAGAGTCACAGTGGGAAAATGTCCCTAGACAGATCCATACGATTTGTGCTAGTCATAAAAGTGAATAGTCTATATAGTGTCCTTCTACAACATTCGTGAACTGAAGCATCGTCTGGTTGCATCGTCGTCTCAGTATTCAGGGGAAGTAAACAAGAAGTCGACTCCGGCGCTGTCGTACTCAGTACTTTCCCTTGGTCAAGTCCCGCGGAAATGCTTATAATAATAATAATAATAATAATAGCTCTTATATAGCGCTAGTAGTCTGCTCAAAGAGCACTCAGTGCGCTACACACACACATTCTCACGCATACATGAAACACTAAATACGGGGGGGGGGGGGGGGGGAGATGATACTACAGATCATATGCTGTCTTAAATAGATAAGTCTTTAGTTTTGATTTAAACTGTGGGAGTGTCTGGGTGTTCCTAAGGGAGGGAGGCAGAGAATTCCATACCTGGGGGGCACAAAAACTGAAAGAGCGCTCACCGAAGGTTTTTAGATTGAACTTGGGAACCTTCAGGAGCTTTTCAGATGAGGAGCGGAGAGTACGAGAAGGTTCATACGTGGTAAGTTTGTCGGAAAGATACTGAGGAAGGGACTGCTCAAAGTGACGGAAGGACAGTGTTGCAATTTTGTACTTGATGCGGTACACAACGGGCAGCCAGTGCAATTCCTGCTTACGATACTGCTGTCGCAGCTTTGAACGCCTGTTCGTTCAACGGTCTTTTATATCACTTTTACTGGATGTTGATGCTACATCTATTACTTTGATAAATGACAAAATCCAGCTTCACAGAATCACACAGTGCATGAAACAATAGTAATCATTACACATATCAGTAAAGGGTCAATGCTGGAAGCCGAATGGTAGAGCGCTGGACTTCTAATGCTCGGGTTGTGAGTTCGTATCCCGGCTGGGGCCAAATATTTGTGCTGGCTTTTTCATCGTTGCCCCGTCTTTGATATCACCCGTATGTGGTGGAAAAGGACGTTAAACTCCCAAACACCCACCCCCACCCACCCGCTTGAAACGTAGTCAGCTTAACTGAGTGATCTGGCGACGTCAGTGCTACAACCAGAGACATACATAGGGAGACGTACAGAAGCTAGCTCTTGCAGGCTACGTACCATAGATGCAAATTTGGAGGAAAACGCTATATATTCGGCCTCTTGCACATAAGGTTGCAGATGACACTCTAGAAATGCTTTAAAATTCACACCAAAAAAAAAAAATAATAATAATTCAAGCAGCCATAGACTCATGTAAAAGAGAAATACTGGACTTGTTGGGGACTGAGGACAGCAAGATTGTGCAGACCGTAACAAAAAATACATATACACTGTAGTATAATAAAATTATATCTAATATATAAATGCCTTTGTTTCCTGTCTCACTATATGTATGTCTCTGCTACAACAAATCTTTTTCCAAGGTTTTTGGTGCTGCGTTCAACTTCAAGTGTCGGTCCCATTCCTAGCAGGCTTGTTTGTCCTCGTCAGTACCAAGCACAAGAAAAGGACCCAAAGTAGAGATACTGCGGTTTTGGTTTTTTTTTAATTTTTATTTCCAGTCTTCGGGTGGCCAGTCAAGTTTGATCAGAATGTATGTACATATTTTTGCAGGTGTGTCGTTGATTACTCAGTGCTGAGGGCGCTTGATACAGGCGGATCAGCGGTTTCTCTCCAGGTCTTATTAGGCTGTGCGTGTACTCAGTGACGCGAACGAGTAACCAGAATGTACATAATATAAACAGTGCAACGTTAGGCCTGTCGAAAATACGTACTGTACGCACTGTTTCAATTTATCCGATGCGTAGTTCGGGTAACCCATGAGTGATCGGGAAAGTCACTGACATCCTCGATTGCAGGGCCCGCATGTAAAAGTCGGGCCACAAGTGGGTTAGGGAGTTTAGCCCCGGGTTAGAGTTTAACCTCGAACTAGCTCTAGATCTAGGGTTAAAGTTTCTGTTGTTTTTTGTTTTAAATCAGGAAGCGGGTTCATTCCACCGAGGTGCCTATGCCGTTATAGAAGGATTTTTATTTTTCTGTCTTCGCTTCCCTTTTTATTTTTTATTTTTATTTATTTATTTATTTTTTATTTATTTATTTATTTATTTTTGGGGGGATGGGTGGGGGCGGGTGGGGGGGGGGGGTCTTTTGTCCTAGTCTGGGTTAGGCCCGTAGCAGTGACCGGTTAAATTAACCTCGAGTTTTACATACGGGCTCAGGAGAGGGGCACCATGACTACCCGATGCGGTGTCAAAAATTGTCTATTTTTTTCCCCCTCAAACCCCTGCCTACTGCGCCAGTTCTCACTAGAAGCGTTTACCCCACTGCTTCTGGCAAATAAATAAAAAATAAACACGATTCATAGTCATAGTGCAGGGGAGTAGTAGTGAAGTCTCTTGTTTAACACCAGAGAACGGGCTACGCTCCTTGATGGGTTGTACACTGTGAGTATACCAGCTCCTGTGGTAAATCCGGCTTCGTTTTTCGCCGGCAGCGGTGACAATACCCTCCCCAAAAAGCACAAGTTGGCAGTGTGCCCCGTGCTGTGTATGTGGGTATATTGTATTTCTTTTCGAGGACACTTCTGTTCAGATTCGAGTGCGGCAGTCTCACTGGGGTCTCACTGGGTAACCCCCCTGTCTGTGATACTGACAAATGGGTTTGGGGGTCGGTAACCGTGCAACCCGTGAATTCAATCTAGAACGAAAGAAAGCGCTGAACCTTGATATGCACGTGGTTTGCAGTTATAGTCACCTGCTTCTAAACCTTTGTTTTCGAGAAAGAAAAAAAAAACACACAAAAAAAAACGAACACGCAAATGTAAACCAGTCTGATTGGTGTTAAAGAACTAACAGCTACTGACCAGGCACCAAACAGTCCTGAAGAAAGATGTCATCCTTTTTTCTTTTTTCGTGTAGTTCAAGCTTTTCGAAATTCTTTGTTTAACTGTCTAGTTGAGGAGCCGTGTAAAACGATTATAACCCATGTCCCTGGGGAGGACGCAGGGTGTGTGTGTGTGTGTGTGTGTGTGTGTGTGTGTGTGTGTGTGTGTGCGTGCGCGCGGGCGTGCGAATGTGTGTGAGACGGAGACAGACAGACAGACAGAGAGACAGACAGACAGAGACAGACCGACAAACAGAGACAGTGACCGAGAAAGAGACACAAAGACGGAGAGAGAACAACCTAACAAAACGCACAAACTACACATTCACATATAAAACAGCAATAAATACGAAACTGCCATTAACTGCAATATTGAAAAGGCTTTATTCGGTAACGCTCTGTCACACACTTGGTAAACAGCGAACTCGAACAGTAAGACAATGTCCAGATAGTCATCAAGAATTTGTGATTCTCCCAACTGTCACAGTGCATGCCGCTACAAGACCACACTAAGAAGCCACCATGAAAGACAAATCGAGCGAGACGCAACCCGTCTGCTAACAAAGTGTATCACCGTCACACACATCCATGCATTTAGCATCAAATATCAATCGGCGATGGCTGCCAGCGTTCCCAGTTTAAGCCCCTCACAGTTCAGGACTCAGCCCGGGAAAAATAAAAAGCTCTCTGATGCGCAGCAGGCAAGCTACCTCAGTTTTGAGTTATATATCTCGGGCCGAGTTTTTAACTGCTCACCTCCTAAAAACACATAATCTACCCTGTGCGTAATTGACACTACTAGCGTAAAGTAGCTATACCTGCGTGTGTTAATGTTCTGGCTCATAAACTGCCTTCTGTTAGGTAGTGTACTAATCTGGCCTGTAAAAATGTACATCATGCCATTTTCATTTGAGACGCTAGTTAACATTTCATGCACCAGTGCTCCATACCCCTGGCAGTGCTGTTTATTCATTTATGTATTTCATTTGTTAGGTTATTCAATCATGTATTTTTCTACTGAAAGAGGTACTTCCCTCCCCTCGCCTCAAATTCGCCCCACTCCTTTTTTGAAACAACAACAACTAGAGATAAAGTGCGCAGTCTCACGAAGGCACACCACTATCAGAAGCAGAGGCGAATTGTCGGGGTGATGGTTGAGAGGGGAGGGGGAGTTCAGGTTAGAAAGGGAGGGGGGGAGGTGGCGTGGGGGTCGGGGGGGGGGGAGGTGGGAGAATTGTCGGTCCTAAATGTACTTAAACCTTATCAATATTTAGTAAAATCCATAACTGCCGTCTGTACACGTTTGGAAACACTGGCTTACTGACCCTTCCAAATATCCACAAAGTCGCTGGCAATGGAATTGTTACCCTATTAAAAAAAACGCATCACATAAACGGTTGCCACTGGTGATGCAAGCCGTAACCAATCAAAATGGTTATCACAAAACAGAAAGACCTTTCAGATCACAAGAACCACCAACTACACTATCTACACATGATACAATAACGTATGTACAACATCATAATTTACATACAAACTGATATAATATTACCTTGTTTTGATGCAAGTGCGAAAGCCATAAATGTACAGTTCTTCAGACTAGACGATTCGGTGATTCATATTCTCATATGGCAAATCATTTTTACAACTAGCTCGTAACATTACACCTGTCATGCAAAACATCCTCATGACTATGCATACATGATTTATCAGATGATATCTACTCCAATGCACCATGATATCAAAGGGCAGTGATTGTACAGCAACAACTCGGCAAACAAGCTAACGTAGAAACTTATCAGTATCACCTACACAACCAAGCTTGGCTACCGCCACCGAACAAAGATGATAACATGCAGTACGGTAAAAGCATTGGTCCAGTGTGTAGATGAAAACACAGTATTATCAAAAGATAACACCCAACACCACAAATCGTTGTGCGTAGAATTGGGGATTGATTAAAAACATAAAAAGGATTAACTTTATATACACAGATTCCTCTTACAACGGAAATGTATCAAGTCAACAAAACAGGAATTCATCTTCTGAAATTATTGTATTTCACCCTGGAACCGAAACATAACGAAATAATTTACATGTGAAATACACAGATTTTTTTCTGCGTGCTGGCGTCACATCTGCGATAGATCAGCTTAAAATATGAAACAAACTGACCACAATATGACATTGTGGTTGTCGGACGCACGCACGCACGCACACACACACACACACACACACACACACACACACACACACACACAAATACGCGTAGCACACTTTTGTGGTTTTAGTTTGGCGAAACCCCCTTCAACATCTTCACAACACAACTTCAGCACCTCAACAATCAATCAGATTAAATCCAAGAGTCACAATGGCACAATCATCGGAATACAGTATAATTTTCCTGCAAACTTTTCATCACACCCCAAAGTCCCCCTTCCCAACACTCCCTTTTTCCCCTTCCATTCATTCCTCACCACTTCCACACACACACACATGACATCACCCTTTCAGCATTCACGTGATTCTGATCATTCGGAAAATAACACTGACCTGCGCATAAAAAGTCAAATATTGCGGATTCATAATCACACACAACAACACATTCGGTGGGAGGCACAACGTATGAAGGAAACACGTATAATAGGTTAATGGAAGCTCATTATGAAGATCAAGGTGCTGATATGTGGAAATTTCAGGCAAGTCCCAGAACTATGATCTAATGCCCGATAACCCTTTCCAAAAGGCAAATTTTTCTGTGAAAGAAGGGTTTCACAGTCTCAAACTTTCGCGCGAAACTGGCCACACGCGTGTGTCGCAAAAATGTGCGTTTTGTGAAAACAGGGTTTTATAATCTTACACTTTTGCGCCAAACTGGCCACACAAAAAAGTATGTTTAACATATAAATTGACAGATATCTATTGCTTATTTCATCCAGTTTCACCACGAGTAAAACATGGAGTTTCCAACATTCTGTGAGGGCTTAAAGACACAGGGAGTTTGTCCCTCATACGTCTAGAGGTGGTTTCATTGTAATCCCAGTCAAATCTATCAGACTACTCAGTCCCTAATGCGTCAAGCTGTATCAGACTGTTGCCAAAATGTGCGTGTCTGAAGCCAGCCTGTGGTTCTCAACCTCAGTCCTGTACTAATTAGTACGGCAGAAAGTAGAATCTGGGGATCTGCCCTTTGAGTTCTGTCGTGCGGTTTCCTTTCACCGCTGTGGTCTTGCTGAACTTGAACGAGGCCACCCCGTCGGCGACGCTCGTCTGTCCATCCGTGCCGCAGTGGGACGGGGGTCCGTGTGTGTAGATCTCCACCGTGTACGGCTTCCCCTTCTCCACTTTCACCGGCTTCTCCAGCATGCAGGGCAGGATGACCCCGGCCCCTTTGACGGCGATGGACTCCATGACGATGTCTTTCTTTTTGCGCGTGATGACTGTGTCCACCTTGTAGGACGCTTCCCCTGACTTCTTGCTTCCGTAGATGCCGAAGCCGTACAGGTAGATGTTGCGGTCCACCGTGAAGGTGACGGCGTCCGCGCTGCCGTCGTTGACGAGCGTGCCCTCGATCTCCCTGAAGCGGGTCACGTGGTTGAGATCGGCCCAGGCGGCCGAGGACGCCTGCCTTGAGTACTGGGACCTCAGGGTCCGCCTGGAACCCCCTGACGTCACAGAAGATACCGAAGCGCTGTCAGGGACGTCCTCCCCCTCGTCCCCTCCGCCGCCGCCGCTTTCCACGCTCAGCTCCGAGTACAGAGGAGGGGGGTCCGTTTCGTCTTCGCCGGAGAGTTGCCGATCCGTGACGGAGTCGAGGATGAATCGATGCGAGGCTTTGTTGTCACGCTTGACGTACATAACGTCGCCAAGCGTGTCCTGTTTGTTGTCCTCTGTAGGTTCCTGCAGCTTCTCCTCACACTGACGCCTTGCCCAGCGATCCGTGACCTCCTGTCGCACTGTGGGGCTCACCTCAAGGCCTTCAAGTGTCAGAATCTGCAGGAATCAAAGGAGTAGGTAGGTATCAATATCATGTGTACTATATTCGCCGATACCAAGAGTCACACAATAACATGATTCATGTCTCTCCTCTTCATTTCCTCTATCAAATTGGTGCAGAACCCACGACTCTTTAAACTTACACAATTCCTCATTTGTGAACAGCAGAATGATAGTTACACGACTATATTCTTCGTGCTACTGGGAAAATGCAGTTGTATGTACATACAAGGATTACAAGAGTTTGCTCGAACGACAATGGTTTAACTGAACATTATCAGCTTGTGATGCAGAAGGAGCCAATGAATGACTCCCGAAAGTCTGCACAGACTCCCTAAAATCGGTGCAGCCTGGTGTATGTTGGCATGATTTCAGAGAAGGAAACACTTTCTGGGGAGAAAAAAATTAAATTAGACTAAAATCTATGCAGTTTGGTGCGTTTCGGCATGTTTTTAAGTCCTTCACAGGAGGAAACACTTTCTGGGGCGAGGAAAATATTTAGCCTAAGGTGGAAATCCGCCAAAAGGTTGAAGAATTTAAGTCCAAACCAACCCTTCATCACATACCTTGTTCAAACATTCCCGGCAGAGTCTGTCCATGCCTTCTGTCTGTATCACATCATCGCCGTGTTTCCTGATGTACAACAGGCTCTCTTTGTCCAGCTCCTGATCATCATACCGATGTGCCGTCTCCAGAATGTCACAGGCCGTGTGCACCGTCAGACACCCGTGTAGAAACCGGAGACATGCGTCACGGGCCGCAACTACGTCGTATTTTTCGGCCAGGGCCAGTAACTGGAACACTGTGTCGGAGTCTGGGTAGAGTTCTTCGTAGTACAAGTACCTGCGAGGGCAAAATTGGCACAGTTCGTTAATTTAAATTACTGCTTAATAGAATTTGTGTGAATTACAATGTGTGAACTAGGTAATTATTCAGGTTGTGAGTTTTTGCTCCGTGGCAACTGCCTCATACGTTTTTTCTCAAGGATCCGAGAGGATTGGCAGAATACACTTTCTAAACATCCCCATGCCTACACGACCAGATTTTCAAGTTTACAGCATGAATTTTGTTTACTACTCTTGTTGCTTTTCAATGTAAACGGTAACAGCTTCAGTAAATGTGTAACAGACATCTTCATGACATAAAGTACACCCCCCCCCCTTCACAGTGTGTGTGTGTGTGTGTGTGTGTGTGTGTGTGTGTGTGTGTGTGTGTGTGTGTGTGTGTGTGTGTGTGTGTTAAACGTCGTCCAACAACCTTGGCTGCACACGAGAGGCAAAGTGAAAACAGTTCTACGGGATCACCGACACACTTACTGACCTTAACAACTGCCAGAAGACTTTGGGCTGCTCGTCGCGGAGGTCGATCTGAGATCGTTCCGAACCGGGCCCGTCCAACATGGCGTAGAAGACGCCGGAACGAGACTGGAGAACGTAGCGGTGGGCGCCCACCTTCTCCTGGCTTGGGCCCACAGTGAACCAGATATTACAGGCCAGCTGGTTCTCCAGCATGTGCCGATTACATGCTAGTACACCCTGAAAATTATAAAGAGTGATGGTTGTGAGAACGTGCGATTAGAACAGGGGCAGACTGAAGTATGCACACAGTGCCAAAGCTACCTAACTGAATGTTACGACAGCATGGTAAGAAGAGGAAGGCTCTACAGTGCAGTGATGAAATGCAAGATGTTACAGTTGCCGCGGTGATGGCTGTGGGAGACAGACAGTAAATCCAGCGCGGTCAACAAAGGTTGGTCAGTTGGTTGGTTGGTTGGTTGATCGCGGGTTGACGTTATTTTCCACCACATAAGGGTTCCATCAAAGACGCGACAACGAAAAAATAAACCAAGGCAATCTATTGGTTCCTAGCTGGGATTCGAACTCACGACCCGAGTATCGGAAGTCCAACGCTCTCCTACCTCGGCTATCCCGGCTCCCCACGTCAGTCAAGGTCAAGGATATCATATTGTTTGTGAACCATTTGCCACATGCCACGCGTTGCCTGACATAACGTCTGGATAAAGGCTGAGAATGCAAGAACTACAACACTAACCGATGAAAAAAAAAGCAATGGTGCTGACAGATGTGTGAAAAAAAAACTGATGAAGCCCAAATAAACCTCACGGAGTTGGGCAAAATGACATGATGATGATGATGATGATGATGATGCAAAGAGTGAGAGGCAGACTGACAAACAGTATGGGAGCCCAACAAGCCTCGCGGCACAGGGTCCCGAAGAAACAAAGGTACTGATGAAACAGATGACAACCACAATGGAACTGAATGATGAACCCCACGATAACCTTAACGTGCTGTCTCCAAACTCGTGTAAATCCCATTCCAAACCCATTAACCACAAGGTAAACGGTAGTAGTACTAGTATAGTAGTAGTAGTAGTAGTAGTAGTAGTACCAAATTACTGTCACGTCCAAGAAAAAAAAAACTACAAAAACAAACATCAGTGTAAACCCTTTCAAATGGGACAAACCCGCATGGTCAGCATTCTTCTTCTTCATTTTTTAAAAAAAAAATATTTCTAGTGGTAGTAGTAGTGGCAGTAGTAGTAGTAGTAGTAGTAGTAATAGTACAAAGAAAAGCCCAAACTCACCTTTCCCCGTTGCCAGCTTCCAGTAGGGGCATCCCCTCCTTCCTCGTCACTCCCCGTGGGGTGTGCCGGGTAGCTGGGTAAAGGCGGCTTCTCTTTCACTTTCTCCGGGGTCACGGGCTCGAGACCCGGGTACACACCACCCGTCATGTCTGGGCCCGGGGCTGGGGACTTGGGGGCGGGGTCTGTACTGGTGGTGGCTGTAGGAGGCAGCTTGAAGGCTTAGCGAACAGCCTCAGCTTCGGTGTGTGTTGAATGTTGATGACACCTCTTCGACGAATCTGAAAGACAACCATTAGGTCAATAAATGAATGAGTCAATGAATGAATGAATCAGTCAGTCAGTCAGTCAAGTCAGTCAGTCCTTTCTTCTTTCTGCTCTCTTCTTCTTCTTCTTCTTCTTCTTTTCAAACGTCTTTACATTTCAGTCTTGTTTTGCACGCCAATTTCTCCGCCATGCTTTTTGTAAACTGGTTCAGATGAGCACGTATACAAGTTTTTACTTGATGTGCTCTCTTTCAACGTAATACTGTTTACTGCTTGACGGTGATCCGGGCTTCAATGAATAAAATGTTTTTAAACCAATCAGTCAGCCAGCCAGCCCAGTCAGCCAGTCAGTCAGTCAGTCAGTCAGTCAGTCAGTCAGTCAGCCAGCCAGTCAGTCAGTCAGTCAGTCAGTCAGTCAGTCAGCCAGCCAGCCAGTCAGTCAGTCAGCCAGTCAACAAATCCATAGAAGTCTTACAGTTTCTAAAAGTGAAACTGAATCCATACAACTCACACGACAGTTTCTTTCTTTCTTTTTTTTATCTCTCTGCGAGAACAGTGTCCTTAAACGTGCCAATTAAAAATAAAAGCCACCTGGAATACGTGACATACATCATAAAATATACCAGTTACTCTCCTCTGAAACTCCTACTCGAACCGAAGTGGATAACAACAATTCCGGTTTGTTCAGCCTGATGCATAATGCATCAGGCATGTACTTCCGAGTTAACAGGACACTGACAGAGCGTTTTTCTTGTAAGCTGGCGAACCTACGTGGCTGGCTTGTCCCTGCAGGACACAGGACGTGCAAACACCGTAATCCTGCTGACAAACTTCCTATTACACGTACACACAGAATTTGCTATAGCGGCAGGGGTCCATTAACTGAACTAAGCACAGTAAGACGACGAGAAAATTTAGCAGGAAGAGAGCTTAACTGGAGACTCAAACTTCTTACCGGCCATTTCAACAACAAAAACAGCAACAAAAAGCAGGTACACCTTGTTAACAAAGTACTGTAACTTACTACAGCCAAGAATCGAAAAAGAACACGGCTTACCTGAAACTTTAAATCTTCTTACCAGACGTTTAAAACCAAAGACAAAAAGTACAGACACAGTAACTGGCCGACCACAAAGACACTTACTACATGAGTACAGCTAACACTTGGCAATCCCAAGGACAAGTACTGTTGAGCGTACCACAAACAGCCTGTCACTGGCAATCATGAATCACGCGTTACACTTGAACAGTGACCTGTACTGCCAAACACGATATCGCCACCATATATATATGCATGTATAGCTACGTAAGAAACAAAGAGGGGTTTCCTATTTCCTATTAATAGCAGGTTCTATCGGTAAGACTAAGAGCTGATTGGTCAGCGGCCGATAACCACGTATAGCGTACAGTACCGCGCATGATTAACGCCATGTAGTGCCATCAGCGGCAGCCCAATCATCGCATTGTTTTTGATAGAAGTTATATATAATTGACGTGCAACTTGCGTGGGGTTGCTGGACACAGTGCAGAATTAAAGGACTACGAGACTCTCGGCTCGTCTCTCAGTCCATAGTGGATAAGCCATCAGAGTTGCAAAATGCGCCTGACCATCTGGAGACAACACTTCATTCGCACAGTCTTGCGTGATATTAAGTCATGCAAACGTTTAACTACTTCTAATTGAAGCCACAAAAGCCACACTTTCGGCCCTAGCCGTCTGTTCCGCCATTTTAAGGCGGCCTTGAGACAACACGCGCGGCCCTCATGCTATCTACGTACGCACATTTACCTAATGTCGCATCTTCTCTTGTTTACTTTGTAATAACCCTGCCAAATGCATACCGATATATTTTTTCCCCTCCGTGCTCCACATTCACTCCGGTTCTCGAAGTTTCCCGTAACTACGCGACACGCGTATCTGTTAGGTCCCCGCGGCTGTAGAGCAAATGGAGGGTTCCCCTCTAGAACATCCCATCTCTCTTTTTCTATCTCAGTATCGATAGGACCTTCTGGCAGGTAACCCTCCAAATGCACTACAGCAGAGTTTCTTTGTCAGCAATGTCGTTACCTTGTACTACCTTGTGTTGAAATGTCCCCCGTGTACACTCTGCAGGTAAGCACGTAGGTACACAAAATGAACACCGCCATAAACTACAGGTTGACACGCGCGCAGCTGATGAAAGAGATAGGGGTCAAGTGTGCGTATGGCCGAGGGAAAGGGGAGGGGGGCGGAGGGGGGAGGGGGGCAATCGGCCACACAATGACCATCCGAAATAGCCTGAGCGGGTTCAAGGGTCGCTTTTAGCGAACACTCGCAAGACAATCTCCAGCTTACGGGGCCCGCTTCGAGTCGCTCGCGTAATACTTTCTCGAACTTGCGAGACTGCGCCAGAAACTTGAAGCCCGACGGCTTAAAAAATGGCGTTTCTTTTCTTGTTCCCCGACCAAAAAAAAAAAAAAAAAAAATTCACGTAACATAACACTGAAGCCATTAATTGTGCCACCAAAAGCTTCTGCTCCCACTGGGAATTTTGCCCCGTCCTTCTCCCTTAAGCCCCTAGTCGAATTTCACCATAAAATACAAAAGGAATAAAGAAACCCTTTTGTGCCGCTGGTTTTCTTCAACAACACGAGACACCTCAGGCCCGGATTAGAACCTATCTCTAAACATTACAACGCGGAAGCAGGAAAGGAGAGGGAAGGAGGGGGGGGGGGGTGAGGGGTGGAGGAGTTTCCCTGGTCGCCACCACCAGCCACATACGTACATGTGCACGACACATTTTACAGCGTCTCTGCCTCAGTCTACGCAATGTGTCCACGTAATGTACCATAAATAGAGCGGCAGTAACAGAAGGATACAGGCTACATAATATAGATACGGATTTCAAAGAAAATGCAATATTTTCCTATTCCTAATACCTTCTGGCAGGGAACCCTCGTGTTGTGTGCGTTTCTGGGTGAGTGAGGGTGTGTTGAGTGCCGGTACGGCGCCCTGAGCTCCTGCGGGAGGGAGGGCGTCCCCTAAATACCCATCATTATAATTATCATTATTATCATCATCATCATCATCATCGCCGCCGATGTAATGCGAGGCATGTGACTCGTCAGTCACTGCCTAAAACAGCCACGGTGTTCACTGTTGCACCTAATACATGTAATTGTATGACTCACCGCCAGGTATAGAAACACCCCGGAAGACGTATCGGCTCTTGTTATAAATCCGATTTTCTGGCTCAACAATCTACCGGCCTTTTTACCCATATGTTATGCAATGCAGCAGGTGACTGAGATCCTAAGGTCAACATTGCGCACCGTGATCGCCAATTCATACGTTACTGGGGACCCGTTATTTTTCTGCTGACATTCAGAAATCAAATGGGAAAAGCCGAAAGTGCCTGTGGTTTTCTGGTAATTGAGGGAACGCCCCACACTACTACATATAACGTTTTTCTGTGTGTATGAGCAACTCGTAGTTCACACATGTGGGCAGTTTCGCGTTACTGCAACAGAAGGAAGTGACCTGCACATAAGTTACTGAGACATGTGATGATGAATCACTTCAAATCTGTCTCGTGACAAGATTAATGAAGATAGCGAACTGAAAAGATAAATATTCTTCATACAGGCGCGATAGGAGCTGGTAGTACTACATGTAATTATAACAACCCCGACTCCTGTGGTAAGACATATGCACTGTTCTTGGACTAGTAATACACTTGCTAATAATAATAATAATTTAACTGTCTATCTTGTGTGTGTGTGTGTGTGTGTGTGTGTGTGTGTGTGTGTGTGTGTGTGTGTGTGTGTGTGTGTGTGTGAGAGAGAGAGAGAGAGAGAAGAGAGAGAGAGAGAGAAGAATGAACGAATTACATCAGAGAAAACGTTTCGAAAAATTTGGTTGTGAAAGAGGCACAGAAAAAAAAAAAAAAAACGGCAGCAGCCTAAATCTCTCCATTTCTGATCGCCAAGACGATAAACTCACCGAAGATAGCGCGAGATAAACTTGTGCTTATATTTCCATAGGCCACTTGAATACAAACATGTTTTGCAGGCAATGCCCCTCGACTGACGGGAATGAATTAAATGGGGGCTTACACTCAAAGTGCAGTCATGCATACACACCGAGGGAGGGAAATGGGGTTCTCTTGTCGAGGAGCGTAAGTGTTGGCACCCCGCTGAATAAAAAAAATTAACTCCAGTAAAAAGAAATGTTTCTTGACCTACATTGTATAGAAAGGAGGGGGTATGGTACACTTTGTGTTAACATGAAGAATACATTTCCGACTGACACACATGCAACGTGACAAAAGTAGAATGTTTTGAACCACCGTGAAAAGGATTACTCATGCTGGTATATCGATAATATATGTATTCATTTTTTTTTTTTTCATGTCAACACATCAGTCTAACCAACGTCCATTGCGCATACCAGGGCCCGTATGTAAAACTCGAGGTTATACGATCTGCCCCTCATCTACGATCCACGCATCACACTCAGTCATCAATATAGCTATTACGCCGAACCAAGTTGGGATTTTCAAGGAATACTGATCACGACTAAACAATGATACAGATGCGGTCAGTTCTATAAACAGTACACGCAAAGACCTAGATAGAACTCTCTCTCTCTCTCTCTCTCTCTCTCTCTCTCTCTGAGTAGACTCTCTAATCCGCTTATTCGCATGCGAGTTACAATACAGTAAACGTACTATTTCAAGCTGCATAGTCAAGGACAATATTTCAATGTCACTTCAAACAACAGCCTTACTGACAAACTAACATTTATCTTGAAGTTGAGAGAGTAAAACTAGATAGCGTTAAACAAGCAGAAGACGGATGGGGAGAAAATACAAAGCGGTTTTCACGAGAGGGGATGAGGACAACAGAGGAGGTGGGGTGACGGGCGGAGCGGGGAGGAGGGGGGGGGGGTTCTTACGTGATGGTTGAAATTGTGTAGGACACGATGCGAACGTCCGGTGTGTGTGTGTGTGTGTGTGTGTGTGTGTGTGTGTGTGTGTGTGTGTGTGTGTGTGTGTGTGTGAGCGAGAGAGAGAGACAGAGACAGAGAGAGAGAGAGAGAGAGAGACCGAGACAGACAGAGAGAGGAGATCCCAGAATATCAGGCAAATAATCGTGTCCGCAAAAGAAATATTTCAAACCAAAGCGACGCCTGCAGGCTGCACACGAATTCCATGTAACTCGCCTGTTCATCCTGTGACACAGGTCGGGTTGACACGCGCATCGCGTCCCCCTGTCCAACTTTCCCACCTTTGACACCATGACCTGCTCCGCGTCTCCATCCTCTTGTCGACTGGGAAACTTCTTATACCGCTACATAGCTGTAGTAACGCTAAGAAGTCGAAAATGCGAGGCTCCGGAGAATGGTGCCCCCCCCCCCCCCCCCCCTGACACGGATAAGCCAAAAACTGTGGTGGTGTGCATGGGGGAAGAGACAAGTAGGAACGAAACACTGTACACTACATCTACACTGAAGGTAATAATGTCACTGTCAGTCAATTGTCAAGGTATACTGTGTGCGTCCTGAGAATGACTCTGATGTAAAGAGGAGGTGGGGGAGGGGGCGACTTGATCCAAGAGTTGGGTGTTTCCAGATAAGTCGAAGTTCAAATGAATTGGTATTCTAGTCTGGGTCGTAGGAGCACAGCTTATTATGGTCCATGGCCCAAAGGGAGGACTAGTGTGTAGCACATATTTTAGTGACGAAGACTTAGTGGCAGAGCCAAGAGCGGGCATCTGCCAAGCAGATGTGTTATACTAGGGATGTCCACGGCCATGCTCCCCTTTTGAGTGATTCAAAAAAATATATGACAAAAATCTGTGTAATTTCAAGCAATTTTTGTATTTTTTTAAGTGCTCTAGAAGAAGAAACACATTTTTTTGGAGGGGAGGATTTTTTAAGGGGGCCAAAGGTGGGATATCCGCCAAAAGGTGGAAGATTTTAACCCATTAACTGCCATGGTTGCAGAATTTCATGACTCGCGCCTTCAGCACAGATGTCAAACTTGTTCAAATATGTCAAATATGTAGTTGTTCTAGTGGCTGGGGGGGGGGGGGGGCGCAACAAAAAAAAACCCTCTTCACATACACGCACGTTTTGCTTCCTTAGTGCAGCGTGTCATGTGAAGGGAAACTATCGGTGATGACCAACGACGTGTGTGACAGTGAAAGGGTTAAGCCCTGTAGTACACCTCGGGACATTCACAATAATATTGTGGTTTGAGCGAGTGATATCAGTTGTCACCGCCGGTCGGAACAGATGATGAACACGTGCGTGCGTGCGTGCATGTGCAGATTACAGCTATCATTCTTTCACGCCAAAGGATGTGGAGATTTTCAAGAACTGCTGCAAACGATGAAATGATGATAGAAATGCGACCAGCTCTATAAATAGTGTCCGCAAAGGTTTCGAATCAGTCTTTGCCCAGAAACACGTACACACACACTCTCTCTCTCTCTCTCTCTTCATGGCTAAAACGTTTCATCTGCCAACGACAGTGACAGACAGAATTTCATCACACGGAACTCGCTAGCCGTCTCAGTCACACACGTACACACCTATCGTATGGCTATGCACAAAGCGGTAGGTAGGTCCTGCGTGTTTGCTCGAGGCTTAACCAGGGCGAAATAGCGCAAGCTAAAATGGAAGGACGCCAGAAAATTGGCTTACCCACCCAAAGTCTGAACTGACAAACCGGTTTGCGCACTCTCCACTAGCACATGATTAAAGATGTTCATCACGGAGCTTGCGATAAGCGTTTCAACGAGTTCACAGCAATGTACATGTATAAGAAAAGAAGGTACATGTACAAGGAACAAAATCCTGTACAACTAAGAGAGAGAGAGAGAGAGAGAGAGAGAGAATCAATGAATCTTTATTTTACAACGGTAGAGGCAGTTAACATTACACAGTCAATTTTCATAGAGAGAGAGAGAGAGAGAGAGAGGAGAGAGAGAGAGAGAGAGAATCAATGAATCTTTATTTTACAACGGTAGAGGCAGTTAGCATTACACAGTCAATTTTCATAGAGAGAGAGAGAGAGAGAGAGAGAGGAGAGAGAGAGAGAGCAACAAAAACGGAAAGAAAGAGACAGAGAGCAATAAATCTGACTTTACATGCACTTGTGCGATGTTGGAGTACTGGAAATTCGTACAGAATAGTGTGCAGTATTCAGAATCACATTCACAGTATGGCTCGTGTCACACGGGAGACGTTGTAGTCCGCACAAACACTGAACACGACCGAACACGGCGTTTTTCCGTGTTCCCGTGTGACATACGACCACAGCATATCTTGGCAATAATTGTTCCGGCTCGTGTTCGATGTTTGTTCGGACTAAAACGTCTTCCGTGTGACAAGAGCTTAAGCTGCAAAGCGCATGAAAAAAAACAAAAAAAAAACCAAGGTCGAATACATTGACTACATGGATTCGGTTAAACTGAGGTGGGTGAGGATCTTCGTAAGAGCGCGTACTTGACCCTTGCAACTTTTGCCGGCGCATATCAACTTGCAAGAGATTGTTTCTGACCTCTGCACTGAAGTCAACAGATCCATGCTGAGCCAAACTTTACTTTGTCCTTTAATCTTGTCTGCGCCAGACGACAATCTCTTTACAAAACCCTTACAACAAAAAAAAATAATAATAAAATGTGTCAAGTTGTGAAGCCTAAGGCCGCGAACTTGCGTTCAAGGTTTAAACACTGACCTGTAACAATGTCAAATACAAACCCTGCAGTATTCATCGGCTAGGCACACAAGAGGAAGACTTCAACACCTTGCTAAAGGAATATACAATGGTATGTTCAATGTTGAAGGCAGCACAAAACTACTTTATACATGTACTAAAAGCGAAACAGTCACTGCTGTGAGCTTCTGACGACACTGCTCGATACGATTATATCAGATGAGAACACTGACGC
This sequence comes from Batillaria attramentaria, assembly GCA_018292915.2. NCBI lineage: Eukaryota > Metazoa > Mollusca > Gastropoda > Batillariidae > Batillaria > Batillaria attramentaria. Next base: position 273,238 of record JACVVK020000007.1, on the reverse strand, counting down.
CGAAACCTGATGTCATTCAGCGTCTGCGGCCTACCTTTTGCAGCAGAAAAGACCAAAAAAAGCCTTCGAAACCAACCATAAAGAGCTCATTTGCCTTACCTTATCAAGTTCAGTTGTCTTTCTGGACGTTCGTAATTTTCACACTTTGTTCCTGAAAAGCGAACCGAGCGCTTTCCTCCGAGTTCCCAATCTGTCACTGTAACTCTGCTCAACGTTCAAACACAAGCAGACGAGTGTCACCCACTTTACGAAGTATCCCCCCGGTTAACTGATAAGACAAGCGCTTTAGTGTAGAATAAAATAGAATAAAAGTCCACCTGTAGGGGGGGTTCTGATCTTCACCCACAAGTTTTATCACATCGCGCGGATGGAAAAGCGGAGCAGCCGACGTGGGCTTCACGAGTTCGTCGAGTGATGGGACTGAGAATAAGAAGGAAGGCATGAGCGATCACGTGGCAAGTTTGACGTCACGGTACGTAAGCAGACGACACCCAGCTCCCTACCGGCTGAGGCGACAAGCGAAGTGACGTTGTGGAAAGGTCCGATTTGTCTACATGCGTAGGAGGGCTCTCGGTACGTGCACACAGCGGTCGGTATGTCTAAATTTGGCGAACCGTTAGAGTAATGGGGCGTTCACTGACACAGCAGGAACCCATACCATTTCTTTTCCATCAAGATGTTTTTATCTCTCCTGTTGTATTTCCTGGCCCCGTCAGATGTTGTCAGTTCATGCTAGAGTGATGGCATATTGCTGGTATGCAGCACTAAATTTCTTACGAATCAAAATAATCAGCGAAAAAGACAGTTGAAAATTCACCATGCACGCATACTGCATTGCCACGACGGAACAATGCTTATAGTTTCATGATCGTCAACGATTTTGAATAGCTCACACCTCAGGTGGGGCAGCATTAGGAGAAGCAGATACTGATATACCCCACTTCAATACTATTATTTACAGAAAAGAACAGTTAACCACTAGTATGCATCGCCATCACACCTGGCAGTCATTAGCAATCTCAAAATGTTATACTCTCCTCTATTACCTTAAAGTTCCGATTCCAGGTTAGACTAATTCCAAAATTATTCGATTTCGCAACACTAAGGCGAGTGTTGGTATGCTTTCGTACAGGTGTGTCGTGTTGACGCTGTCAGTTATTACATAACTGTGTCCTGACCGTGTCACAAGGCGCCCGGGACCTGTCACCGGTATATCACAACTTCCTACGCTCAGTAGATTACGCCCCCACGCTCCACACAATAGAGAGGAGGGCGGGGAACGGCATTCACACCCAGTACCTGACAACCACGTAGACAAGTACACAAACTGGCGGAGCGATGTACACCTGCCAGTTCCTGTTACAGAATGCAGACCGTGCACCGTACAATAGATGTTCCGTTTCATTTCCGTTGACTAATCCCCCCCCCCCTCTCTCTCTCTCCCTCTCTCTCTCATAAAAGCAATACCCTATCTCTTGTCCACTGTAAATGCCATATCATTCATGCATCTGAGTCAGAGAGCAACGGAATCTTCCGATCCATAATCATCTTACAAGTTACATGCAGTTAAACGTGTGTGGGTATTTTAGGCCGGATATTTCTTCCTGTCAGTAATAATACATTGTATAGTATGTACCCCCTACCACCCCCACCCCCCTTCCTGCCCCAACTGGGTTTTATAAAACGCTTAGCGCTTATCAAAGGATACAGGCGCCAAAGAAGTACTCGTGATTATTATTTATTATCAAGTGTTTTATTTTCTTGTCCCTTATGTAGGACTCACTTTACTCATCTGACAGACTGAGATGTGCAGGTGGAAAATGTACGACGGTTGGCCTACATAAGGCTTTACATTGACACCGCCTATGGCGCAACGCTGAATTCCAGTCATTCCGCAGTTATTGACAGGTCGTTTATATCAAAGAGAACCTTTCTCCCACTGTGCGCCAGAGGTTAAGTTTGCACAGGAAGACACCTACCGAGCTTATCCCGGTAAATGTAATCTGCGTGGTGAGTGAAAAGAGCAAGGTTTATGCTGTTAGTACACTTTTTATCGCTCGCTTTAGGTTGATAGTCACAGAGTTATCGTGACCCACAGCAATGCTGTCAGGACCAGTGCTGAATGTGACTATTGGTTAACTTCAGAACAGCTCTGTTTCTTGTTGTTGTTGGTTTTGTTGTTCCTGTTGTTGTTCTTTCTGGTTTGTTTATTTGTTTTGCTTGGGGTTTTTGGCTCCCTTGTGTAACAATGGGAGTCTGTAATAACCCTCCGTCGTCTGTGTGTGTGTGTGTGTGTGTGTGTGTGTGTGTGTGTGTGTGTACAGAAAACTGTAACGTTGTCGTTTTCTCAGAAACTACAAACAGCAGAGACACCAAACTTGGCATGCTGATAGACAACCATAAGACCTTTCACAACATATCATTTTGAATGACCTTGACTCGAGGTCAAGGTCACTAACGCTGTCTGTTTGAAAATTTTACATTGGCATTTTCACGGAATCTACAAAGACCAGAGGTTTTAAACTTTGCATGATGATAGACATTGATAAGAACTTTACAGATATACATGTATTAAATGGCCTTGTGTCAAGGTCAAGGCCATACAAGCTATTTTTGTGAAACCTTAACATTGGCATTTTCTCAGAAATAACAAACAGCAGAGGCGCCAAACCTGGCGTGCTGATAGACAGTGAAAAGACCTATGCACACAAACCATTTTAAATGACCTTGACCCAAGGTCAAGGTCATTAAAGCAGTCTGGAAATTTTTCCATTTGCATTTTTTCGGAATCTAGAAGAACCAGAAGCATCAAACTTTGCATGATGATAGATATTGGCAACACCTTCACTGACATACCTGTGTTCAATGACTTTTAGTCAAGGTCAATGCCATGCAGACTGTTTTGGGGAAACTTTAACCTTGGCATTTTCTCTGAAACAACAAACAGTTGAGGCACCAAACAAGGCATGATGATAGACCGCAATGAGACCTACCTTTTTGAATGACCTTGACTGAAGGTCAAGGTCATTAAAGCTGTCTGTTGTGAATTTTAACATTACCGTTTTCAGAGGAACTACAAATACTAGAGGCATCAAACTTGGCATAATAATAGACATTGATGTGATCTCATTTTAATGACCTTGACCCATGGTCAAGGCCATACAAACTGTATGGGGGAAAATTGTAATATTGCCAGGAACTCGGAACGCCAGAGACACTTTACTTGCCATGATGATAGATAGTGATAAGAGCTTTACAAACATACACTTGTGAATGACCTTGACCCTTGTCACAAGGGAGCCATGGAGGCTTTTGGTTCTCTAGTTTTTGTTGTTGGTTTTTGGTTGTTTTTTGTTTTGTTTTGTTTGTTTGGGGTTTTTTTTTGTTTTGTTTTTTTGTTTTTTTTTGTTTTGTTTTGTTTTTTTTTTGGGTGGGGGGTGGGGGGTGGGGGGGGTGGTGGTGGTGGTTCTTTGTTGTTGTTGTTTTGCTGTTTGTTTAATTTATTTTATTTATTTTTTTTTTTTGGGGGGGGGGGTAAATGAAACGGTGGACTGGACAGGGGGTGGGGCTTGAGATGTTAATAAAGCTGTTCTTTCTTTATCGAAAAGGGAGCAAACACCTCAGGAGGACTGCCCTTGCACGCCCTGTCTCGGAACTGCAGGGGCTGACAAAAGGACCAACAGGTTTGCCTCGCTGTTACCGTAGATCTCTATACATCGGTATTAGTGAAATATCCTTTGATGTTCACTCTCGATAAAGTGTTCAAGAGAAGGAATACACGTGCAAGCAAAATATACAATATAAAACGACGACCTGACGTGTTAAAAAAAATTCTGCAGCCAATGGACAGATCTCATTTATCCACTACGCCTGGTACTGTTCCACGATGGTGTATGCAGGCTGGGGAATTGCTCAAGGCAAACACACACACACACACACACACACACACACACACACACATAACTGAAACCTAGACCGGGGTGCAGCAAAAGCTTTCAAAACTGAAGTCCCATATACTATTACATACACGTGTATGTATCATGATTGTATACATGTGCAAACCTTTTTCCGCCTTTGTTATCTTTGGCGGAAACTTGGATTTTTTTCAGTGGCTGAAAGGATAGGAAATTTGACTGAAAACTGCCAAATGACTGACAATTCCCCAGCCTGTGTACGTTCGTGCAAGAGCGTGAAACGTAAACAAGTCGAGTTCGGCAAAACAGAAAACCGTGTTGGGTGACAAACTGTCGCCTTCCGAGGTCGAACAGTATGAGATCGTCATGCAAAGCCCGCATGAGTCAAGCGTCAACACACCGGTGACGCGGCTATCCCAATTCTGACCGGCTTGCGGCGTTGAGCGGTAGCGTTGCTTGGCCGCACGCGACTTCTCTCAGAAAATCATCTGCGCTGTACACGTGAAAGCTTGTCTCGACCTGAGGTTGGCCTGTCTTGTCGCAAAAGGTCTCTGTTCAACTCGTAAGTGGTTTTTGTGGTGCTACTTGCGCGTACACTCACGTTGGAAACAATTTAGTCTCGTTTTCTGTAGAAAATTCACTTTCATTCGCGATAATATAAAATTACAGAAAGGAAAGTCAAGTTTATGAAAACGTCCTAGTTTTATAATATGTCTTGCGGCCATACCTAGAAAATTATTGCAATTTGTGGCTTACATCGCGCGCAGTTCGAGAAAGAAAATTGGTAGTGAACATTTTGTGGTTATGAACCGGCACTCGCCCCGGCTAAGAACCAACCTCTATTTGGTTTGTGCGTGGCTAAGAACCGACCAGCTTCTCCTTTCTTTTCTCCTATGCGAATATTATGATTAAGGGGGTTTTAGGTGTCCCATTTCAGATGAAACTGTCAGGGAACGTAGTGGATAATAACCTACCAGTGTTATTTTCAAAAAATATTTCCCTACCCTTCCAATTTCAACCCCCTCCCCCCCCCCTCCTCCTTTTTTCCACAACCATATCTCCTCGCTTCACAATTAAGATAAAAGAAACAAAGACAACCATATTTACTGAACTACTTATTTTCTTTCCACAGAAATGACCACACCACAGACATCATCCTCATCTATCAATATCAATTATCCATCTTCACTCTTCTCATCATCATCACCTGAAAATATTTCAACCTACACAACACCGGAACACACCCCAGCTTACACCGCAACACACACCACAGCTCACACTACAGACACAAACACAGAACACTCAACAAACACCATAACACACACCATGACACACACCACAGATACAAACACAGAACACGCAACACAAACCACGACACAATACACAATCACTTCAGAGGAATTGGAAATCATTAACAGAGAATTCGACAAACCCATGGACACATACACAAGAGACACTGACACAGCACTGCAACACTTCTACATTGCACACCAACTAAACCAACTCATCACTGACATCCACTCACACAACACCACCACCAACAACATACTTCCAGCGACACTCACATAATTATGCACCACATCTCACACTACCAGGCGCAACACACTTCTTTATGCAAAACTTACTTACAGACATCAACCTTAGAATCAAAAGTGCACTCATACACCGCATAATGGACCTTCAATCATACCACAACAATCAAGTCTACTCCCTACTGAACACAACAACACTTACAGACAACATAATGAACATAATGGACAGATTGAAACACATGATCACACGTACAGGAACAGACACCACATATGACAATACTTGACGCATGCACTAATAACACACCTCTACCACCACGCTTACGCATGCCCACACCTACACAAACACCTGCATCCACACCTAAACCTGTGCACACACAAACCACATCTACATCTGCACCACCCCCATCCACACTTACACTACCCTCACACTCATCCACATCTGCCCCACTCTCAACCAAACCACCACCCTCATCCACACACACACCTGAACCACCCTCATCTGGACCCCTACCTGAAGCACCCTCATCAAGCAAACCTGAACGTACATCAACATCTTCCACATCCGCATCTAAACCACCCTCATCTACATAATTATACGCACACACCATTCACATCCACATCCACATCTGCACCCACATCATCCTCATCACACCCCAAATACCCTGCACTGAAACCACGACACCCATACACAACATCCACATACGCCACACCAGACAGAACACACAGACCACTCTTACCTTCACCACACTGCAGAAAAAAACGTTACTTCCAAACCCAGCCACACACCCACACAGATGCCCACGCACACCACTTCTACAGACACCTAACAAACCAGCACACACTCACACTGATAAACACTAACCAACACACACGCGCACTGATACACACCACAAATCATACATTTGAAGCCATAACTCCAAATCATCTTTCATACTCATTTTCATTCTCATCTCCATCTTCACACGAAATAAAAAAAAAAAAAAAAAAAATTCATCGCACCACTGTAAGTGTTCCTCCTCTCACTTTTTGGATGGTTTGTTGGTTATAATACTTTTATTATTCCTTTCCATTAAAAAAAAAATCTCTGGATGGGGTTACTGGGTAAAGTCGATGTCTTCTTTCCATAAACAAAACAAATCCAAACCTAATAATTATATGAACACATGTTTTCCACAGTTTCCCTGGCATTCACATGAGAAACAGTCATGGGATCATAGATTAAGACTTCCAGGTCTATTCACTGGCGCTAGTGATGTATAGCTCAGATAGTACGGAATGACCTTGAAGTTGTCTAACTAAATGCTGCGTTGGTATTTCCTGTTGTGACCGTGTCAGTATGCAAACGTGTAACTGTTAAAAATACCGCAGACACCTTCGTTGTTCGCAACTTTTCTTCAGCCAGAAATGTGGACTATTGGCCGGTTCATATCCAAGGAGGCAGCAGGTTCATAGCCAGCATCAAACCAGACGGTTGGCCGGTTCTTAGCCGAGGATTTCGCACTGCTCTGATATTTTTTTAAATTGCGAAAACACTAAAGCATTCTACGTCACAAAATTTGGGATGCAAGTCACAAAGATATCACGGATACGTGTCTGTTTTGAAACTACTGGAATTAACGTGGTATTTTTTGTCAGCTTCGTGTTAAACTGCAAAATAGCTCTCGAGTCTCATTGCAGTCGAACAAATATGACTCGTGTCCTTACATGAATAAAATTTTCGATATAAAATCGCTTTGGGTGGGAAGATGAAAGTCTTACTGATATGTGCATATAACAATATGATCAAATTCATTTCAGTTCTTAGCTTTCCTGGCAGCATTCTTGCACATCACCGCATGTGTGTCGCGCTTTTCCGGCCTAAAACAGTCACTGCGATCGACAGCCGGTTGGATTTGCGGCTTAGCCGCGTCACCGGTGTGGTCAAAGCATAGCCGCAGGGTGTCAGTTTCTTAAGCGATCCTCCTAAATGGCATGATACGTCAATCAAGCTGACATCGGAGAGGCTACGCCTATCGTCGACGATGTCTGGTGTCTCTAACAGCACCGTTCTTACTCAGTATCCAAAGACTTACACCTTGAAATTGTCTGCTGGTGTACCATATATGAGCTTTCCATTTATAAAAGCAAACACGTGAGTGAGTGAGTGAGTGAGTGAGTGTTTTTAAAGCCGCGCAAGCCACGAAGACAAATTCGCAGCTGAGTGTGCCTGCACTACATGAAAAAACAAAACAAAAATGTAACGTTGGACAAAGGATGCAAACTGATCTACGGGGCAGTATAAACCTAGGACATGCAGGAGACGCTGCACCTTCATGCTAATTTATCGAACTCCCGAAAAGCAAACACGTATCTAAACACATTAGACACACTGAATCTGATAATCTGAGCAGGACTACGTCCTATCTGTCAAGCAGAAGTTACGTTTTAATTTGCAGGAGATACGCAAAAATCTTTTGCCGTATCATGAGTATGCAACGGAGAATCTACGCTTGCCACAGGTGATACCTGATGTTTTTAAACGGAATCACGAGCCTGCTTAGTATCTAAAAACAAAAAAAAACTTGAGGGGTGGGTGTATGTGGGTTTAAGTTTAACGTTCCACCACAGATGTAGATGGTATTAAAGACGGGGCAACGAGGAAAGGCCGACGTCAAAAATTCGGCCCCAGCCGGGAATCACACTTACGATCTCACATAAAACTTGAGACGATCTGCTGATTCACAATAATCGCCTCCTAATCAGACATGCAAACCACGTATCGAGCCACATCAGACACACTTAACCCTGCTAAT